>JABMCL010003006.1:427500-447500 GCA_018857735.1 Alviniconcha marisindica | reverse complement strand
CCAACGGTATTTACTCAGTCACATACCACTCAGTTACGGTGAATCGAGTTGCTGTGTAGGCGATTCGGGTCTTTGTTGTTGTGTTCATTTGACGTCATTCGGGGGACTAATTAACTCCCTTTGTTTGTCACATCTGAATGGCCAAACATCAAGCTGTAATGATTAGCAGAGTTTCTGTTTCTTTTCCTTTCCTTTCTCCTCCTTTGAATCTTTCCATTCTTCTTTTCTTCTTCATCTTCTGCTCCTTCCTTAAACACAAAAGTGACCTGCGGAATTTCCACTTATAAAATTAGAGTTAGTGCAAACGACCGTTTTAGTCAGTCAAGTGGCGATAAATTCAATGCAAAAAGTCATATGTCAGCCGGCATTCTTCGACAAATGCTGAATGGTCTATACACTTTCCGTCGCTCAATCAAAGTCCAAGCTCATTACGTATCGCAACGAAATTAGCATTGACTGACGCTAATAAGCTACAGACGAGTTGATCAGGTATCTGTCATAACGAAGTGAGCATTAGTGCTAATAAGCTACAAATGAATTGATCAGTCACGCATCTGTCGTAACGAAGTGAGCATTGATCCTAATAAGCTACGAATGAGTTGATGACTCATCATCAGTCAATAACGAAGTGGCATTGATGCTAATACGCTACAAATGAGTTGATCACGCTTCATAACTTGACAAAACGAGAACTGATGCCTTATAAGCTGGACGAGTTGATCACGCAACGTAACAAAATGAGCACTGATGCCACTGAAACAGCTACAGACGACTGAGTATCAGCCATCGTAACGAAATGAGCACTGATGCTAAAAAGCTATAGTCGACTGAGTATCAGTCATCGTAACGAAATGAGCTCTGATGCTAAGTGACAGCTACAGACGACTGAGTATCACTGAGTCATCGTGACTAAATGAGCATTGACGCTTATAAGCTACAGACGACTGAGTATCAGTCATCGTGACTGAATGAGCATTGACGCTTATAAGCTACAGACGACTGAGTATCAGTCTGCGTAACTAAATGAGCATTGATGCTTATAAGCTACAAACGAGTTGATCACGCCGCATCGTAATGAAATAAGCGCTGATGCTAAATAAGCTACGGGCGTCTGACTCAACAGAATCCCGGGCCAACACAAACAGATTCCAGTCTGCGGCCGCGGGCCGCACGCGTCATCAATTATAGTGTCACGGTTTTAATGACGTAAGCAATATCAGTGGTGGGTAGTGACACGACGGTGTTTGACTGGAGCCGCCATGTTGCAGGAAATAAAGGGGCGTTCAATGGGGCGCCGACTGCAGCCAATAAGCCGACAATGAGAGTCTGGCGGGGCTGCTCACTTACCTATTGCCCGTGCTAACGGCTTCTTGAGGGCGCTCAATTAAGTGCTAGTGTAATCACACCCTTCCCAGCGCCGAGCTGTTGCCCTCCCACTAAACGTGGGCAGACTTCCCTCCTATGAACAGGCTTGGACGTGGCCGGGCAAAAAGGCGTGAAGCTCAAAAGGTTGTTGTCTACAAGTTTTGTCACGTCGCCGCTCTTGTCTCAGTGTGAGAGGCAGCGCTTGAGAAATGACCGCGATGATGATGATGATGATGATGATGATGATGATGATCAACAGGTCACGGAAAAGGCAAACGGAAAAAGGAAAAACGGCACCTTGTCGTCAAGCTCAGTTGGGCATCCGACTAAGTCGGCCTGTTACAGGCTAAAATATAGCTGCCGTAGAGCGCCAAAAAAGTCGTTGTAAAAATGTATACGCGACGGTATACGCGACGAGAAAAAGTTCTCCAAAGTCAGAGCTCAGGAGCTGTGTGAAAGTCGAGGTGGCCGTCCGGCTGGGCTCCCTGTCCCTAATAAGCCATAAGCCTGATGGTTTGTGTGGACGTAAAGCGGCAACACTGAAACGAAATTATCCAAATTAGAGGAGAGATCAGAAGAGGGAGGTGGAGCTGGGCTCTCATAATGAGTTGCCGGACTGTCCTTTGCTTCAGGTTTCAACGGCTGGTCCTTCCAGACTGTAAATGTGACTGTTCTACACAGCTGTTAAAAAACCAGATTGCGGAGTACACAAGTTGCTTTGCACTGGCGGGGCCCCCACCTCCTTAACATTGCTGTTCAGGCGATGGCTGACGGTCTATTCGGGCAGTTTACTGGTCGTTTCTAGTTCAGTGGTCGGAGCGCAGGACAAGCTATTCATAGGTGCCCTTCGCCCCCCCCCCCCCCCCCCCATCTCCCCCATGCCACCGTCCCTATTAAGCCGAATGTGGCTTCTGTGGACGTTAAGCAACATGAAAGAAGAAAGTTCTCCGAAGTTCTCTAATGCTCCAGTGTTCCATGTTGCCTTACTGAAGTGGTCAGTGCCCAGTATTCCGCTGCCACTGAGTGATCAGTGTCGCCTCTTTGGTGTACCTCACTACAGAGATCACTTCTTCTTCTTCTGGCTTCCTTCTTCTCCTTTTTCTGCTTCTTCTTACTCTAGAAACGTGTCACCAAAAACGCCGGCGTAGTCAGCCAACGAGCGGATTAATCAGTCCTTGTCTGCAAGACCTGGCAACAACCACTACAAACCAAGACTGCCAACGCAGTCTTCGTCAATGTACAAAACGTGACGACAACAACCCTTTCACGCTATAACGAGGACGCGGCACTAGGATTGAGCGAGCGTGCATGTGAAGCACGGTGAAGTCAGTGACGGAACGAAGAAAACGATGGCAGCTAAATGATATTTACTTTACCACAACGCCAGCCTCTCCCTCCATCCCCCGGAACGGCTGATGGCGGCAGATATGATCAGGGCAGTCATTTCAAGGAGTGAAATGTAAATGACATGTAAATGAGCTTGCGAGATGTCAAGTCATTTGGCGAGGCCGGGAAGAGAGTGTCGGCGGAAGACAGAAGACTCGGTCATTTACACCATTTACACTGGGCACAAACATGCCACAGACATGCCACAGAGTCGGAAAGCAAGGAGAAGATAGGGGGTAGAGTAATAAAGAAAAAGAGCTGAGGGGCGAGGTGGGGTGCGGGGCAAAAACGAGAGAGATCGAGAGAGAACTCGAACTCGAACTCGAAAACTTTATTTTACAAGGATTGTAGTTTAGGTTCAGTCAAAAACCTAACAACTAGTCCTTGCTAAGCTACTGATGAGTAAATGAGAGAGAGAGAGAGGGGGGGGGTAGGGAGAGAAAGAGAGAGGGAGAGACAGAATTGGTTGGAGTAGGCAGCCTGGAGAAAGAGAGGGAGAGGGAGAGAGGGGGTGATGCAGGAGAGAGAGAGAGAGAGAGAGAGAGAGAGAGAGAGAGAGAGAGAGAGAGAGAGAGAGAGAGAGAGAGAGAGAGAATTGGTTGGAGTAGGCAGCCTGGAGAAAGAGAGGGAGAGGGAGAAAGGGGGTGATGCGGGAGGAAAAGATGGAGAACAGATCAGAGATATTCGGAGAGAAAAGAGACTGAGCTGGTCAGTGAGAGAGAGGGATGAGGGGGATGAGAAAGAAAGCTGATGGAAGAAGGAGGCTGAGGAAGGGGGGGGGGGGGAGGGAGAGATGGGGAACAGCGAGATAAAAGAGTTGGTCAGTGAGACAGTTATGGTGAGAGAGAAAGCCGATAGAAGGAGTCTGAGAGGCGGGGGGGGGGGGGGGGGGGTTGGTGGTCATGGAAAGAGAGGGGGGGAGAGTGATGGAGGGAGAGAGCCTAAAAGGAGGGAGAGAGAGAAAGAAAGAAAGAGAGAGAGAGACAGTGTGTGTGTGTGTGTGTGTGTGTGTGTGTGTGGGGGGGGGGGGGGGAGGGGGACGGGGGTGGGGGGAGGGGGGCTGACAGTGCAGCCCTGCAGGTGTTTAATTTGAATTTGGCTATATATCTGAAGCCGGGAAAACATACCAATTATTTTCCAAACTCTGTTAAATAGAGTATTCCTTTCTCTGTTACGGAATAATTTCGCGGCATCAACGTTCGCTACAGCGACCGCAACAAAACATACCCGCCACTGTTCTGGCAGGAAAAAATAACCGGCAGCCGTCAAACGCTCTGGAAGTGAATAAAGTAGTGTTCCTTGATGATATGAAAGCCACTATGTGACAGTTGAGTGTGGTTCGGTGGTCCACTGTGGAAGAATGTTTTTGTCACCATACGGACTGCGACGGACACACCGGCGCAACCATAAGGTCACAGTCGTTGCACAGTGCTCGTCATAAATATGGTTTTAAGCATTCGATCTTAGATTGTAGCTTTGTTCTAACAAGACACTTAGTTGAGCTTGTCACGGCCGTCACGTCAGTGTGAAACTGCTGACGAGACTTCTTTCCGCGCATGCAGCTCATGCTCCCCGACACTTGCAATACACACGCGCATACCTGAATAATGATAATGATGGTGATGAGGATAATGACACATAGAAATGTTTTATTGCGCCTTAACCAAGTGCACTAGCCCTGAGCGTTTTACATTTCTAGCGCACGACTGATATGCATCAGGAATAAAACATGAAAAACGCCAAAAAATGGGACGTTTGGCTCAGATAAAAAGAGGCAAAATTTAATGTTTAAAAGCATCTCAAAACAAAAAAGATACATGCCTGAAATCCGCGCATACCGCGAATGATGACATGCGGTTTACAGTAGTGACGCTCAGAATCAACACACAAGGAAGGTAATCAGCGCTCAAAATACGTAACACAATTACGACAACAAAGACCCGAGTCGCCTACCGTGTAACTCTCACCGGACATGCGTGTAAATACAAGGTACATAAACTCCACCAGACGTACACCCTCTGCGGTGAGCCGGTTTGGCCTAGCGGTAAGGCGTTAGGTTGGTTAGCGGAAGGACCTCGGTTCGATACCGCTTCGGCTCTCCTTTCTCTTCAAAAAGGTTGCGGTCTGTGGACACTGTCTTGTGACTTTGTCCACCACTTCCTACTGAAACTTTAAGATGGCTCTCATCGCTGCCCATCTTAATGCAGGAGTGATTCTGGTGGTGACAGTGTAGCGATAGGTATATAATCTCCCTCTCCCCCCCACCTCCATACCGGCCCTCCCCCCATCCCCACCCCTTTTCCCCGTCCCTAATGATAAGCCTCATGGTTTCTGTGGACGTTAAGAACCATGTTTACTTACTTACTTACTTACTTACTTACTTACTTACTTACTTACTTACTTACTTACTTACTTACTTACTTACTTACTTACTTACTTACTTACTTACTTATCACTCACATCCTCTGCACGAGCGCTCTGGGCCTCGTTCTGTTTCGCTGTACTGACGTTCCGTTGAGGCCGCTCATTAACAGCTAGTAACACGGTGCGACATAAATTTCTAATGATGATGATGATGACGATAACGACGATGACGATGACGATGATTAAAGATTCATTTCCGCTGTTGAAAGGGCACCTGATATGGCCGCGGAATTTCAGTGACTGAGTCAGGATGTTGTGAGTAATGTGCGTTGTAAAATGACCATGACCTAATGTGACCCGGCGGCGGCTGTGGTGGTACCTCAGTGGGTGGTACACAACTTTTATAAAAAGCTAGTCACTCATGCAGAATCACATCCGAGCGCAGTGAGTCTGCTCGAGAACGGAGAATCCAGTAGCGCTATATAAAAGCGATCAACAACAACAACGACTCTTGGTTCAGGAGCTGTGTGAGAGTCGAGGTGGACGTCCTGGACTGTCCGTCCTAACGAACCTTCTGGTTTCCGTGGACGTAAAGATTTAGTATTGCACCGTGCTTCGGCATTGGTCACAACTTGTCCCTAATACGTCAACTGACAACTGACATCTGAGGACATAAAGCATCACTTCATCATCATCATCAACAACGACTCAAGATTCCAGGCGAGATCAAGAGATCTAGAGGAGGGAGGTGGAGCCTCCTGTACCCAACTGCCGTGCTTGGGCAGAGTCACAAGGACAATGTCCGTTGCACTGCTGTTGAGGAACAAGGTCCACTTCAAGTGGTCCACTGGAAGGTCCACTTCAAGTTAGCCCCGAAGAGATCATGAGTAGGGACTGGTGGAGCTGGGCTGCGAAAGTTGGACTTCTTTCGCTTCGAGTTGTTCCTCAACAGCAGTGCAACGGACATTGTCCTTGGGACTCTGCCCAAGCACGGCAGTTGAAACAGCAATTGCGCAGTGCACTAGTCGCTGGGCAATGGCGAGGGGACACCGCCTTAACATTTCCATTGTTCTGGCGGCGCCTCGGTCTCTCCGGTCTTTTTCGGGCGGTATCCGCGGTCGAGCCTTCACTCTTTCGTGAGGTGCAACCGATGTAGTCAGTTTTGCTGCGGCGTGCAAAAAATATTAGGTTCCATGTCTGGCTATCTCCCGTCAGTGTTTAATATTTTTAATATCTTTTGCAGTGAGATCGGTGGGTAAAATTCGAGCAGAAACCAGAGCTCAAGCCATCTGATGAAGCCATCAGTCGTGTTTTCGCAACTCAGTTTCAAACGTCGACTTTTAGCACACAAAAAACGGCAAGAAAACGAGTGGAAAACTGCTGTGGGTCTTATATATGATGGTTCTTCGCTTTGGTTCCACTTTAACGTTTTGCGTCGTTTGACTATCGTTCCCGTTTATAGTTTTTATTTTTTTATATTTTTTTATCGTTAGTTTTTTGTTTGTTTTGCTTCGGGGTTTTTTCGGGTTTTTGACTACCTTTATTTTTATTTTTTTTATTTTTTATTTTTATTTTTTTGACGATCGTTTTCCTTTATTGTCTTTTTTATTTTAATTTTTTGATGATTGTTTCCCTTTATTGTTTTGCGTTATTTGACTATCGTTCCCCTTTATTGTTTTGCTTTTATTGACTATCATTCCCCTTTATTGTGCGTTTTTTATTTTTTATTTTTTATTTTTTTGTGACTGTCGTTCTCCTTTATTGTTTTGCGTTTTTTGACTATCGTTCTACATTTTTTATTTTTTTTATTTTTTAAACTGCCCTTTATCGTTTTGCATTTTTTGACTGCCGTTCCCCTTTATCGTTTTGCGTTTATGACCTTCTTTTCGTAGCATCTGTGCAACTTCACTACCATAAAAATTAGCCATACTGTCTCAGACTGGTTCTATTGCCGTTTAATCGCCTTTCATTTCTTCAGCTGCACGAACGCTCCACAGAAGGAAATGAAAGGCGGCCCATGCCCGGAGTGTATCCAGCAAAGCGGTAGATAACTGCCGATCTACAAGTCCGGTAGGGAAGAGGCTTGGTGGGGAGACGGGGCGGAGGGAGGGGGGGGGGGGGGGGGGGGGTGGGCGGGGGGGGGTAAGTAAGAGAGGAGATAGCGCACGTCTGAATCGTGTCTGACAGCGGACCTCCGTGGTGTCTGCAGCTGGCTTCTAGCGGCGCCGTCACCGTGTCAGCCTCCCTTACAGCACGCACCCACATTACGCTCATTACAGCGCCGCTTAATACGCACATTGCCACGGTGCGTCTGTCATTTGATACGCACATTGCCGCTCTACGGCTGATCAGGTTATTGCCTCTGTCAGTAGGCTATTATACACCTTGCTGGGCTGTGTCCGTCAGTAGTGCACATTGCCGCACTGCGTCCGTTAATAGTGCAGATTGCCGCACTGTGTCCGTGATATACACCTTGCCGTACGGTGTCCGTTAATAGTGCAGATTGCCGCACTGTGTCCGTGATATACACCTTGCCGCACTGTGTCTGTTTATAGTGCAGATTGCCGCACTGTGTCCGTGATATACACCTTGCCGCACTGTGTCCGTTAATAGGGCACATTGCCGCACTGTGTCCGTTAATAGTGCACATTGCCGCACTGTGTCCGTTAGTAGTGCAGATTGCCGCACTGTGTCCGTTAATATACACCTTGCCGCACTGTGTCCGTTAATAGTGGCAGATTGCCGCACTGTGTCCGTTAATATACACCTTGCCGCACCGCCTGTGTCCGTTAATAGTGCAGATTGCCGCCCTGTGTCCGTTAATATACAACTTGCCGCACTGTGTCCGTTAATTGTGCTGATTGCCGCACTGTGTCCGTTAATTGTGCTGATTGCCGCACTGTGTCCGTTAATTGTGCTGATTGCCGCACTGTGTCCGTTAATAGTGCAGATTACTGCACTGTGTCCGTGATATACACCTTGCCGCATTGTGTCCGTTAATAGTGCAGATTGCCGCCCTGTGTCCGTTATATACAACTTGCCGCACTGTGTCCGTTAATAGTGCACATTGCCGCACTGTGTCCGTTAATAGTGCAGATTACCGCACTGTGTCCGTGATATACACTTCCGCACTGTGTCCGTTAATAGTGCAGATTACTTGGGCACTGGTTTTCCGTTAATAGTGCACATTGCCGCACTGTGTCCGTTAATGGTGCAGATTACCGCACTGTGTCCGTTAATATACACCTTGCCGCACTGTGTCCGTTAATAGGCAGATTGCCGCACTGTGTCCGTTAATAGTGCAGATTGCCACACTGTGTCCGTTAATATACACCTTGCCGCACTGTGTCCGTTAATATACACCTTGCCGCACTGTGTCCGTTATATACACCTTGCCGCACTGTGTCCGTTAATAGTGCAGATTACCGCACTGTGTCCGTGATATACACCTTGCCGCACTATGTCCGTTAATAGTGCAGATTGCCGCACTGTGTCCGTTAATAGTGCAGATTAACTCACTGTGTCCGTGATATACACCTTGCCGCACTGTGTCCGTTAATAGTGCAGATTGCCGCACTGTATCCGTTAATAGTGCAGATTGCCGCACTATGTCCGTTAATAGTGCAGATTGCCGCACTGTATCCGTTAATAGTGCAGATTGCCGCACTGTGGCCGTTAATAGTACCGATTGCCGCACTGTGTCCGTTAGCAGGGCAGATTGCCGCACTGTGTCCCTTAATAGTGCAGATTGCCGCACTGTGGCCGTTAATAGTACTGATTGCCGCACTGTGTCCGCTAATAGTGCAGATTGCCGTACTGTGTCCGTTAGCAGTGCAGATTGCCACACTGTATCCGTTAGCAGGGCAGATTGCCGCACTGTGTCCGTTAGCAGTGCAGACTGCCACACTGTATCCGTTAATAGTGCTGATTGCCGCACTGTGTCCGTTAGCAGTGCAGATTGCCGCACTGTGTCCGTTAATAGTGCAGATTGCCGCACTGTGTCCGCTAATAGTGCAGATTGCCGTACTGTGTCCGTTAGTAGTGCAGATTGTCGCACTGTGTCCGTCAATACTGCAGATTGCCGCACTGTGTCCGTCAATACTGCAGATTGCCGCACTGCACGGATCATATCGTCCGTTAATACACACGCTGCCACACTCCGACTGTCAGTATGCTAACTGTCGCACAACATTGATCACCTGCGTCCGTTAATATACACCATGCCACATTGCGTCCGTCAACAATGCAGGTTGTACACCACGTTTATGGTGTTCACCGTTTTCAGGTATTATATCTCGCCAAACTGTAGTCCCTTCATTTATAACTCGCCACATTACGCTCATGGCATCCGTGGCCACATTACGCTCATGGCATCCGTAGCCACATTACGCTCATGGCATCCATAGCCACATTAAGCTCATGGCATCCATAGCCACATTTCGCTCATGGCATCCGTAGCCACATTTCGCTCATGGCATCCGTAGTCTCATTACGCTCATGGCATCCGTAGTCTCATTACGCTCATGCATCCGTAGTCTCATTACGCTCATGGCATCCGTAGTCTCATTACGCTCATGGCATCCGTAGCCACATTACGCTCATGGCACCCATGGCCACATTAAGCTCATGGCATCCGTAGCCACATTACGCTCATGGCACCCATAGCCACATTACGCTCATGGCATCCGTAGCCACGCTACGCTCATGGCATCCGTAGTCTCATTACGCTCATGGCATCAACAGCCACATAAGTCTCATGGCATCCATAGCCACACTACGCTCATGGCTTCCGTAACCACATTACGCTCCTGGCATCCATACCCACATTACGCTCCTGGCTTCCATAGCCACATTACGCTCCTGGCTTCCATACCCACATTACGCTCCTGGCTTCCATAGCCACATTACGCTCCTGGCTTCCATAGCCACATTACAGTCACACTGCGTCCGTGAATATGCATTTTTGTGCAACGTGAAATCAAGATAACACTTCTTTTGGTCACATTTTACAGCAGTCCACCAATTATTTCACAGATTCCATTCTTTTCGAGAGAAACATTCTTTCCGTCCGCATGTTCACTGTATGTAACTTAAAAAGTAAATTACCCCAGTATTTCAGCTGAAGATTTGAAACGCTTTCCTTTTAATGCACTTGATAAGACATCCGATAAGCCGACAGTCTAAGCACTGACAAAGTATGTATTTTAAGCACTGACAAAAAGGCTATAAGACAGATCAGGTATTTCAAGCTCACTTATCAACGAAAGGAGAAAAGCGATTCCTTCGAGAGAGAGAGAAAGAGAGAGAGAGAGAGAGAGAGGGAGACGGAGGGATGGAGAGAGAGAGAGAGAGAATCAGGGAGGAAGAGAGAGACAGAGACGGGGGAGGGAGAGGTGGGGGAGAGAAAGGGAGGGAAGAGAGGGGGGAAGAGAGGGGGAAGAGAGAGACAGAAAGAAAAGGTGGATCGGTTAGTGAAAAGATGTGCCTCAGTGTGGAGCGCCATTTCGGGTAGCGGGAAACCTCCCGGTGCAGCTAATTAAGAACGCAATGAGACATAAATTTGACTTCATGGCGAGAGGCGAGGCTGGAGTCGTGATGGGACACACACAATTAGCGCCAGCCCAGAGCCCTTGTCTATCAGATAACGATTAGTTTTCTTCCCTTATCCGCCGGCCTGTCGGCAAGAGTAAGAGGTGGATAATCTTTATTTCCTCATCAACTTCCATCCTATTGCTGCTTGACGCAGCGAGCAGACTAAAGCTCTAATTTGCACTGGGGGTGCATGTCGATGTTTAAATCCGGTGCCAATGAATATTTCCGTTACTGTAAAGGGGCCAGCCGTTTCAGATCGCGTTTTAGACAGCAGGTGAAAGAGCTCTAGGTCAAAAAAAAAAAAAGAGAAAAAAATGAAGAAAAAAGAAAGCAAGAAACTCATTAGAATTAACGGTATTGTCTCAAATTTCCCCGTTGGTTTTATATTAAATTTTGTGAGCTGGATCTATCAGTGATTATTTTGCATAGCCACCAGAGCTCGGATGAACACCGTCAGCAAGTGCCATAACTGGTCTGACTCCTTCCAGCGGCTTGCCGGCTGGGACGGGGGCTGGAGGAGGGGGTGGGGTGGAAGGGGGCACACACTGTGTATATCTGTGTGGTGTGGGTGGTGGGTGGGGAGGGGGGTGAAGGGCAGCCACAAACTCCAAGCACTGGTTTACGACATCTTTCTTTCAACGACTGCCGTATTTAGTTACGCCATAGGGTCCAAAAAACTGTCAGCTAACGAGCATTTTTTTGTTGTTGTTGGTGCTCAGACAGTAATAAATTTGTTACAAACAACTCAAATTGTATCAGACGTTTGTTTTATAACTGACCATGTTGCTTACGCCAGCTCAAATAAAACCAAAATCGTTTGAATCGAGACGGAACTCTTCTTTTTTTTTACCCGGGGTGGATGCGCCTCATGTTTACGTGCGTGCTTGGGCGCTAGGTTGCTTCCACAGTCTTACCAGTACCCACACTCCGAGCACCGCTTTCCGGCACCTTCCTCCTTGAAGGAAGGATGTCGTAAACCAGTGCTTGGAGTTTGGAGCCAGTGTACACTTTCAAACTCCAAGCACTGGTTTACGACATCCTCGGTAGAAGGTGCCGGAAAGCAATGCTCGGAGTGTGGTACGCTATGTGACCCTTGTCCACGTCCGCACGGGGAAAGTCCTGCCCCGTCAGTGGGGGTAATTATTAATGATTACGCCAGCTCAAACTGAACCAAAATCGTTTGAATGGATGCGTCTCATGTTTACGTACGTGCTAGTGCGCTAGGTTGCTTCCACAGTCTTGTCAGTACCAAAACCTTTCGGAGGGTGCTGACCGCGTCGGTGGACAGCTGCGCGGAGATAAAGAGTGCCCCTTCAGTGGCGTAACCAAATCTGGAAGAGTTTGGAGGAAGGTGCCGGAAAGCGATGCTCGGAGTGTGGGGCAGGCATCCTGTGGATGAAGAAAAAATAAAAAATAAAAATGGATGACGGTGTCGCTAGGTTCTTCACTCGCTTCGGAGGGACTTTTATTTGTTGACTTGTGGGAGGCGCAGCCTTGTCTCGGAGACCCAGAATGAGATAGTAATTGAATCAAGTTACCCTGTGAGGGATAATGAAAGTATATAGACTTGACATGACTTGACTTTTGTCTACATTTTCGATCACGCTGTCTGCTGCTCGTCTGCTGCAAGTTCGGGCCGAAGCTTGCATCTCATTACGAGCCAGTTGAGAACGAAGTAAAGTTTGGACTGTCCGAACCATGTTCGGCGAACTAAAAGTTCAATTAAGAAACGAATCATACTTCGTCGAACTGTCCGAAGTATGTTCGGCGAACAAACATTCGCCCAGTTAAGAACGGGCTTAAGGCCTCTTGGGGCAGTCAGTGCTTTGAGAACGGATGAAATCCACATCGATGACTTGTCTCCGAAGCAGGGACCAAGATTCCAGGAAGTCGGGGAGAAGGAACCAGTTAAAACTATACTGTCACCGTCAGACTGGAGTTCGGTCCCGCATTAAGATGGGCAGCGATGAGGAGCCATTTCAATGTTTCATTAATTGTGTCGTCATTTCATTGATTAACAGTCTCACAATGAGAGTGTCCATAAACCACAGGAAAGCCCATGAGGAATCGAACCAAGATCCTTCTGCTTACCAGCCTTACCGCTAGGCCATGACAATCAAGCAAAAGCAGTTGACGTGCATGGAAATATGAAGGAAACGGTTTCAAGAAAAGTGGTCTTAGGGTGTAGTTTTTTTTATCAAGGGTTCAGCTACACCGTTGACCCCGATATGGTCTCCGCGTGTCGATTTTGTGCTAACTATCAAATAGCTACTTAACTTTGCTTTGACTATCAAGCAACTAACTGGGCGTTAAACATCAAATTCCCACCAACCTGTTCCCTGCCTTTAACCCTTTCCTTGCCAAAGAATGTAGCTTTCTGATCCAGCTCCTTCGAAGAGCAGACTCGCAGAGAGATTCAGCCAACCAGAATCCTTCATTTGTTTCAACTGCGTTTCTCCAGAGCATGCACGAAAAGTCAGAAATCGAGCAGAATGTCCCGTGACGTCTCATAGGCAGGTAGGAAACACGTGACGTGAGGCAGGCAGGAAATACGTGACGTCTCACGGGAAGACAGGAAACACGCGACGTCTCACAGATAGGCAAGAAACACGCGATGTCTCACAAGTAGGCAAGAAACGCGTGACGTCTCACAGGCAGGCAGGAAACACGTGACGTCTCACAGGCTGGCAGGAAACATGTGACGTCTCACAGGCAGGCAGGAAACACGTGACGTCTCACAGGCAGGTAGAAACATGTCTGACAGGAGGCAAGAAACGCGTGATGTCTGACAGGTAGGCAAGAAACTCGTGACGTCTCACAGGCAGGTAGAAACAACTGATGTCTCACAGGTAGTAAGAAACACGTGATGTCTCGCAAATAGGCAAGAAACACGTGATGTCTCACAGGCAGGCAAGAAACACGTGACGACTCACAGGCACGCAGGAAACACGTGACGTCGCACAGGCATGCAGGAAACACGTGACGTTTCACAGGTAGGCGGGAAATACGTCAGTGTTGTCTGACAGACAGGTAGAAACGCGTGATGTCTCACAGTGATGTCTCACAGGCAGGTAGGAAACATGTGATGTCTCACAGGCAGGTAGGAAACACGTGAAACAAGGGGGGAATCTTTGATGACAAAATTGTGTATGTTAATATTGTGCGTTTTGATGTCGGTTGTTTTAGCTTTATTATGAAATGAGTACGCGCCTAGCGCTCACTGAAGAAAGGGCGCTCTAAAGACCCCACTATTATTATTATTATTATCATCAAACCGATGTTGGAGGTTGCAGCGGGTTATGACCATACTCTTCAGACGCTACAGAAGGCTTCGGCGGTCTGCCGCAGCTGTCGGGAAACCACGATTCCGTCTGTGCTCGTCCATCTCTCTCTCTCTCTCTGGCGGCAAGATACGGTTTGTTGTTACTATTTCACCGATAGACACTCCTCATCGGTGTGTCAGACCGGCAACACGATACGCACAGCACTATCATACGACCAGAGGAATGTACATTAGAAAGAGAGAGAGAGATTGGCGGAGATGAGAGACAGACAGACAGACAGAGACAGAGACAGAGACAGACAGACAGACAGACAGACTCAAGGACAGAGACAGAGAGAGAAACAAGGTATCTGCTGGTCTGCCTTTGGTTGCGTTGAGAGAGTCCTGCAACAACTCAAGACTCAAGTTCTGGTGGTCTGCTGGAGCTGGATTAAGTGAGTCCAACACTGAAAAAGAGTCATGACTGTGGCGGTCTTATGGCTGCAGTCAGTGAGTCCAGCAACTCAAGATTATGGTGGTCTCATGTATGGTTGCATTTTCAGTGAGTCCAACAACTCAAGAGTATGTAACGAGTCCAACAGTTCAAGATTACGGTGGTCTCGTGTATGGTTGCATCAGTGTTCAGTGAGTCCAAAAACTCAGGAGTATACAGCGAGTCCACCAACTCAAGAGTATAGTGGTCTGCTTTGGTTAAACATTTTCGGTGAGTCTAATACTTCAAGAGTAGCCTATGCAGCGAGCCCAACAACTCAAGAGCCGGTATAGTGGTCTGCTATGGTTGCAAACAGCGAGTCCAACAATTCAAGAGTATAGTGGTCTGCTATGATTGCAAACAGCGAGCCGAACAACTCAAGAGCCGGTATAGTGGTCTGCTATGGTTGCAAACAGCGAGTCCAACAACTCAAGAGTATAGTGGTCTGCTATGGTTGCAAACAGCGAGCCGAACAACTCAAGAGCTGGTATAGTGGTCTGATATGGTTGCAAACAGCGAGTCCAACAACTCAAGAGTATAGTGGTCTGCTATGGTTGCAAACAGTAGGTCCAACAACTCAAGAGCCGTATAGTGGTCTGCTATGGTTGCAAACAGCGAGCCGAACAACTCAAGAGCCGTATAGTGGTCTGCTATGGTTGCAAACAGCGAGTCCAACAACTCAAGAGCCGTATAGTGGTCTGCTATGGTTGCAAACAGCGAGTCCAACAACTCAAGAGCCGTATAGTGGTCTGCTATGGTTGCAAACAGCGAGTCCAACAACTCAAGAGCCGTATAATGGTCTGCTATGGTTGCAAACAGCGAGTCCAACAACTCAAGAGCCGTATAGTGGTCTGCTATGGTTGCAAACAGCGAGTCCAACAACTCAAGAGTATAGTGGTCTGCTATGGTTGCAAACAGCGAGTCCAACAACTCAAGAAAATAGTGGTCTGCTAGTGGTTGCAGTCGGTGAGTCCAACAATTCGAGATTGCTGATGGTGTCTAATGCACCCAAAGACAATTTCTACAGTCTGTGGTATGGACGCGTTGGTGGGAATTTCTCAGACCCACAACTCGTGTCCTCCGACACATACACTCCATCACTCCCCCTTCCCCTCTCCCCCTTTTCTATGGGTGGTTGTGTTTAATGTCCTCTGATGCACCCCCACTGTCGCTGCGGGGGCTGGGCGTTGCTTATGTACTGATATCAAGTGTAGGTTTGTTTTTTACGACCAAGCCATTTGCCGAATAATTTATTTTTAAGTGCATGTGCAATAACGAAAAGAGAGTTGTCTGAAAGACTGATTGAGATAGATATATGTATATATATATATCATCATCATCATCATCATCATGCACGGGTTAGACATACAACACTGATAACAAGGTCACGATCTTGGACACAGTCAGTTGCAGCTACGAGGAACCCATGTTCACCTGAACTACCCCCCACCCCCACCACTACCCCTGCACCCTCCATCCGCACACACATTCACAAGCCCCCCCCCCCCCCACCTCCCCATCTCCCCTTCCCTTGCCCCACCTTCCGTGTTTGAGTTCTAGCCACTGTGCCACACCTCTCTTCTCCCCCGCGCGCAATCCCGGCCAAAATGGAGACTGGTGAATGGGTGAAACGATTAATAGCAGACGACACGATGAGTGAACTATCCCGCGTGCCACAGCCCCGCCACACACAGCGCTGGAAACCGCTCGTCTCCATCTCTCTTCTCCTCCACGAAACGCTGCCCTTCTTCCTTCCGGCCCCGCCCACTCTCCCCCTGATAGCCACGCCCCTTTTAATTACCACCCGACTCGTCAGCCAACCGCCGGTGTCACTGACCAAAACATCGCGGTTTAAAAAGAGTCAGTGGGCGGGGCTTGCCAGTCGCATAAAGATTTCACGGGAATTGGTGATGAAATGGACTTGAGGGGTTAGAGCTTGATGGCTGAAATCGCGGGAGCGCGAAGTCAGTGCAAGACTGAACGACCGAGAAGAAAGATTGGGGAGGACCCGCTGGACTGACGGACTCACAGTGGAACGAGTTGTTCTTCGGTGTTGTTCTGGACTGACATCGTCGCGAGTTAAACTCGGTGGTGGAGGACTAACAAGTGCATTAAGTTTGAGTCAGTAGTTGTGTGAATTCTCTCTGAACCAGCCTGAGAGTCCGCAACTGAAGCGGGACTACGTCAAGATAGCAATGAAAGAAAGAACCGATGCCAGTGACTGTGCCTCGTAACAAAATGTGCATAACTGAGAGCTGATTGTATAAAATGTGTGGCTGATTTTTTTACTGGGTGTATCCGAGTTTTCTGATCTCTCTCCTCGAGACATTAAAAACATGTCATTGCGCGATACATTATAGCAGAATTCAGTTCAGTTGCTCTGGCGATTTCGCCTCAGTGCGAGTCGTTGATCTTCAGTCGCATAGATACCAAGACAAAATATATAAATGTACTCATAAATGTATTGAGCAAATTCTCATCGGTCAGTCATTCAGCCCGTCGGATTCTTCTTCTACTTCTTTTGATTCTTCTTCTTCTTCTTCTTCGTCTTCAGAATACTTTGATAATCCCAGCGGTTTGAGCAAAATTCCACAACTGGTTCTAATTGAGTTGATTTTCGTCAATACGGAGACCTGCCACTGAGCTTAAAAACAACAGCGACAACAAAAAACAAGTTCCTTCCTTGCGAAGAGAGGAAAACTATAGTTTGTTAGATAGGCCGTTGCGGAAGCATGTTCGTAAACGGGTGTGTGGCCGGCTGGCTGCCCCCGGGGCTTGGCGGGTACTGGTCAGCCCTGGCCCAGGCGGGACAGAGCGAGAGCAGCGTGGGACAAGCGGGACTGTCCCACAAGGGCAAATCGGGACACGGCAGCGGACATGCCTACACGCTGCTTGGTCTGCTGCACAGACAAGCTCACAGCGCCGGGCTCGGGGTTTCTCCGTCGTACCCCGGTCTTCCCCCTCCTCACAGCTACGCGGGGTATGTCCTGTCTTACGCGCACGCGCACAGGCCGTTCTCGCCGCCAACCTCTGCCAGCGGTTCCGGCTTGGCCCCTCTGCAGAAGCTGTGCTCCTCGGACAGCTCAGCGTTCAAATCCCTGGAGGAGTGTGGCGGGACCCTGGAGACCGCTGGGTCCACGCCGCTCAAGTTCGGCATCAGCAGGATCCTGGACGACGACTTTGGCAAGAGCAAGCAAGAGAAAGGTATAGTGCACACGCGCACGTGATCACGCGCACGCCAGATCACCGCCACACACACACACACACACACACACACACACACACACACACACACACACACACACACGCGCCCGACACACAACCACACACACATACACACTACACACACACACACATTCATCACGGACGGTCCCAGCACACACACACACACACACACACACACACTCACACCCACCACACAACCACACCACACACACAATTCATCCACCCCACCACCACCACACACACACACACACACACACACCACGCCACACACACACACACACACACACACCACAACACACACACACACACACACACAACACACTACACACTCTGCCGTCTCACTCATCTGGCTCACATCTGTCTCTGTCTCTGTTTCCTCTGTTCTCTCTGTTTCTCTCTTTCTCCTCTTCTCTTCTCTCTTCTCTCTCTCTCTCTCTCTCTCTCTCTCTCTCTCTCTCTCTCTCTCTCTCTCCTCCTCACACACACCACACACACACACACACACACACACACACACACACACACTGCACACCACGCATGCACGACACACACAACACACACACACACACAACACACACACACACACCACACACACACACACACCCACACACACACACACCACACACACACACACCACACACACACACACACACACACACACACACACAGAACCGAGAGACAAGGTGAACTATGAATGAATACAACAATGTCCATGTACGTGTTTACATGTCTTAAATATACCTACAGTCTGATTTATTTTACTGGGACTGCGCGGACATGAACAGCCTCAATGACTGATCGAATATGATTTAACCTTGCGTGACCAGCCATCAGTGCAAATAACAAAGGGACAGCATGCACGTTTATATTATTGTATTGTCATAAATATACAACGGGGCCAAACAACACAGCAACAGAATTATCAATTATAAGGAAGTGTGTAAATGACGCAGGGTTAGATGTACGTTTGTACTTCAGTTATGAATTATGTAACGGAGCGATTATATCTCAATGTCAAACGAGTAAGTTAATGAAGGGACATTTGTTATTTATGAACAATACAGGGCCAAGTAATACACTGATAGAATGAACTCAGTTTTGAACTCTGCCAGTTAAATAACGAGCCAACTGTATGTTTGCCAGTTATATAACTTACGAGGCAAATGTACGTTTTTACTCTGCCAGTTATCTAACGAGGTAAATGGACGCTTGTTCTCTGCCAGTTACATAACGAGGTAAATGGACGTTTGGTCTCTGCCAGTTATATAGCGAGGTAAATGGACGCTTGTCTCTGCCAGTTAAATAACGAGGTAAATGGACGCTTGTTCTCTGCCAGTTATATAGCGAGGTAAATGGACGCTTGTTCTCTGCCAGTTATATAGCGAGGTAAATGGACGCTTGTTCTCTGCCAGTTATATAGCGAGGTAAATGGACGCTTGTTCTCTGCCAGTTATATAGCGAGGTAAATGGACGCTTGTTCTCTGCCAGTTATATAGCGAGGTAAATGGACGCTTGTTCTCTGTCAGTTAAATAGCGAGGTAAATGGACGCTTGTTCTCTGCTAGTTAAATAGCGAGGTAAATGGACGCTTGTTCTCTGCCATTTATATAACGAAGCAAAAATACACATCAACAGGATATACGTTTGAATGTACGATCAGAGAGTCAACTAAATAGTCAACAATGGGGTTTTTTTTAAAAAAACCAATTTTTTTGAAACTTTGTAAAAATTTTTTCAGAAACGCAAATAAGTCAGCAAATAATACTTCTGTATATTTTTTTGTCAGACAGATTTAAGTCCAGAAATAATACAGAGATGACATACCAAGTAAGGTACGCAGGCATTTAATTTATACAGCGGTACTATCAGTCAATCACGCCATACAATTAAGGGTAGGTAGTAATATAATGATTCATTTTCTTTATATATTGCTGCTTCTCATATGGCACATGTACTTGTATATTATACATTGTTAGTTGTCATAATTATATGTATTATGTCTGTGAAACCTAGAAAATGTTGGAGAATGTTGTAAAGAGCAATGAGTTTGGGTACACCAGAGAATAGCGCTATACAAAAGTTATCTATTATTATTATTATACAAGCACTACGTCATCAACAGCAAATCCACGAACCACATAAATAATAACTTGAATCACATTGTCGTGCTTTTTTCTTCTTCGTCTTTGTATTTATTTTTATATATATTTGTTCCTTGCTTTTTTTCTTTTCTTTTCTTTTTTTTTTTTCTTCAGTTCTTTCGCACAGTGACTTTTGATATTTAACGCCCAGTCACACTGAAAGGTTAGGGTTA
>JABMCL010003006.1:407500-420000 GCA_018857735.1 Alviniconcha marisindica | reverse complement strand
CAACATTGCATTCGCAGAACACCATTCAGTTACTTCTTGGATACTTGCTGCACTTAGCATTTATAGCAGCTATGTTATTTCCAGAAGCAGAAAGGAGACGAATCATCACAACATGTCACAATCAAATTCAGTAGATGAAATACTCAACGGGAGATCATTTATATAAATACTGAAGAGAAGAGGTCCAAACAGACCCCGTGGAACTCCAATTTGACAGAGCCCTCAGGTGAATAATGTCCAGCAACAAATACTTTCTGTTTTCTTTGGCTAATATATGATTAAAAAACTGAATGGCATTGTCGCTTAACTGATACGTTTTCTTTTTTCAATAAAATCTGATGGTCTATAAGGTCAAAGGCTTTTTTGAGATCTAAAAAGACAACACCATTCAACTTTGAGTCATTTATGGAGGATAGTAGCCTGTCAACAAGACAGGTAAGTGCTGACTGACATGAGTGTTGTGATCGAAATCCTGACTGATGTGTATGGATTAGGTTGAATCTGTCAAGATATTTGAGCAGGTGCTTGTGCACGTGCTTCTCCAAGGGTTTAGAGATTGAAGACAAAACAGAAATGGGACGATAATTATTGATGTCAGTTAAATCTTTCGCTTTTGGGAGAGGAACTACTTTTGCCGTTTTCAAGTCTGAAGGAAAACAGTTGTGGTTGATACATAAATTATAAACATATACTAGGTGTTGAACAATGTATGGTAAAGAAAGCATAATAATTTTATTACTAATTCCATCACAACCAGAGGTATTTTTGCTACCAACACTGGAAACATATTTACCAACTTCATAAGCTGTAATTTCAGGGATGATGAAAGTGTCATCAAACTTAAGCCTTTTTTTGCAAAAATTCTTCAGTTCATCGGAACATTGATACTCTTCACCCCCCTCTGACGCGTTTTAGTTAATGTTTTCGCTAGAGACAAAAAGTGATCATTGAATACCTCCGCAGAGAGCGGAGAATAGCGCTATATAAGTGATCATCAATCAATCAATTCCCCCTTCTCCCCGTCCCTAATAAGCCTTATGGTTTCTGTGGACGTTAAGCACCATGTTTACTTACTTACGAGCCAGAGCTCAGAGCTGTGTGAAAGTGGAGGTGGCCGTTCTGCCCCCCCCCCCCGTCCCTAACAGTCCTTATGGTCTCTATGGACGTAAAGCAACGTTGAACTGGCGAACCTTCACGGATCAAAAAGAGATTCTACATAGTACCGCCAATATGTTGCTTGCCTCGGATTTGGGCGTCGAAAACAAAGAATAGGCGAACCGGGAATAGGCTAAAAACGGCACTCTCCACCCCCCACACCCCCCACACCCCGCCCACCCCTACCCCCACCCCCTCTCCTATCTACTAGAACAGGACAAAACTGCACGAAAAACGAACCCCACTCCGCCGAAGCTTTGCTTTTGAAGCGTAAAGTTATTACACGTTCTATTGGTTCGTCTTTTGATATCTCTGCCTCAGGCATGGCCCAGCGACAGAAACGGGGCTCGAGCATCATCGAATTGAATTATACATTCAAGACGAAAAGACTGATTGCCGAGATGTGTGCGGCAAATTATGGATGGTATTTCGAGTCATGGCTGAATTGGGAGCAAATATGCATGCATATTTCGCATCAGATGCTGCTAGGCATGATGAAATACAGAGTCGTCATTATTTTGTATTATTTTGTGAAGTGACACAACCCTTCAATGTGACGTCACATACATAAACACGAAGTGGCTACTCTGTGTTGTGGATCAATACAACTATTCAATTTCACGTCATTTCTGATGAACTAAATAAAAACTATATGTAAAAAGTACACCCCCTCCCCCCCCCCCCCCCCCCCCCAAAAAAAAAAAAAAAAAAAAAAACTACTACACAAACGACCAATTGCTCTTTGTATCAGTTTCTGTGCAAACAGACTTAGTATATACAGTGGCTGTGCTTGAATTTCACAGTGATTCTTATAAAGCAACAGAACTTAAGTGAGAGGACACATACAGAGACTCTTGTTTGTAACTGTAAATCAGCAGAACTATATAGTATGCGTGACGTCACACTTGGTAAAACTTCTGCTCTTCGAAGACTTCTCAGTTCCTGATAATATGACCTTCCATAAAAAAAATCTTCTTCGACATATTGGCTGAAGAAGCAGCATTTTTTTATTTTTTTTATTTTTTAATACGTAAAGACTCTCTCTCTCTCTCTCTCTCTCTCTCTCTCTCTCTCTCTCTCTCTCTCTCTCTCTCTCTCTCTCTCTCTCTCTCTCTCTCTCTTCCCCCTTCCCCCCCTCCTCCGCCCCGGCGTCTTCCACAGACATACACTTGTACACATATATTCAACGCATACACACACACACACACACACACACACACACACACACACACACACACACACACACACACGTGAGAGCGAGTCAGCGGGCGCGCACGCACACATCGAGAAATCTCCACACCTGTTAGTAAAATACTTTTCGTGTTGACAATAATATATTCTACATGTATATAATACTAAGGGGTAGCTATACACGTACACGTAATTATAATTCAATTTTTGTTGTTGTTGTTGTTGTTGTTGCAAAATACATGCTGCATAACATCTGTTGCTATGATTACAGGGGAAATGTCTTTTGGCAGGATGCCGCAATTTGATATGCAATAATGATAATAATAACATCATAATTGCGTCAGAAATCTTAGCTCACTACAGTATCAATCTTTGCGAGAGGGGACTGCACCAAGTCTCGGTTTCTTCGTCTAGATACGAACTGTACTTAAAAGTTACTGCAGCCACGAACACACTCACATGCCTAGGTGATCACGTGGCGTGATATATAGATATATATTAATTACACACACACACACACACACACACACACACACACACACACACACACACACACACATATATATAAAATATATATATATATATATATATAATATATCATATTATATATATATATATATATATATATATATATATATATAAAGACCTTTTCTACATTCATTGTGTTCGCCTCTGGCCGTTTGCTAACAAAACATGCATAATACTGGTTACAATGGGGGCGAATCAAATGCAATAAATTCATGGCCGGGGGCAATATTTTCATCTAAACTTCAAAACTCTCGATCTTTACCTTCATCGGACAACGAGTCTCGTCCTTATCACAATAAGCCATCAATTTTGTTGTCGCATTAATTCATCAATTTATCGTCAGAAAACAGCTCGCGGCTCCTTTCATTTGAGCTCATATAATGTTATATTCCATTCTGTCGCTATACTTGCCCTGTAGTAATCTTGTACTGACACAGTATTTTGCCTTGTACCAACTATGCACTCGTGTACTTCTACTTATCCTATAGTAACCCATTTACTTGTCTTGTATTAACCCGGTACTTGCCCTGTATTAACACTGTAACTGTCCTGTGTCAACCCTGTATTAATCACGTGCTTGTCCTGTATTACTCTTCACTTACCTTGTATTTGCCATGTGTAACCCTGCACTTGTCCCGTATTAACTCCGTGCTTGTCTTGTATTAATCCTGTATTTGTATTAACCCTGTACTTGTTCTGTATTAACCATGTAGTTGTCCTGTATTAAACTGTGTAATTGTCTGCTTTAACTGTGTTCTTGTCCTGTTTACGCTTGCCCTGTAGGCTATTCAGCCTATACTTGGTCCTGTACTGATTAATTAACCCTGTACTTGTCCTGTATAAACTCTATACTTGGCCTGTATTAATGCTACACGTACCCCGAAGTAACCCTGCTTTTGTCATGTGTTGGCCTTGTACTTACCCTGTACTATTAACCTGTTAAGTAGACAATCTCTTGTTGTGATTTATGTACCTTACCTGTCGTTTTTGTCCTTTATTTAACACACAATGCACCACCATGCTGGGAGACAGTGTACTTGAAGTTTATACCATGCAGTATATTTGGGGAAAACCCTCTGAGTATTGCACTGGTCTGTCTGTCTCTCTCTCACTGGCCCCCCACCCCCATCCCCCCACTTCCCATTCTCAGTCTGTCTCTGTCTCTCTGTCTCTGTCTCTGTCTCTGTGTGTCTCTGTCTCTGTGTGTCTGTCTGTCTGTCTGTCTGTCTGTCTGTCTGTCTGTCTCTCTCTCTCTCTCTCTCTCTCTCTCTCTCTCTCTCTCTCTCTCTCTCTCTCTCTCTCTCTCTCTCTCTCTCTCTCTCTCTCTCTCTCCCTCCCTCCATCCATCCCTCTCCCCCCCCCCACCCCCCTGCTCCTTCTCTCTCTCCCTCTTTCTTCTTTTTCCTCATTCAGGAGTTCCAGCAAATTTGCAGCTCTTTATCAGCGGCAGTTTCAAACGCGGGGCAAGAATGTGTTTGACATGAGAGCGGAGCAAGCTCTCTGAGAGTAAACTCCGGCCAGAAGATGAAAGCGTTCTTTCTGTGTTTGCGGCCTTTTCGATAGGGCTATTCCAGACTAAATTGTTTTAATGCGTTTTCGGAAAACATCGTTTTAGATTTCAGTGGTGCAATAGACTGTGGCAGTAGGTGTAGGTGGGGTTCTCACTAAGTTTAATGTGACTGATGAGGCTTGCCGGCAGATAACGTTGTTTATAGACTGGCATGCAAAGTTGGCTATAGATTGCAATAGGCTTGCAAAGTTGTATGCAGATTTGGCTATAGATTGCAATAGGCTTGTAAAGTCATATGCAAAGTTGGCTATAGACTGCAATAGGCTTGTTAAATTGTATGCAGAATTGGCTATAGATTGCAATAGGCTTGCAAAGTCGTTTGCAAAGTTGGCTATAGATTGCAATAGGCTTGCAAAGATTTATGCAAAGTTGGCTATAGATTGCAATAGGCTTGCAGTAGGTGTGCACAGTTTGGTATAGCCTGCAATAGTCTTACAATAGGAGACAGTTGGTTATAGAAGTGTTGTGTTGTATTATTATTAAAAGGTTGGCTGTGTAGACTGAGCAAGACCTGTAATAGAAGCCACACTACAAACTGCAGTAGTCTTGTAATCGGGGTATGATTCGTAATAATAATCATAATAAATAATTCTTATAAAGCGCCGTTCTCTAACCAGAGTTAAACTCATGACAAAAAAACACATTAACATACATTTCAACAAACAGAACTTTAAATATTTTAGTAATTGTAGTGATTCGTTAGACCTTTTCAAGTAATCCTCGCGGCATTCGAGAAAAAAGACACCACTATCACCACTTTAGCTGTGGGTGTCGTAAACGTACGGAGTTTGTACGGTTCCCGTCCCTGTTAAGCCTTAAGGGTTCTGTGGACGTTAAGCGCTATGTTTATTTACTTTGTACTTCTCCCGCTTGCTTGCCATAATACAGAGCTGGCTATAGACATCGAGCTCAGGAGCTGTGTGAGAATCGAGGTCCTTATGGTATCTGTTGATGGAAAGCAACATCAGAAGAACGAGAAGGTTTTAGACTGTGGCAGGGGATGTATAACACGGAGTTGACCCTAGACTATAATAGTCTGTGTCAGTGGGTGTATAATACGGAGGCGACCATAGACTATAATAGTCTGTGTCAGTGGGTGTATGATACTGAGTTGACCATAGACTATAACAGTCTGTATCGGTGGGTGTATACCATAGACTATAATAGTCTGTGTCAGTGGGTGTGTAATATGGAGATGACCATAGACTATAATAGTCTGTGTCAGTGGGTGTGTAATACGGAGGTGACCATAGACTATAATAGTCTGTGTCAGTGGGTGTATGATACCGAGTTGACCATAGACTATAACAGTCTGTATCGGTGGGTGTATACCATAGACTATAATAGTCTGTGTCAGTGGGTGTGTAATATGGAGATGACCATAGACTATAATTGTGTCAGTGGGTGTGTAATACGGAGGTGACCATAGACTATAATAGTCTGTGTCAGTGGGTGTATGATACCGAGTTGACCATAGACTATAACAGTCTGTATTGGTGGGTGTATACCATAGACTATAATAGTCTGTGTCAGTGGGTGTGTAATATGGAGATGACCATAGACTATAATAGTCTGTGTCAGTGGGTGTGTAATACGGAGGTGACCATAGACTATAATAGTCTGTGTCAGTGGGTGTATGATACCGAGTTGACCATAGACTATAACAGTCTGTATCGGTGGGTGTATACCATAGACTATAATAGTCTGTGTCAGTGGGTGTGTAATATGGAGATGACCATAGACTATAATTGTGTCAGTGGGTGTGTAATACGGAGGTGACCATAGACTATAATAGTCTGTGTCAGTGGGTGTATGATACCGAGTTGACCATAGACTATAACAGTCTGTATTGGTGGGTGTATACCATAGACTATAATAGTCTGTGTCAGTGGGTGTGTAATATGGAGATGACCATAGACTATAATGGTCTGTGTCAGTGGGTGTGTAATACGGAGGTGACCATAGACTATAATAGTCTGTGTCAGTGGGTGTGTAATACGGAGGTGACTATAGACTATAATAGTCTGTGTCAGTGGGTGTATAACACGGAAGTGACCATAGACTATAATAGTCTGTGTCAGTGGGTGTGTAATACGGAGGTGACCATAGACTATAATAGTCTGTGTTAGTGGGTGTATAACACGGAAGTGACCATAGACTATAATAGTCTGTGTCAGTGGGTGTGTAATACGGAGGTGACCATAGACTATAATAGTCTGTGTCAGTGGGTGTATGATACCGAGTTGACCATAGACTATAACAGTCTGTATTGGTGGGTGTATACCATAGACTATAATAGTCTGTGTCAGTGGGTGTGTAATATGGAGATGACCATAGACTATAATGGTCTGTGTCAGTGGGTGTGTAATACGGAGGTGACCATAGACTATAATAGTCTGTGTCAGTGGGTGTGTAATACGGAGGTGACTATAGACTATAATAGTCTGTGTCAGTGGGTGTATAACACGGAAGTGACCATAGACTATAATAGTCTGTGTCAGTGGGTGTGTAATACGGAGGTGACCATAGACTATAATAGTCTGTGTTAGTGGGTGTATAACACGGAAGTGACCATAGACTATAATAGTCTGTGTCAGTGGGTGTGTAATACGGAGGTGACCATAGACTATAATAGTCTGTGTCAGTGGGTATATGATACCGAGTTGACCGTAGACTATAACAGTCTGTATCGGTGGGTGTATACCATAGACTATAATAGTCTGTGTCAGTGGGTGTGTAATATGGAGATGACCATAGACTATAATAGTCTGTGTCAGTGGGTGTGTAATACGGAAGTGACCATAGACTATAATAGTCTGTGTCAGTGGGTGTGTAATACGGAGGTGACCATAGACTATAATAGTCTGTGTCAGTGGGTGTGTAATATGGAGATGACCATAGACTATAATAGTCTGTGTCAGTGGGTGTGTAATATGGAGGTGACCATAGACTATAATAGTCTGTGTCAGTGGGTGTATAATACGGAGGTGACCATAGACTATAGTAGTCTGTATCAGTGGGTGTATAAATAAGGAGTTGACCATAGACTATAATAGTCTGTGTCAGTGGGTGTATGATATCGAGTTGACCCTAGGCTGTAATAGTCTGTATCAGTGGGTGTATAATACGGAGGTGACCATAGACTATAATAGTCTGGTGTCAGTGGGTGTATAATACGGAGGTGACAATAGACTGTAATAGTCTGTGTCAGTGGGTGTATAGCAAGGTGTTGACCATAGACTATAATAGTCTGCGTTAGAGTGTATAACAAGGGCCATATATATATTAAAGGAGGTGGCAGTGGATGAATAACAGGGAGTTGGCTCAACACTAACTAGCTGACATAGGGACGGAGTTGACTATAGACAGCAATAGATTGTGGCAATGGGTGTATAATACGGAGTTGGCCATAGACTTTATAACAGACAGTGGCAATGGGTGTATGGTACGGAGTTGGCTATGGGCTATAACGTACAATGGCAAAGGGTGTATAAAACGGAGTTGGTCGTAGACTATATCAGACTGTGGCAACACTCAACGTACAATACGGAGCTGGTTATAGACAGCAATAGACAGTGGCAATAGGTGTATAATACAGAGCTGGCCATGGACTATAACTATACTCGACGTATGATACGGAGCCGGATAGACAGCAGCAGACAGCAAAGACAGCAGCGAGACATGGATGTATAATACGGAGTTGGCTATAGACTATATCAGAATGGTAATGGCAATAGCTGTAAGCTATAGCTTGTTGATGAGCACATAATGATTTTTTGTATCTTTATTTCGTCTCGAATAAATTTTTGTTTAAACCAGTGGCAATGGGTGTATAATACGGAGTTGGCCATAGACTATAACAGACTGTGATAATGGGTATATAATACGGAGTTGGCCATAGACTATAACAGACTGTGATAATGGGTATATATACGGAGTTGGTATATATACGGAGTTGGCCATAGACTATAACAGACAGTGGCAGTGGGTGTATAATACGGAGTTAGCCAAAGACTATAATAGACTGTGGCAATTGGTGCATACATAATAAGTTGCCGACCCTGATGAGGCTGGCTGGCAGATAACGATGGGTTTTACCTGTCAACTGCAGTCAGCCTGAGAAAGCTCAGGCTGTTTGTGTACCACTGATCTAGCTCAGGCTGTGTGTGTACCACTGATCTAGCTCAGGCTGTGTATGTACCACTGATCTAGCTCAGGCTGTGTGTGTACCACTGAGCTAGCTCAGGCTGTGTGTGTACCACTGATCTAGCTCAGGCTGTGTGTGTACCACTGATCTAGCTCAGGCTGTGTGTGTACCACTGATCTAGCTCAGGCTGTGTGTGTACCACTGATCTAGCTCAGGCTGTGTGTGTACCACTGATCTAGCTCAGGCTGTGTATGTACCACTGGTCTAGCTCAGGCTGTGTGTGTACCACTGATCTAGCTCAGGCTGTTTGTGTACCACTGATCTAGCTCAGGCTGTGTGTGTACCACTGATCTAGCTCAGGCTGTTTGTGTACCACTGATCTAGCTCAGGCTGTGTGTGTACCACTGATCTAGCTCAGGCTGTTTGTGTACCACTGATCTAGCTCAGGCTGTTTGTGTACCACTGATCTAGCTCAGGCTGTGTGTGTACCACTGATCTAGCTCAGGCTGTTTGTGTACCACTGATCTAGCTCAGGCTGTTTGTGTACCACTGATCTAGCTCAGGCTGTTTGTGTACCACTGATCTAGCTCAGGCTGTGTGTGTACCACTGATCTAGCTCAGGCTGTTTGTGTACCACTGATCTAGCTCAGGCTGTGTGTGTACCACTGATCTAGCTCAGGCTGTTTGTGTACCACTGATCTAGCTCAGGCTGTTTGTGTACCACTGATCTAGCTCAGGCTGTGTGTGTACCACTGATCTAGCTCAGGCTGTGTGTGTACCACTGATCTAGCTCAGGCTGTGTGTGTACCACTGATCTAGCTCAGGCTGTGTGTGTACCCGGGAGTTGATGCCCAGAAACTATCTGTCTGCGGTGGCTCTCGCCCAGCTACGCCTAATTCGTGGCTCTGGCTAACAAGGTTTTTTGTTTCTTTGTTTGTTGTCGTTTCCTTCTGGCTTCGTCCCCATTTTCAGCTCAGGTTGAAATGATATTCAGGGTTCCGGGGAAGCCTATATGCGCTCGTCAGTCCAACCGTCTCACAGTAAGACATTTACTTGATGTCGCCTTTGAAAAGAGTTTACTGAATGTTGTTTTTCTGAGGTCAAGCGAGCAATAAGAAGAAAACAGTGTCATCCTTCTTGAAGGGGTTTCAGGTTATTGCTTTATAACTCCTTGGCTTGTCCTCTTCCTACTCCTCTTCCTCCTCCTCGCTTCTCCCATCATCTCCGCCCCCCCCCCCCTCTCTCTCTCTCTCTCTCTCGCTCTCTCTCCCATATGTGGCTCCCCTTATAATATTATACTCTCTCTCTCTCTCTCTCTCTCTCTCTCTCTCTCTCTCTCTCTCTCTCTCTCTCTCGCTGATTTTTAGGCTCATCCTGCCACTCCGTTTGTGTGTTTGTAATTGTCTCTTTGCGGTTGTTGTTTGTTTCAAAACCTGAGCTTTTCGTTTTCCCAGTGGAGGACATATTGAGTCAGAGGAAGCCAAATCAGTGGAGGGTGCTGAGCAAAGCCCGTCTATTTAAAAATAGACGGGCTTTGCCCAGCACCCTTATTTTTAAATAGACGGGCTTTGGTGCTGGGTGTGAACGCAGTACTTATTTTCATTTACTTCCCTTCCCGGTTCATGCGGTACCAAAGAGGCAGAGAGCTCAGAGAGGCGGGGGTGGGGGGGGGGGGGGGGGGGAGGAGGTGTAGCGGAAGAAGAGAGAGAGATGTAAAATGGTCTAACATTCACACGTGTTCATCCTGGCAACCAGATTTGGATGTGCTATGCCGAACAAGCTCGATGTTGATAGTTTCGTTCTCTCCTAAACTGATTGTTTCCCACAGCTCAGCAGATAACGAAGGCGGCTTTCCAAGAATTTATTTTAATTATATTCCGCTTCTCCTGTTCGTCGCTCCAAACACCTGTGGGGCTGCACGCGCACGTGCGGTTTGCTAATTCCCTCCCTTGGATTCCGCAACCTTTCACCTCTCCCGCTGGGAGGCGCGGTGTCGTTTTTCTGTCAGATTATGATGTGAAGGTAGTGTATACGCCGCTCACTCACCACTCCGACTGACTATCGCCGCGGCAAAGAGCGCTTCGTTCGGCGGAGCAGACAACGTGACACAGTCCACGTGTTCACCGTGCATCGTGTGTGGCCACGGCGCCGGAAGTTGTTGGAGTCTCGGCGAGGCGAGTTATGTCCGGTTCTCCAAGACGGACTGATACGGTCAGTTTTCCGATCGCTGGCCTATCTTTGTTGAACTGTGCTGCTGTCGCTCTAGCCGTTTTGGGAGTAACAAATAATTGGTTACCTCGCTGATTTTTTTCCTTTCCACCCCCCCCCCCCCCCCCTCTCTTTTTTTCTAGGGGGTAAATACGGCAGACAGACAGAAAGATCGGACGGACTGGACAGACAGAGAGAATTCATATTTCACTGACATCCTTTTTTTCCGAGTTCTCTCAAAACATTTTGCCGTGTCATGACAGTAAAGAAGATTTTTGCTTAGTGGATTGATCAGTAAAATTACGTACCTCTCGTGGAGTTTATATACCTTGTATTAACTTGCATGCAAGCGACTCATGTCTTTGTTATTGTTGTGTTTGTGTGACGTCTTTCGAGCGCTTACTTTATTGTGTAAGGATTGATCAGTAGTTTTTGAACTAGGGCGTTGATGACTTGGTTTTGATCGTTTTCAATCGTAACGGACAGACTTTTAACTTGTAAACTTGATGACTTGTCTTTCGCCCTGATTTGACCTTCGATATTGAGCACTGAATGTAAAGCATCTCTCTCTCTCTCTCTCTCTCTCTCTCTCTCTCTCTCTCTCTCTCTCTCTCTCTCTCTCTCTCTCTCTCTCTCTAGGCATTACAGCTCCCTGAAATTACTGCTGTCGTCACTTCATAATTTGAATACATGTACTTCCTGATCCTTAGAGATCAACCGTTGCCTGCCTTCTTTGCTTCTTTCGCCGTAGATTTCAGGACTTCAAGACAGCCCGGCAATAGCTTGCAGTATGGACGACAAGAGGCAGCTGAATTTCGACCTGTTGAGAAATGATACCACATCAGTTTTCACAACCTTGTTTCTCGATCTGTTTGTCTTACGATAAGAGGCAGCCGAATCTCGATTTGTTGAGATTCGCTCCATCACTGACAATTAATAATACCACATTACTGAGTTTTCACGACGTCGTTTTTCTCTCCTCACTCTCCAGAGAACAACTTCCGGTTGAGCAGCGTGCCGGAAGCGAGTCGTCACTTCCCCCTGTGCCCCTGCCACTCTCCCACGTGCAGCGCCCCCTCCGCCTTCCACCCCGCGGCTCTCTCCGCCGTGCACGCGCTGCAGCCACCCCGCTACCCGCCTCCTTCCGGCGACGGCCTGCCTGGTAGGTACTCCTCTCATCTCTGTTTGAAAACAGTGTCTGACAACTCCGCTCATCTCTGTTTAAGTTTCAAAATAGTGTCTGACAACTCCGCTCATCTCTGTTTAAGTATGAAAACAGTGTCTGACAACTCCGCTCATCTCTGTTTAAGTTTTAAAACAGTGACAACTCTGCTCATCTCTGTTTAAGTTTCAAAATAGTGTCTGACAACTCCGCTCATCTCTGTTTAAGTTTGAAAACAGTGTCTGACAACTCCGCTCATCTCTGTTTAAGTTTCAAGATAGTGTCTGACAACTCCGCTCATCTCTGTTTAAGTTTGAAAACAGTGTCTGACAACTCCGCTCATCTCTGTTTAAGTTTGAAAGCAGTGTCTGACAACTCCGCTCATCTCTGTTTAAGTTTCAAAATAGTGTCTGACAACTCCGCTCATCTCTGTTTAAGTTTGAAAACAGTGTCTGACAACTCCGCTCATCTCTGTTTAAGTTTGAAACAGTGTCTGACAACTCCGCTCATCTCTGTTTAAGTTTAAAATAGTGTCTGAC
>JABMCL010003006.1:397500-400000 GCA_018857735.1 Alviniconcha marisindica | reverse complement strand
GAGGGGAGAGGGTAAAAAAAGGGGAGAGATTGAAAGAAAGAGTGAGAGAGAAAAAAGAAGGAGGGGTGGGGGGCCGGGGAAAAAACTTGCCCCGAAAGAAGAGAGGAGAGAGAGAGAGAGAGAGAGGGGAGAGAGAAGAAAAGAGAGAGGGGAAGAGAGAGAGGCCCTAAAAGAGAGGCAGAGATTGAAAGAAAGAGTGAGAGAACAGAGAGGGGGAAGAAAGGGGGCGGAGAGATTTTAAGGGGAAAAACCAAACGGGGTGTGGGGGGGGGGGGGGGGGGGGGGGGAGCCCAGCAGACTTAGGGGAAAAGGGAAAAGAGGGGTGAGAGAGAGGGGGGGGCCCGAGAGGGGGGGGGGGGGGCGCGAGAGAGAGATTTAAAGGAGAGGGGGGAAGAAAAACAGTGTGAAGGTGGAAAATAAAGGGGGGCGAGGGGAGCCCTCAGAGAGAAAAAAAACCAAAAACGACCGAGAGTGCGAGAGACTGATAGAAAAAAGAAAAAAAAACACAGAAGAGAGAGAGAGAGAGGGAGAGAAGGGGTATAGATGGGTTTATTGGGACAAGCGGTCGGCGGTTTGTCGTGGTACGAAGGGAATCTCTTTAATCACACGATTTTCTTATCTTCTTTTCTGTTTCTGGTTTGGATCGTCATTGGCCTGGATTTGTTTCGTTCTCTTTCTCTCCCTTTCTTTTTTATTTTCTTTATGTTTAAGAGGTTTAGCTATTCTCACATTATAGGTACGATTCAAATGGGTTAATCTGAAACTTATCTTTAGAAGATAAAGCCTGCTTACCGTGGCTTTACTCAACCACGTAGGCACTTTAGATACACTTTTGAAATAACGAACACAAGCTATTTTTGTTTGCTGGTTGGTGAGAGAGGTATGAATGAGAAACCTTTGATTTTCTGTATAATTTGGATACTTCCGACAATCTTTTTGACCTCTGGTGGAGTTTGTGTGCCTTGTATTTATTCGCATGCCAGATGAGAGTTACCGTAGGCGACTCAGGTCTTTGTTGTGTTTGTGTGACGTCTTCTGCTAATTAACTCCCTTGTGTGTTGAATCTTTCTGACTGTCTGACATGAATGAAGGGCGGGCACTCGGAGAAGGGGGTGGGGGGCACAAAAGGCCATTAATTCACCCAGGTTGCATGGTGTCAGTCAGATAGGTCACAAGCTAACGTTTGGACAATGATCATGTTCTTCAGTGTTAACTGGTACCAGGCCTGGTTCGCGGAAGACACGGACAGCCTTCTGTTGGCGTTTTCTGCGCGTCAGTCTTGGCTAACGACAAAAACAGCTAGGCTCGCTTCCCCCACTAAGATCTGGACATATTTTCTGCGGGTCTGTCCGAGTGTAGAGAGAGTATGGAGCGAGGTTGCAGCAGTCCAAATACGAAAGCGAGGACCGTAAATAAATTCAATGGGCGTGGCATTGCAAAGAAAAGGAGTACTTTTTGCGTTTATTAGACTCGCTTAACGTCGGGTCGTCTCCGGAGGGGGTACTGGCTGGGACCAAAGTCACAGGAGGTGAGCGGCGATGGGTTGGGGAGGGCGCGGGGTGGGTGGAGGGGAAGGGGGGGCGCGAGAGTGAAAAGAACCAGACGTAACTATACAATTACGTGTCTGATGACGCTAGTAAGCCGCCATAGGTCGCTCCACACCAAACTAAGGGNATCTGCAGCATTTTTAGTTTGAGACAGGAACCATTGCAAAAGCCCCACAGTCACCACGTGCGTCCTGTGTGTGTGTTGCAGGTCAAGGTCTGGTTCCAGAGCCACTGCCACTAACATTGTCGTAACAGCAGTTTTCACACCCACACAGAACCATTCCATCTTGTGTGTGTTTGTGTTTGCAGGTCAAGGTCTGGTTCCAAAGCCACTGTCACTAACATTGTCGTAACAGCAGTTTCACACCCACACAGAACCATTCCATCTTGTGTGTGTTCGCAGGTCAAGGTCTGGTTCCAGAGCCACTATGACACCGTGGCTAACATTGTCGTAACAGCACTTCTCACACCCACACAGAACCATTCCATCCTGTGTGTGTTTGTAGGTCATGATCTGGTTCCATAGCCACTGTCACTAACATTGTCGTAACAGCACTTCTCACACCACACAGAACCATTCCATCCTGTGTGAGTTTGTAGGTCAAGGTCTGGTTCCAGAGCCACTATGTCACCGTGGCTAACATTGTCGTAACAGCACTTCTCACACCCACACAGAACCATTCCATCTTGTGTGTATTTGTAGGTCATGATCTGGTTCCGGAGCCACAATGTCACTAACATTGTCGTAACAGCAGTTTCACACCTGCACACCCACACAGAACCGTTCCATCCTGTGTGTGTTTGTGTTTGCAGGTCATGATCTGGTTCCAGAGCCACTGTCACCACTAACATTGTCGTAACAGCACTTCTCACACCACACAGAACCATTCCATCCTGTGTGAGTTTGTAGGTCGAGGTCTGGTTCCAGAGCCACTATGTCACTAACATTGTCG
>JABMCL010003006.1:385000-390000 GCA_018857735.1 Alviniconcha marisindica | reverse complement strand
GATCTATACTAGCCGCGGTTGTTTGGAAGAGGAAACACTGAGGTGTAACGACGAGGTTCTTGACTGAGTAGTTCCTGATATCTATGTCAGCGGTCGCCTTATTAGGCGAACAGTATCGCTGTACGTTAGCTGAGTGGCCTTAGGCGAGCAAAGACATCTAATCTAAAATTAATAATGAAAACGGTATTTTCTAAAGCGCAAATTCTTAAAAAGAATACAAAGAATATGATGGGAGGCAGGGGAGTGGGTTAATATACATGCACAAAAATCAAAGAAAACTCAAATCAAACATATAGACCGAGTCCCCCCCCCCCCCCCCCCCCCCAATACGCACACGCCACGCAGACATGTAAGCGGTCGCCTTAGGCAAGCAATACCATCTTTGTTAGCAGTCGCCTTAGGCGAGCAGTATCATCTACGTCAGCGGTCGCTTTAGGCGAGCATACCATCTATGTTAGCGGTCGCCTTAGGCGAGCAATACCATCTCTGTTCGCGGTCGCCTTAGGTGGGCAGTATCATGTTAGTGTTGCTTTAGGCGAGCATACCATCTATGTTAGCAGTCGCCTTAGGCCGCAGGCAATACCACCCGTGTTAGCAGTCTCCTTAGGCGAGCAGCAGCATGTTAGCGGTTGCCTTAGGCGAGCAATACCATCTGTGTTAGCAGTCGCCTTAGGTGAGCAATATCATGTTAGAGGTAGGCTAGCAGTATCATGCATGTTAGCGGTTGCCTTTGGCGAGCACATACTGCATTATGGTTGAGTTATTTTGTCAGTGACGCAGTTGCGCTCATTTACACGTTATCCGGCATTACATTTTAAGATCAGTAGCAGGTTATTGTTAATCTGATAAGTTCTAAACTTAAACTGATAAGTCGCACCTTCTCAGACTTTTGTTGTTATTGTTAATGTTGTTCTGCTTGTTGTTTTTCGTTGTCGTTGTTTGTTTGTTTGTTTGTTTGTTTGTTTGTTTGTTTGTTTGTTTGTTTGTTTGTTTGTTCGTTTGTTTGTTGTTCTTTTTGCAATTTTTTGTTTGTTTGTTGTTGTTGTTGTTTTGGGGGGGTTCATCAGTGTAGCTTGTATGAACTAAAAACAACTTAAGCTCTATTTCCATATGTTGCAGTTTCAGGACGCTTAACATAAGGCATTTCTTCTTCTTCTTCTTCTTCTTCTTCTTCTTTAAACAACAATGGGCATGATACAAAATGGTGATGTGGAATAGGCTACCTCGTCACGCCTACATAAATCCTTGCTGCCAATTGTAGCATAGTGTATTCAACTGTAAGTTAGTCAGCTGCTATACAATGCTTTGCAGTCTCTGCTGGTGGCAACCTGCGGTTGGTCACGCTTTGCACTCGCGGCTTGCACATACCGCATGACAGTGAGAGGGTTCTTGCCGTACGCTTGGCGTTTCCACCGGATGTTTATGCCAGAGCGAATCAAAAAGCTCTCGCTTCAGTTTTCATTCCGCCAGGATAGATAAATTGCTACCCTGTTATCATGACGGGTTCAAGCAGTTAGCCGCTGGTTTGGCCCAGCGGTAATTTAAGTCGTTAGGCTGGTAGGCGGACGACACTGACGATAAGTTCGATGAGTTTCAGCTCTCCTTTCTCTTCAGACCTTGTGGTTTGTGGACACTGTCTTGTGACTTTGCCCCTCACAATGAATGAATGAAACATTAAAATGGCTCTCATCGATGTCCCTCTTAATGCAGAAATAATTCTGCTTGTATAGTTTTTATAGCTGCTTTTATTAGGACAGTAATTTTTATGAGGTAGACCTCGTCAAGATTCAATTTTGATATGATATGCACAGCTTGATGTCAGCTGGATTTCTCGTGTCTTAATTTATCAATGACCTTTTACTGACCCCGATGTTTGCTGTTGTTTTGATTTAATGATGCTTTATGATTGGCGTGAATGTGTGATGAGTGTACTTGGCACCACAAAACATTCTTGTGCATTGTATTGACACTTGGCAATAAAGTTGTATCAGTATAGTTTCCTCTTCCCTGCCTCCAAGGATTTTGCGGTCCCTGTCAGTACTTTTCCGGGTCAACTCGGCGTTACACAAGCTTAACACTGAAACAAACAATGACGGAGTCAAGCTCTGAGCGCGAGGAAGCCGAATAAACTGCCGAACAAGGCTTTACTGTCCGAGCAGTGAGTTTGGGACTTTGTGGCAAAAGCCATGGACCTACGTATCCCAGTATAATTTATGTAGGTCCAAGGCAAAAGTGGAAACAAAAGAAAGAGCGGAAAGCAGTCGATTCGACCAGTACCCCATTTGTTGCTTTTCCTTCTTTTTTCAACCTTTTTTTACCCCTAGCTTGATTAGTCCAAAGCTTGCTTCCCACTCGCAGAAAATGGGTGTTGTAAACACTACGGTGTCAGTGACTGCGACATGCACTAGGCGACAATACTGAAAAGCCGAGGACATGCTACCCACTGCGAATGCTATCGCACAAGGAAATCGCCGGTTCCCTTCCGGTGCACGAATTTTTGTTGCATGAGCTTACCCCCCTTCCTGACATCTCTCTCTCTCTCTCTCTCTCTCTCTCTCTCTCTCCTCTCTCTCTCTCTCTCTCTCTCTCTCTCTCTCACACACACACACACACACACACACACACACACACACACACACACACACACACACACACACACACACACACACACACACACACACACAGAAAGAGAGAGAGAGGCTGACTGAGAGAGGAGTATATCCTATGAGCTAACGGGGACCAGATTGAAGAATGACCAGACGAATGATCTACTTCCGTGTGCATTTCTCTGTGACGTCACGGATGCGCGTGCTGTCAGCGCAAGCGCACATCCAAGCTGAAGTTTATCCTGCACCAAGAAAACGGTGAAAACGTCCCGCTGTGGTCGGCTTTGCCGGACGATTAGACCGGCCATGGACTATACCACTGAGCCAGAACACGCGTTGTTACACAGTCCATGATTACAGCTTCCTTTGACGATACTCATGTGCTATCATAACAATCGTTGCTCTCATCATAGTCCCGGCGGCTTCGCCACAACTGAAGAGTAGATCGAGCCCCCCCCCCCCCCCCCCCCTCCCCCCCCCCCCCCCCCCCTCCCCCCCCCCCCCCCCCCTCTCTCTCTCAGTGTCTGATTCTGAAGACCAATTGCTGTGCTAGAAAGCAAGGCTAAATCATCTCCAAAAAGCAACAGAAGAAGTTCAAGCATGCCTGGCGCAGTTGGGTGCCATGTCGTCACTTCACACATTACTTAATTCCACTTAGTTCCAGTTTCGTTAACGAACATCGAAAAAGGTCCGAGGCTGAGTATATACACCCCCGTGCTTCAGTCCCGAAACGGACAACTGAAAAACTGTGTTTTGTGATTGTTCGCAAGTACACACGACGTGTGCCTGCAAGGTGAAGTCCGCATCCTCACCGAGTGAGTGTCACACCGCGGCTCGCCAGTTCTTCCAATGGCTGAGCGTCATCCCGCCCGCCAACTCTCTGGTGAGCTTCATTCCACTCACCTGTTCTTCTGGTGAGCTTCACTGTTCCACTCACCAGAGGTGATGAGCTTCATCCTACTCACCATTTCATCTGGTGAGCTTCATTCCACTCACCTGTTCTTCTGGTGAGCTTCATTCCAGTCACCTGTTCTTCTGGTGAGCTTCATTCCACTCACCTGTTCTTCTGGTGAGCTTCACTGTTCCACTCACCATTTCTGCCTCTGGTGAGCTTCATCCTACTCACCATTTCTTCTGGTGAGCTTCATTCCAATCACCTGTTATTCTGGTGAGCTCCACTGTTCTAATCACCATTTCGGCTTATGGTGAGCTTCATCCTAATCACCATTTCTTCTGGTGAGCTTCATTCCAATCACCTGTTCTTCTGGTGAGCTTCACTGTTCCACTCACCATTTCTGCCTCTGGTGAGCTTCATCCCACTCATCATTAATTTCTTCTGGTGACCATCATCCCATTCGACTTCTCTTCTGGTGAGCTTCATCCTACTCACCATCTCTTCTGCCAGTGAGTTTTATCCCATTCAGCATCTCCGTTTCGGTCAGTGTCATACCACTCACCATCTTATCAGCCATGATGATGACTGCGGCATCATCCCGGTCGCCACCATCTTTTCCCCGTGAGCACCATCTCGCTCCGGCCGGTGGCATTTGTACCGATGAAGCAGATATAGTAACGTTGTTGTTGATGTTGAAGGTGGTGGTAATGGTTTGACTCTTTGTTCAGGTGTTCAGGCAGTGAACATAGATGTAGTACAACAACACACAACCCTGGAAAATAATTCTTCCACAGTATTTTTGTTTTGTTTTTATTTCTCAGTTCTGTTTCCAGTTTTTTTGTTTTTTTGCCGTTGTTGTTTTTCTTCATTCGTCCATTTAGCCATTCATTCACTCTCGTTCCATTTACCGAGTCAGACAATCAGTCTAGACCGCGAGTGTCAGTGGCTCAGTCTCTCTGAGTTGCAGACACGAAAAAGTACAGAAACTGTTTAATCACCTTGCTGTGACAATATAGATGGTATCTTTCCACTTCAGTATTTCAGCGTTTCTCTCTCTCCTACCACCGCTTGGCACGGTAACTCCAACTGAAAGCCGGAGAGCATACCCGACCGTGAAACCCTGAGGTAACCACCCCTAACTCTAGAGCGGCCTGGCTGGAGCTGCATGAGCCCGGTGCTTCCTGTCTGTCATCGGACGATAGAGGTTGCAAGCGGCAGTGGACATGTTTAATGGGGACCATGGCGGGGAAACCAGAAAGCGTCATTACTGGGATGAGGTGTGAGACGCTTATCGCCACCACCCGCTGTGCGATATGCCTCTGATCTGTCTTTCCCTGAGAAGTAAGCCCCCTACCCCCACCCGGCCACCTCCCCCCTCAGCCCCCGGCTACCCCCTCCACCCCACCACCATCTCCCCACTACCCCCCTGCCGGCCGGTCCGCTCTACGGCTATACCCACCAGCGGTAAGTTCTGTCAGTCAAGGCATAGACACTACAGC
>JABMCL010003006.1:380000-382500 GCA_018857735.1 Alviniconcha marisindica | reverse complement strand
ATCTAAACGACGTCATGCAGTCTATCACACAGAACTAGTACTGACTGAGCCTATCAAAGTGAGATCGTAAATCTAAACGACGTCATGCAGTCTATCACACAGAACTAGTACTGACTGAGCCTTGCAAAGCGGTGGCACCACACGCTATCAAAGTGAGATCGTAAATCTAAACGACGTCATGCAGTCTATCACACAGAACTAGTACTGACTGAGCCTTGCAAAGCGGTGGCACCACACGCTATCAAAGTGAGATCGTAAATCTAAACGACGTCATGCAGTCTATCACACAGAACTAGTACTGACTGAGCCTTGCAAAGCGGTGGCACCACACGCTATCAAAGTGAGATCGTAAATCTAAACGACGTCATGCAGTCTATCACACAGAACTAGTACTGACTGAGCCTTGCAAAGCGGTGGCACCACACGCTATCAAAGTGAGATCGTAAATCTAAACGACGTCATGCAGTCTATCACACAGAACTAGTACTGACTGAGCCTTGCAAAGCGGTGGCACCACACGCTATCAAAGTGAGATCGTAAATCTAAACGACGTCATGCAGTCTATCACACAGAACTAGTACTGACTGAGCCTTGCAAAGCGGTGGCACCACACGCTATCAAAGTGAGATCGTAAATCTAAACGACGTCATGCAGTCTATCACACAGAACTAGTACTGACTGAGCCTTGCAAAGCGGTGGCACCACACGCTATCAAAGTGAGATCGTAAATCTAAACGACGTCATGCAGTCTATCACACAGAACTAGTACTGACTGAGCCTTGCAAAGCGGTGGCACCACACGCTATCAAAGTGAGATCGTAAATCTAAACGACGTCATGCAGTCTATCACACAGAACTAGTACTGACTGAGCCTTGCAAAGCGGTGGCACCACACGCTATCAAAGTGAGATCGTAAATCTAAACGACGTCATGCAGTCTATCACACAGAACTAGTACTGACTGAGCCTTGCAAAGCGGTGGCACCACACGCTATCAAAGTGAGATCGTAAATCTAAACGACGTCATGCAGTCTATCACACAGAACTAGTACTGACTGAGCCTTGCAAAGCGGTGGCACCACACGCTATCAAAGTGAGATCGTAAATCTAAACGACGTCATGCAGTCTATCACACAGAACTAGTACTGACTGAGCCTATCAAAGTGAGATCGTAAATCTAAACGACGTCATGCAGTCTATCACACAGAACTAGTACTGACTGAGCCTTGCAAAGCGGTGGCACCACACGCTATCAAAGTGAGATCGTAAATCTAAACGACGTCATGCAGTCTATCACACAGAACTAGTACTGACTGAGCCTATCAAAGTGAGATCGTAAATCTAAACGACGTCATGCAGTCTATCACACAGAACTAGTACTGACTGAGCCTTGCAAAGCGGTGGCACCACACGCTATCAAAGTGAGATCGTAAATCTAAACGACGTCATGCAGTCTATCACACAGAACTAGTACTGACTGAGCCTATCAAAGTGAGATCGTAAATCTAAACGACGTCATGCAGTCTATCACACAGAACTAGTACTGACTGAGCCTTGCAAAGCGGTGGCACCACACGCTATCAAAGTGAGATCGTAAATCTAAACGACGTCATGCAGTCTATCACACAGAACTAGTACTGACTGAGCCTTGCAAAGCGGTGGCACCACACGCTATCAAAGTGAGATCGTAAATCTAAACGACGTCATGCAGTCTATCACACAGAACTAGTACTGACTGAGCCTTGCAAAGCGGTGGCACCACACGCTATCAAAGTGAGATCGTAAATCTAAACGACGTCATGCAGTCTATCACACAGAACTAGTACTGACTGAGCCTATCAAAGTGAGATCGTAAATCTAAACGACGTCATGCAGTCTATCACACAGAACTAGTACTGACTGAGCCTTGCAAAGCGCTGGCACGCAGACTAACAAGCCGATGACACGAACGTGAACAAAGGGTCGTCTTGCAGTCTAACAGATCAACGTCATGCAGGCCTTTACTGCTTCAGCGACGTCACCTGTCTGAACATGGGGGCGTCATGCGGTCTGACAACGAAATGTCATGCGGTCTGACAATGCAATGTCATGAAGTCTGACAGAGGGACATAATGCAGTCTGACACTGAAGAGACGTCATGCAGTCTTACAAAGGGACGTCATGCAGCCTGACAAAGGGACGTCATGCAGTCTGACAAAGGGACGTAATGCGGTCTGACAAAGGGACGTAATGCGGTCTGACAACTAGAAGTGATGTACAAGTAAGCCGTGAATGGACGGTCACATCAAGTTAGTGATGACCCAAACTGCGTGAACTAAATTGTCCTAAAAACTGATTCATTAATGTGTACAGCTGATTGGTTTACACCAGAATTCGGGTTGAGTCTTCCCGAAGTGGAACTGCCGACAGAGAAATAGTTTTGCAGCTTTATTTTATGCGTTAGAACTCATTAACGGCTCATGAAGGAAGAGCTTGAACCCAAGTTCCCTTACTCTGTGCCA
>JABMCL010003006.1:297500-375000 GCA_018857735.1 Alviniconcha marisindica | reverse complement strand
TGGCGGTGGTGGCGGTGGTGGTGGTGGTGGTAGTGGCACGATGTGATAGTAGGCTGCTAAACTGGATCACCTTTCTAAACATCACGCTTCAAGTTCGCACCGAGTGGCCCGCGACGCGGCCGCCGTACCGCTCCGTGATGCAAGACTGGTTCCGGAATTAAAACGTACAATGATGAGCTTTCAAAACTCCCGTGAAGTCTACACTATGTCTGGTGTTGTTGCATCTGCTCAGCGATATAACTCAATCTCCATGCCGCCAAGGGTAATTAGGGCTGATGTTGATGCATTCCTACTAACAGATTACTCAAACACAAACTATGCAAATCACACACAGATACACGCACGCATGTATGCACCCACACCCACACCCACATGCACACACACACACACACACATGCACACACACACACACACACATGCACACACACACTCTCTCTCTCTCTCACACACACACACACAAACACGTACAAACACACACACACACACAAGCACTTGTGCACATACACTGCACACAAAAACTGCAATTAAGGTCAAAACATATTTAATAGTTCATGCGCAATATAACTAAAGATAAATGTTCACAGCAATCGTTTCAGTGTTTGCCATTTCATCATTATTTGAGAATAATTTGAAATACATTAAATTACATTATAAATCTTCATTAGGTGGCATTGGAAATTCATTTATGGTTTGTTATCCACAGCATAATACTACCTATTAGAAAATGAGCCACATTTCTCAATCATAAAACATAACACTAGTCAAGGTTAATTTCTAAGACATGATGTAAATAAAGGGAATGCAAAAACAAAACAAACACTGTAATCCAGTTTACTGCAAGATACATGCAAACTGATCAATTATTAATTATTACACTACATATAACTGTTGGAGAAATAAATCAATAACAGAGCAGTAACATATAATTAATCATAAAATTTAAAGAAAATACACACACACACATCACACAAAGTTACACATACATACAAATATTCCTTTAAGGTCACCCAAAGTTTATGAAAATGTCAAGTTCAGTGGTGTTTACTACACAAAGTTTAAAAAGATCTCACTAAAATAGTCTCAAAGAAAGTGATTGCTTTAAAAGTTTTCACTTAAACCATGAACTATACCCTACAGAAATCCAACTCATTAAAAGCTGTTGACTTGTTTTATACATTTAACAGACAATACAAAATCGTACTTGGTCAAATAATTAATTACACGATACATGTTTTTTGATGCAGATGTGACCTTAATGTTCCATCAAGTTCATCAAAATTGTTGAGAAATTCAAAACTCAATAGTGGTTATCATCACGAAAAGTTTGAAAGTTCTCACTTATATAGTGTTTATAAAACAATCTACTTTTATAAATATGCAGAGATCAATGGCAGTTTTCATGCAAAGCACAAAGGCCTTGTTAAAATAGCCTGCAAGAAAAAATATCTCTGAAGTTTTCACAGAACCATCACCCACAAATTCAAATCAAAACTTGTCAAAAGCAGTCTGTTGTGATCTTGTAATGATCTAACAATCATACAAAATTGAAACTTGATCAAGTAAGAACTTGCTGAGAAAAATACAAGTAGTAGTGGTAGCTTGGTTTTTAACGCCCAGCCAACCAGGAGAAAATATAAACAATTGTATGACCTAGTAGAACTCAACTGAGGTGATAATTATGCAAAGATGGAAAGACCACATCCAGGAACTCTAAATCAAATGTTAATATTCTTGTTCAGACAGATGAGACTTAGTTACCTCTCTTTAACATAACAAATGTCAATAAAAGCATCATATGCATAACCTTGTCCATCTATTTAACCAAAGTGGATTGGATAAAAACATACAAAAACATAAAACAGAATTTCTGAAAATGTTTGATGCTGCTGAGACTGAAATGTGGTCAGGGTCACTGAAAGCCATATACATTTATTTGTCAACGAGTACAACCACCATGCAAAGTCTAAAATTATGTTTACAGAGCCCAAGAAGACTGATATTTAAAGTGTCTGCTACACCTGGCGCCAGACAGCCTAATGCTGATTATAAACTAATGCTGTCACATTTGAAACAATGGGGAAGGGAGGAAAGAGGGAAAGGGGGGACCCCAAAACACACAAACTTTGTTTTAATATTCTACTATATTAATCACACACACACACACACACACACACACACACACACACACACACACACACTATTACAACAAAACGTAGACAATATTGTTTCAACATCATAGAAATTATGTTCAGACTGTTTCAACACACACACACACACACACACACACACATACGCACACACACACACACTCATGTACACACCATTCATCTGAACAAATGCTGACAAGTCATGCTTGGACTGAATATTTCACAAACACATGCACCCATATTTGCTTTAGTATCCAAGAAACAGACTATGCTGGGAAACAGTATGCATGGATTGACTATTTCAGCAACACACACACAAAGACACACACAACACACACACACACACACACACACACACACAATATTCACTTCAATATCATGCCAACAGATTATGCTTGGGTTGATAGTTCAACAAAACACACGTGTATGATGATACGCATGCACATGTGAGAGTTCGGACAGAAATTTGTCCCAAATGTAGAAACCCAAAGGAACAATTGAGCAACACTAGCTATAAAATGTGTTAACATGATTGCAGGTACCTGATCAGACAACAGCATTTTTCGAACTGGCATCATTTCAACGTGTAACACACAAAAAACCCATCACTGGTAAGTAAAGACATCACTACAAAAACATTCCATGGCACCAAGACAGCAACAATAAATGCAGACACCAACAGATTTTACAACATAAACGCATCAATAATACAGACATTACAATAACATCACAGCATAAAGACATCTATCATCAATACAGACATCATTACAATCATAACAACATCAATGATAAATTATTGCAAGTCACAACATAAAATTGTCAATGATAAATGAATACATATATTATCACAATAGCATGTAAGGCATAAACATATCCATAACAAATACAGATCTCATTACACAGGACAACATAAAAAACAGCACACTGTCAGAATAACACTTTACAACACAAAAACACAACAATGATGCAAACATCAATACAATAACATGACCACAAAGAAACAAAACCAGAGACAATTTCAAACAGATATTGGAACAGCAAGTACAATGGTAAGACATTAACGATAATTACAGACATCAATTCAGTAACAAGACTAAGACATCAGTGATCCATCAAGGCATCATTCAAATAACATCCAAACATGAATGAATGAATTCATGAAAAAAAGAGGAAAAAAAGAGCCAGTACATGATATCATGAACTGTTCATGACAAAAGACAATGCAAGTAAAGACAACAGCATGGTGCCATGAACCTCCCATGATGTCATCACACTGCCACTGCACTGACACAGGTGACATGACACATTCCAAGTTTATGAAAAAAACTGACATGGATGACATGATACATTCTAAGTTCGTGAAAAAACTGACATGGATGACATAATGCAGTCTAAGGTTATGAAAAAGTGATGTAATGGGTTTATTCTAAGCATTATTGCAGGATGAATTATAATGTGAACAACAGCTTTGTCCTTTCTTACGTACATGCTCATTCCAAGCAATCACAATTATGCTTTGTATTGTGTCAACTTTGGTTCAAGGTGAACTTGGTCCCACTAACAACCACTGACATGTTATTTGCTGCCATTGAGAAAACCTATTTGCACTTACATTTGCCTATCAAAACACTGAATGAAGGAAAACAAATTGCCATTACAGCAGGACCCCTGTTTTAACCCTTTGCCTATCCTTGTGACATGACATGACATCCATGGCAAAATGTTTCCCATCTGCCAGAAAGATGTTATAGGATGACCTGCTTGACTTTTGACTGTTCATGCATGTTCTGGAGAAGCTGACATTTTTAGAAGATGAACATGTATAGCTGGCTTAAGAAGCTGTCCGCAACACTCTTGTTAAGAGGAATTACATCAGCAGCCCAAATTCTTGAGCAGGGTGAGGGTTACGGCAATCCTACAAACCAATCAAGAGTGGGAGTTTTTAAACAAGGGGGGCTCTTTTGGTCACGGGGTTATTTCTGGTGAAATAGGAAGGGCCAGTTTTCTAAAGAAAAACAACAGTCCTAAATGAGAAGCAGTCTCTCTCTCACTAGGGTGGTCTCTCATCAGGGTGGTGTTTAATCAGGGGTTATTTCTGGAGAAATACAAAGGGACAGCTTGCTGAAGAAGAAACAAATGGTCCTAAAGAAAAGTGGTCTCATTTGTCAGGGTGGCCTTTCTTTCATCAGGGTGGTCTCTCGTCAGGATGATGTTTAATCAGGGTTCATTTCTGGAGAAACATGAAGGGACAGCTTTCTGAGGAGAGAAAAAGGTTCTAAAAAAGGAGAGGTCTCTCTCACCAGGGTGGTCTCTCATCAAAGGTTCCACATACTACACTTCTGAACATCACGGGCAGCATATTAAGGTACTAGGTCAATAGCAGCACTGGAAATGCAGAACCTGATTGGACTTGCACACACAGCTCACATTATCACAGCGTTTCAAAAGAAACAGATGCCTGAAAAATAAGCTTCAACAGCATGCTGGCTCTGTACAATATTCGCATCTTTCTCTCCCTCTGTAGTGCTCAGATTGTGCAGACGGTCCTGACCAAATCCAGGACATGGGCAGTCATCCGGGACTTCTGCAATTTGAAGGCTTGCTTGACTGCCTTTGTCAATATTCACATCTCACTTGCTCTCTGTCACGCCTGGATTGCATGGAACATCCTGACTGAATCCAGGCCATGGGAAGTTAGGGCTTCTGGAATTTTAAGGCTGGCTTGCCTGCCCTTGACAATATTCACATCTCATTCTCTGTAGCGCCTGGATTGCGTTGGCTGTACCAAATGAATCCAGGCAATGGGAAGTTAGGCCTGCTGGAATTTTAAGGCTTGTTTGCCTGCCCTTTTTTACATACTGAATCCAGGCCGCAGTGAGTCACCATGCACTGCTGGAATTTTAAGGCTTGCTTGTCTGCCCTTGACAATATTCACATCTTGCTCTCATCTTGTCAGGCCTGGATTGTGTGGACTGCCTTGACGAAATCCACACAACAGGAAGATGTGAAAGGACTCCTGGAATTTTCAGGCTTGTCTGCCTGCCCTTGTCAATATTCACATCTGGCTCTCATCTTGTCAGGCCTGGATTGTGTGGACTTTCTTGACCGAATCCACGCAACAGGAGGTTGTGACAGAACTTCTGGAATTTTCAGGCTTGCACAGGAGTCTGTCACTGCATCAGTCTTGGAATGACTGCAAAGGGGACAATGGGGCTGCTGGCCTCAAGATTCGCTGCAGTCAAATGGCAGTCACTGGCAGCCTCCGACTGTCCCAGCGACAGCAGCACAATGCCGAGGGTGTACCTGTAACACACACAATGACAATGGATGAAGCGCACTGGTAACAGATACAGTGACACTGGATGAAGCGCAATGTACAGCATGTATCTGATGCAACTGATGAAACGGAATGCAGAGAGGGAAACCAAAAATCCCAGCAGCCTCCTCACAGCGCTGCCATACTTGGCTGTACCGTAGCCAATCCCTGCTCCCCTTCTGTTCCTGCACCAACACATGACAGACTCTTACCCGTCTATTTCTGACACTGTGTTAATACCAGCTGCGGCAGAGGCATGAGGAGGGGCAGGCTAGGAGCCCACCAGAAAACAACTGTGGTTCAACATTTTGTAATCCCCATTCCTGTCACTGTACCAGGCTGCCAGCATTTCTGATTCACCCTGAGGTGACTGTGCAGTGGACAGTCCATTAAAATCCAAGAACTGGCTGTGACAGCAACCAGGAGCAGGTCAGCTTGTACGAGTGACCGCAAGTGCTAAAACTTCCAGTCTCCCAATGCTTCTCCCTGATTTAAAGACTAGAATAACACTCCTTAGGACCTTGTCATCCATATCATCACAGTCATCACCATTACCATTATCAATTATTATCACCATAACCAACCATGAAGGGTGGGAAGTAGGGTCTGTGTTAATTGCATCACGCAGGATTTTCTCCGCCAGTTTTTCATCTCCCAGTTGGTGTAGCACAACCCCCTGCAACACAGGCAGCAACAAAACTATCAAATATAATGTCCCACAGCCTGTATCACAATGCACAAACCCTGTGACACAATGCACACAGCTTGTAACGCAATGCACAAAGTATGCAACACAATGCACAAAGCCTGTAAAATAATGCACACAGCCTGTGACAACTGCACACAGTCTATGTGTGACACAACTGCACACTGTCTATGTGTGACACAACTGCACACAGCTTGTGACACAATGCGCACAGCCTGTGACGCAATGCACACTACCTGTGACACAATGCACACTGCCTGTGACACAAAGCATATCACCTCATAACACAAAGCACAACCTCTACAAACACAATAACAAACCAAATAACTCTCCCCCACAACCTAACTGCACCCCCCCCCCCCCCCCCCCCCCCCCCACATCAATCCTTACTTCATAACACACACTCCTAGAGTGACTGATAGATGGATACACATGTTGGTATTAGCATCCTCATGCTCTACTTGGTAGTCCATCATTTCACTGACGATAAAGCTGCACATCTCATCTTCTCTGAGCTGTGGCAACAGCTATACAGCCTGGCAACCACCACCACCTCACAGCTACCACAGGCTGCATGCTTCTGCTTCTTGACAGTGACCTGCGTCAAACAACAACAATGGCAGCAACACCCACAACAGCACCTACCAGGTGATGCAGGCTCTTTGTGTGGCCAGGGTTGATGGCAATGGCATTCTCGTAACATATTCTGGCCTCCAGGAACTGCTGTTTGTGTTCAAGCACTCGCCCCCGCTGCAAACAGGAATCAGAAGCTGACGTACACCCACCAACATAGATGCTGCGCTTCAGGTTTGAACTGTCGTTGCAGCAAACAAAACAAACGTTGAACAAACACTCAACAGTACACACAGTGGTGTTCACAAATTACTCACCCTCACCAAAACACCCACACACACATGCACAAACACACACATACACACACACACACATGCACACACACACACACACACACACACACACACACAAAACATACACACACACACAAACATACACACCACACACACACACACACACACACACACACACACACACAACAACAACACACACATAACATACATACCACACACACACATCAAAGGTGAAAAAAAGACTTAGAGCACCAGGGAAGAAGATAACACAAGGAAAATGCATTATAAAGTGACTTGAGATGACAGGAAACAAGCAAATGCATCATAAAGTGACTTGAGTGACAGGAAACAAGGAAAATGCATCATAAAGTGACTTCAGATGACAGGAAACAAGGAAAATGTATCATGAAGTGACTTGAGATGACAGGAAACAAGGAAAATGTATCATGAAGTGACTTGAGAAGACAGAAAACAAGAAAAATGCGTCACGAAGTGACTTGAGAAGACAGAAAACAAGAAAAATGCGTCACAAAGTGACTTGAGAAGACAGAAAACAAGAAAAATGTATCATGAAGTGGCTTGAGAAGACAGAAAACAAGAAAAATGTATCATGAAGTGACTTGAGAAGACAGGAAACATGGAAAATGTATCATGAAGACTAGGTGCAACACAGGAAACAAAACAAGGGAGGTGTTCCATGGGGTGACTCAATACCGCACAGGGACAAGATTTTTAAAAAGTACATCATAAAAACTTGGCGCAAAAACAGGCAACAAGAAAAGATCTGATGCAACGCACAAGGAACGAGACAAGGCAGGGAAGAAGAAGAAAAATGCAGCAGGCAACAACACGACATGACACAGGTGACAAAACATGCACCACAAAGACATGTGGCCTAAGGAACAGGTTCACAAACAAACGGGTCTCCAGGTAAAACCTACCATGAAGTACACCTGATGAGACAGGGGGAACATGGAGCTGGTCTCCATGACACAGGCCTCAGCCTCCGACACGTTGTCCAGCACCAAGTAAAGTTCCGCTGTAAAACAAGCCATCTGTCATGATTGTATCACCTTCTGGACCACAGTCTGATTAACAAGTCTGCAAGTGTCAAATATTGTGATCTATCATGACCGTATTACCTTAGTGATTTCTCATATTCATCGTCACTTTGGTGGCCTGTCCCATTGTGAACTAAGAAGCAAGAGCTTGTCCAGTGAAAGGTCTACATTCACTACCTTGTTTGGGCACTAAATAACATACAGCTGCTTCAGTGAATGAATGAGTATGTGTGTGTGTGAGTGGGGTGGGGTGGGGGGTGGGGGGGGTGCGCATGTGTGTGTGTGTGTTAGTGTGTCTGTGTTAGTGTATCTGTGTCCAAGTGTGTCTCTGTGTGCCTGTGTTTGGTGAATATGTGTATCTGGGGGAAAGGGGGGGCGGGTGGGGGTGTGGGGTGGGGGGAATAGTGGAGGGAGGGAGTGTATGAGTGTGTGCATCCATAAGTCTCAAGTAGCCAGGACTGTGTGTGTGTGCACATGTGTGTGTGTGAGTGTGTATGTGTATGTGCATGCGTACCTAGCTGCAGCCAGATCTGTGCCTGAATCAGCCAGGACTGCTGTGAGCCGTGCCGCGACATGTGACCGTTGAGAGACGATGCCACTTCAGACAGCGCTCGCTCCATGCGAGAGGCTGCGACTGACTCAGCTCGCACAGAACCTGCAAGCCAAGAACGTACCATCTTAAAAGTGACACACCCTACCTGAAGTCAGCAACGACCAGTTACACTCAGCCTGAACTGAACTGAAGAACCATTCACTTCAAAGTGACTTACCTGTCTTCCCCACAGTGCATAACACAACTACAAAAGCCTTGCTTTTTTAATCCTGCCTGTCGCTGAATTGCTCTTTTCAGTGGAGCCAAACAGGACACTGAGCTTTTGTTCTGGCAAATACGAGGAAAAAATGTACATATATAAAAAAGTGTTAGGTACAAAGCTGTTATAAACTATGTATGAGCTGCTAATCTGAACACAGAACAATCTGCCAGCAGAAGCAAAGAGGGAAAGATTTAATCCTGACACAGTAACGCCATCCTGAGGTAGTAAGCAGGGAAAGAGTTAACCCTGACAACAACATAAAATACAAACTTCAGGAAACGTATTGGGAAAGAAGTTTAACCCTGATACATAAATACCAGCCTGGGTAAGTATGCAAGGAAAGAGTTTTAATCCTAATACAGAAATATCAGCCAGGGTAAGCGTGCACGGAACAAGAAAAGAGTTTTAATCCTGATACATAAATATCAGCCAGAGTAAGTGTGTAGGGAAAGAGTTTTAATCCTGATACATAAATAAACGCCTGAGTTAGTGTGCAAGGAAAAAGTTAATCCTGATACATAAATACCAGCCTGAGTTAGTGTGCAAAGAAAGAGTTAATCGTGATACATAAATACCAGCCAGAGTAAGTGTGCAAGGAAAGAGTTTTACACCTGATACAGAAATACTAATCAGAGTAAGTGTGCAAGGAAAGAGTTTTAATCCTGATACATAAATAAACGCCTGAGTTAGTGTGCAAGGAGAGAGTTTTAAACCTGATACAGAAATACCAGCCAGAGTAAGTGTGCAAGGAAAGAGTTTTAATCCTGATACATAAATAAACGCCTGAGTTAGTGTGCAAGGAAAGAGTTAATCCTGATAGAAAAATGCCAACCTTAGGAAGCTTATCAGAAAAGAGTTAATCATGACACAAAAATACCAACCAGAGGAAGTATGTAGAAAATAGGTTAATCCAGACACAGATATGCCATCCTAAGGCAGTACACAGAAAAAGAGTTATTCCTGCTATAGAAGCATAACGACGTGCATAGGGAAAGAGTTCAATCCCACCTGATCCTCTGTCACTGAACTCATTCATGGTTAGCTGTGCCAAGCTGCGTTTGTCAAATGTGTTTCTGTCCACTACTCTTGACCGCCCATCAGATTCCCTGTCAAAGTAAAGACAACATTAAAGCAACTGCATGCATAGAGAACAAAATCACAGACACCGCTGTTCCCCCCCTCCCCACACACATTCACTTAATGGCAGCATTTAAGCTACATACATAGATGGACAAACTAAAAATCAATGTCACAGTATTTCCACCCTAACTAATATCAATACCCAGTTTCTGCTACAGTCAGTGTGTGTGTGTGTGTGTGTGTGTGTGTGTGTGTGTGTGTGTGTGTGTGTGTGTGTGTGTGTGTGTGTGTAGTGTGTTTAAAAAAAAAAATTAAATAATACTTTATGTAAATTGTTTTGGTAGAACTATGCTCTGCATGTGTATAGAATATCATATTTAGGTTAATACGTATCATGTGAGCGCTCAGGGCGTTGAAGAGCGCATGATAAATGTACATTAATATTATTATTATTAGTTACTCCTCATCCCCAATCTCATGGATGTCTTTCCACACACACACACACACACCTACGCGCACACGCGTGCACATACACACACACACACAAACATGCATGCATGCACGCACACACTCATGCCACACACACACACACACACACACACACACACACACACACACACACACACACACACACACACACACACACTCACACAATGGCTGCATTAAAGCGCAGGTATGCACTGATGGAAAACAATGAGTCAATGTCAGTTACTCACTCCTCATCCTCAATCTCATGGATCTCTTTCCACAACTTCATCATCTGTCGACAGCTGGTCAACGCCTCCTGTGGACCCAGCAACACCTCCTCCAACTTGGACTTTGTCAGTAACAGGCTGTAACACCAGCAGTAACAGGGCTTTTGGACTTTGTCAGTAACAGGCTGTAACGCAAGCAGTAACAGGGCTTTTGGACTTTGTCAGTAACAGACTGTAACACAAGCAGCAATAGGGCTAACAAGAAGGTGCAGCATGGCAGATGACATGTTGTAACACTGCATGTAACCCAGCAAATAACAACTCTGGCATGGTAACACTGTCTTCGTGAGGCCTGTCAGCCAGCTTATGGGGGGGGGGGGGGGGAGTGCCATTTCGGTAATGCCAGTTTACCTATGACTGCCTAATACAGCAAAATACTGCATGCACAGCAAGAAAAAGGAAAAAAAAGATGAAACATGCAACTATCCCAGAAACAGTTCAAACTGCTTGCTATGGATGCTTACAAGCCAACAAGCCTGGTTTCAAGCCTGGAAGTTTGAATGTGTGTGGACCTTTCTGGGGACACCCTATAACAACAAATGTCTGCCAGGCTGTCAGAACCATTCACTGGGGCTGATAGCTTCACATGCCCAAGGGACTGACAAACTGCCCACCAACACTGCATGCCTCAGTCAGTCAGTGGTTGTCAGAACCAGTCACCCATGTTGATCACTTCACATGCCTTTATGGGTCTTCAGAACCACCCACCACCACTGAGTGCCAGAGTGGACATAGAAAAATAGGGGCAGAAAACAAAAGGAAAACAAATGACTTTGCTGCCTCTACCCGAGACAGATAATATAACAATGGTGGTATTCAACAGGCCCATCAGCTGTAACCAACTTTGTATTCGTCACTGATCCTCTAACTGCTTGCTGTGAATGAAGTTGTGAGCTCACCTGAGATTCTCAGGGTACTCCTCCAGAGCTGCATGGATGAGCATGAGCGCCTCTTCGTTCTGTTTCTGGGCAGTCAGCAGCAACACCAGGAGGTGGAGAGAGTGGACGTGGTCACTGCGGTACATCAGCGCCACTTGTACACACTGCATGGCCTCTGAGATCTGTCCACAGTGTACACACACTTTGCACCATCATACAAACACTTTCTACATCAACACCACTTGTACACACTGCATGGCCTCTGAGATCTGTCCACAGCACAGCACACACATGTTGCACAAGCATAAAAACACTTCCTACATCAATGCCACTTGTACACACTGCATGTTTGTCAGCACAGCACTCACTTTGCACAACCATAAAAACACTTTCTACATCAACGCCACTCGTACACGCTGCATGTCTGTCAGCACAGCACACACACCTTGTACAACCATGCAAACACTTTCTACATAAATGCCACATGTACACACTGCACGTCTGTCAGCACAGCACACACACTTTGTACAACTGTACAAACATTTTCTACAAACATGTCACTTGTACACACTGCATGGCTCTAGCGATCTATGCACAGCACACACACACTCTGTACGACTATACAACACTTTTCACATCAACCAGCTTGTATACATTCCATGGCCTCAGGAGCCGCCTGGACAGTCCACCCACTCTGTACAACTAACTGTATCTGTGTTAAGTCTGGTCAGCTGGAGGGAGACAAAATACAGCTAAAGGGAGGCAAAATACAGCTAAAGGGAGGCAAAATACAGCTAAATGAAGGCAAAATACAGCTAAAGGAAGACAAAACAGAGGTGTAGACCTGTTGAGTACAGCCAGCCAAAGAGAGACAAGATAAAGGTGTGAACCTGTCTGCATATAGCCAGCTGAAGACAAACAAGATAAAGGTATGAATCTGTCTTGAGTATAGCCAGCTGAAGACAGTCAAGATAAAGGTGTGCACTGAGTATAGCCAGCTTAAGACAAACAAAATAAAGGTGTGTACCTGAGTATAGCCAGCTGGAGAAAAACAGGTAAAAGGTGTGTACCTGTCTAAATATAGCCAGCTAAAGAAAAACAAGATAAAGGTACCTGTCTAAATATAGCCAGCTAAAGAAAATCAAGATAAAGGTGTGTACCTGTCTGAGAATAGCCAGCTGAAGAGCTACGTGAAAGGCAGCCAGGTGATCCTGGGGGTCCAGTTTGTGGGCTCTGTAACACACACCCATGCAGTCAACAGTGGTCAACCTTGGACTACCAAAGGCTATGTAACACATGCAGTTAGTAGAGACGCACACAGTACGCAGACACACCTCCTGTGAACAGGCAGCCGCAAAAGTGACTGTGGCCAAAGGTTATGGTTTCTGTAACACAACAGGCTCAGAACACAGGCTGGCCCCACTCACAAACATGCTCCTGAAAAACTCACTGGCTGTGTAAAACAACAAGGATAACGCCAGGCACAAAATATAGACACAGCTTAATCATAACAGTGGGTTCCAGCCTGCCAGTCACTTCTGCAGCTTCAGCCAATTAAAAGGCCATACATAATATACAAACATATCATGAATGCAAGCCTCTCTGCAGAGAAAGCTCAAAAAGCAGCTGCTATGTTTGGCACGCAACTAAAGGATAGCAACAGAATGAGACTGGTGGATTCCAAACAGCACTTTCAAAGTACAAGACCTGCCTTTCTGCCTGCAGTTGCACCACTACACAACACAAACACAGCACAGCACAAGTCAAAACAACAGTCACTCTTTGAATGCATTCAGAGCCTCCACGTACAAGGCCTCTCCTTCTGCCAGCAGTTACACTACCACACAACACAACACAACACCAAACAACTCAAAACAACCCTCGCATTCAGGGCTTACATGTAACAGGCCTGTCTTTCTGCCTGCAGTTACACGACCACACAACACAACACAGCACAACTCAAAACAACACTCACCCTTTGAACACATTCAGGGCCTTCATGTACAAGGCCTGTCTTTCTGCCTGCAGTTACACCACACAACGCAATTCAAAACAACTCACTCTTTTGAATGCATTCAGGGCCTCCATGTACAAGGTCTGTCTTTCTGCCTGCAGTTGCACTACCATTCAACACAACACCACACAACTCAAAATAACTCACTCTTTGAATGCATTCAGGGCCTCCGCATACAAGGCCTTTCTGCCTGCAGTTACTTAACCACACAACATAATGCAACTCAAAACAACATAAGGGCATCCACATCCAAGGCCTGCCGTTCTGCCTGCAGTGGCACGACCACATAACACAACACAACACAGCACAACTCAAAACAACACTGTCCCTGAATGCATTCAGGGCCTCCACATACAATGCCTGTCTCTCTGCCTGCAGTCGCACTAACACACCTAAAAACAACTCACTCTTTGAACGCTTTAAGGGCCTCCGCATACAAGGCCTGTCTTTCTGCCTGCAGTCGCACTACCACACAACCCAACACAACTCAAAAACAGCTCACTCTTTGAATGCTTTCAGGACCTCTGCATACACTGCCTGTCTTTCTGCCCGCAGTCGCACTACCACACAACCCAACCCAACTAAAAAACAACTCACCCTTTGAATGCTTTCAGGGCCTCCGCATACAAGGCCAGTCTTTCTGCCTGCAGTCACACTACCACACAACACAACTCAAAAACAACTCACTCTTTGAATGCTTTCAGGGCCTCTGCATACAAGGCCTGTCTCTCTGCCTGCAGTCGCACCTCTGAGGCATGCATGCTGAGGCCGATGCCCAGTGCAATGTATGCCCTGGACAACAGTGGGTGGTTGTTGCCAATGGCGATTGCCTTCTTGGACCACTGGATGCCTTGCTCGTACTGAAGTGACACAACCAGTTAGATAATGTAAAAAGAAGAAGAAAAAAAGACGGTTACTGATTGTCCTCTGCATTGACCTGCACAACACCAATCATACTGTAAAATTCTGAAGTGCAATTCCTGCTATAATGTCAACATAGTCATAAGCCCTTATAATAATTATAATAATACATAAATTTTCTATAGTGAGCGAGCTCAACATACTTGTTCACATATATGTACATAATATATACCATTTTACAAGTATAAAGAGTGGTGACTGATTTTTGATGTCCAGTGAACAATGATGGGCCATACCAGGACAAAACATATCACACGTTCACAAGCCAAGTAAGTTAGTAATTGGATTTTAACGTCAGGTCAACCACACAGTCACCTCAGGACAATCAAAACTCAAGTCAGAAGCAAACACACACTTGAAAACCTCTCATATATAGACATCAACCCTCTCTCAAGTCAGTCCACAAAACCAATCCTTACACAAACATAAAACAAAACAAAACATACATACACAAACATCAAACACAAATTTTTAAATAGTCCCTTCAATGTTACCCCTGTTAAAACAGCAGATATGGCTAGGACATGCTTTACCATCAAACATTCCATCTAAAATCTTTTCCCCATTTCATCTTCAATCAACAGCAAGCACAATCCCAATCCAAATAGCCAATAACATTATCCAACAACAACCCAAGGTTTACACTAATCATGTGTGCAGATTCATACTGACCAGGTGGAGATATTCATAGCAGAGTTTGGCAGCTTGCAAAGGTACAACAGGATTCCGAGCTTTCAGTCGATGACACTCTGTCAGCACCAACAAAGCCCGTGTGTACTGCAACACACACACCACACTTAACCTGTTTGACGATAAATTTTGACCTAGGTCACTTAAACTGATATAAACATGCACAGCTCAATCCAAGGAGGTTGTCACCATGAAAAGTTCAAACAGGTATTACTTAGCTCTGAAAGTGTCACATTTAAAAAATCCAGTCCCATGGCACTACGTCCAGATGCCAAACTGTCCACATGGGTTTCCCAATCAATGATGTTTCACTGTATTGGCAAAGGTACAAAGCTGTGCATGCATGCAGGCATAAACCTTTGATATTATTGTTTTGTAAATGTGAGGTGCAAATAACAGTTCAAGCACATATTTTATGACTTCGTAAGTGTGGATTTGTGCAGGCACACAACTTTTCTTTACCTCAGAGTGTTTAATGAATGGTACATGTATGTATAATGGTGCTGTCAACTCTACATGTTCTACTACGCAGTCATAGTGGCCATCCATGCAGCAGACAAGGAAACACTCACCTTCCCAGCACAAATGAGGGAGTTAGCTAACTGGTGCCATATGTGAAACTCTTCATAGGAGAACCTCAAGGCCCTTTCAAATGACTGCAAAAAAACACCCAACAGGAACTCAGTCAACACAAGAAAACAGAAAATATGTCTCCAAATAACTAAGAGTCAATGATCATCACTTCCTATATAACTGACAAACACAGATCATCCTTTCCTCAGATGTTTGACAATGACCCCCCCCCACACACACACACACCCTGACATCTCACAATGCCTATCATTTCACAGACATCTGACAACCACTCAACATCCTTTACATGGAATTTTCACAATAAACACCCTTCCCCAGACATCTGACAAACCATGAACATCATTTCCTGAGACATAGGACAAACACTCAACATTCTTTCCCAATGCAACTGACAAAAACATTGGAAAAGGTTTATACAAAATACACCCTTAGTTTCCAGTCCTACAGTTTGATGAAACCTCAAACCCAAACTCAGACATATTACTTGTTTAAACCAAAGTCATCTTCCATCCCGGTCATATTACTCGTTTAAACCAAGTTATCTTCTACCCCAGTTCAAACAGTGAGACTGGATCACTTCACACCAGCCTCAATTTATGCCTGTGCCAAACCAAGAGGAAACAACTCCTTCCATGATCCCATTTTACAGCAACATACAGCATCAACATTTTCAAGAGATAAATCCACTCCACCGGCTCTGGACTATAGGTATGACTGCTTTAATACAAAGCAAGATTATCACACTGTTTTGAAAAACTGAAACATATATCACTGATTTATGTTTCAATGCATCATGTTGAGTGGGATATTAGCTGTTGCTGAGTGTATATCACTTCAAAGCAAATCTACCACATAAGCTTTTATTAGAAAAAAGAAAAGAAGAAGAAAAAAAGAAAAAAATGGAGGAAAAAAACAAAAACTAAACCATGTCTTTAAAACTAAACAATGTCTTCACAATTCATGAAAACAGTTGAAACCCACTAATCTGACCCTCATGGTGATAATTAGTGAATACTACCAACATCTAGTGTGGGTGATAACTATTGGGCGATTCAGGCGGGGTTGTTAACTCCCTTGACTTTTGCCCGGCATCACTTAAGTCTGCTTTTACTTCTGGTGCGTACTTTCTTCACAATGGTAGGCGGTGACAGTGAATTTGTGAATTTTACATTGCCAACTTTAAAGGCATTTTTGGAGGCCCATCGTCATAATGTGTCTGGCAATAAGCAATAACTTGCTGCTTGTGCTATAGGATGCCCCAAAACGCATTTTTTCTACGAACTCACGATCTTCTGATCAGCCAAAAAATGACGCACAGACACTTTTTTTCCATCCTCCATCCCCTTTCCACGGTAATTTTTGCAACTGCAACAGTATTGGCATTTGTACTGCTTCGCGATTCTAGGTTCAACTTCCACTATTATACACAGCGTGAAGCAACGCCTACTCTGAAATCGGCCCAGAAGTGCACTGTGACCTCTCGCAACTGCTTGCGCGAAAGATTACAAAGCACATTCACTCTAGCAAACCAGCTTCGCTGAATCGCCCAGTAACAGACGGCCATCAACATCTTGTGGAAGGTGATAACTATCAGCAAGAACATCAACATCTTGCACAAGGTGATAACCGTAAGAGAGAACTGTCCACATTTATTAGCAAGGCATCCCACCTCATGCAGCAAATTGAACTGAGCACGGCGGACAAGCATTACGGTCAAGAGGTCATAGATGGACGAGGTATTTATGAAGGCTTGCTCGCGTGTCTCCCGTGCTTCCTCTGACCGGTCAAGGACAGCTTCCCTTGTTGCCTGAAAACAAATGATAACAATAATAATCCCTATACAATTCTCCAGCCCCTACCTACAGCCCCAGAGGGTTTACAATGAAACACAACATCCATAAAGGCTACATGTTAATATATGTCTTGACTGATACATATATGTATCAGTCAAAACACACACGTGCATGTATGCACACGGTGTTAAAGGAGAGAGGAAGATGAGCTAAAAGAACAAATTGTGGTCACAGAAGAAAGGATAAATCTGAGACAGAATTTCAACATTTGATTTGTAGAAATGTTGAGCTGAAAGGTAGGTTCTGAGACTGCTTTTGAAGAAAGAAAGAAAAAAGGAGTGGGGTGTGGGTGGGGGTGAGTTGTTACACAGTGTGTCTGAGTAAGGCAATAACAGCACAATGTCAAATTATTCAAATCAGCTGCAGGGGAGGGGGATCACTGTTCATATTTGCAATTGATCTGATGTGTCAAACACGCTGAAAATGTCACTTTCATCAGAAGCAAGGTCAAGGTCATCAAAACTGGTATGGATGTGCAAGGGGTAAAGTGTGTGTGTGTGTGTGTGTGTGTGTGTGTGTGTGTGTGTGTGTGTGTGTGTGTGTGTGTGTGTTTTAACTACAGCAATACTGACTGAGGTAATAATGATAAAGTAACAGTGCTTACCACAGCTTCAGCAATGACTAGCAACAGCAAAGTTTCTTCACTGATATCATCTGGCACAAACCTGTCAACATGGAAGACAAAACAACCTCTGTACTTTTATATCCCAAGTAAAACAAAGCAAAAGGAAGGGAAATACATATATCTTTTTATATAACAGCAATGTTATGTGGCAATTTTTCAAACAAACAAACAAAATAAACTATCACCCACACCTGCTAGCAATGTTTGTACCTATAGTCCGACTCACTCCTCACACAAATTGCATCTGTATCTCTTGTTTTACTCTCTTTACACAAACATGAATGATGCCACTATCTCTTGTCTTCCTCCCCTTACAAAAATGATGCCTTTGTCCTGTTGCCTCACTTTCTCACATAAACCATGTTAATGCCAATCACCTTATTCCCCTCTCTGCACAGATTTAAAATTGGTAAAAATAACAACAACATACAGACATTTTAAAAAAACAAAAAGGAAAAAAAGGAAAGGAAAACAAAAGAAAAAAGAAGAAAAAAACTTGATGTTTCTTGTCTTACTCCTCAAACAAATAATGTCTGTGTCTGTCGTCTAACTAAATCCCCTAAACAATGTGTGTTGTATTACCTACCCATTCCCCTCACGTGCAGACTGTGTCTGTTGTCTTAGTGACTCCACTACCACAAACCCATGTTTGTGTGTTGTATTACCTACACACTCCTCACACAAAGTTTGTGTCTGTTGTCTTACAAACTCCCCTACCGCAAACAATGTTTGTGCGTTGTATTGCCTACCCACTCCCCTTGCACAAAGTTTGTGTGTGTGTTACCAAGTCCTTTCACAAATGCCCTCTCAAGTCCTTAGCAGCCACTGTATGTGTAACCAACACCTTAGAACACTTACCTGTCACCTGTGTAGACCCGAGGTTTGTGTCCTTTGGCGTGTGAGCTGCGTGCCATCAGGTCAATGGGTTTATACGTTGCTTCACTCACTCCACGAATCAACACTTCTGCCAAGTGACGGGCTAGCGTCTGTAAGTATACGGGTCAAAATGTTATTGTTTCACTAGTGCCACACTAATCAGCATTTATACCAAGTAGTGAGCCAGAGACTGTAATTATTTGTAAATGCACAGGTCGAAAGGTTTATATTTTTTTATTCACCCTTTGATGCAGAATTTCGACTGAGAGTAAACTACCTGATACTTAACAATTCATTCAACCATTGAGGTTATAGCAGAATTTGATGTCTAACATCCAGTCAACCAAGTAGGTTATAGCTGTATAGAAGACAGTATGAAAATACCAAACAGAACTGAAAATTGTAAAGAAAACTGAACAAAAATGGAACAACTTGCTTTCACAAAACACAAAATCCATTAAAGATTGATTTTTTTAAATTATATATACATCAAATGACTAAGCTGATGTTGCATGTGGAAAAACACCAACACCCACCTAACCTTTTGGCCGATGATGTGCTGTGTCATAAACCATCACATCACTGTATTTACCAACCTGATGTGCTGTGTCATAAAAATGGTAAAGCAGTATAATGACCAGTCTCATGGACTGTGTCATAAAACACTATGATTATTACCACAGTCTCATGACAGTGATGTGCTGGGTCACAAAACTAACTTGGTGTAATTTCTGGTTTGGTGTGCTTTGTCTTAAAAATGCAAAGTAAAATTACCAGTATGGGCCCATATGCATGAAGAGCAAATACAGTTAAAGGCGGATAGCCTCTAATCCTGATTAACCGAAGAGTCTACAAGCCTGGTTCTTGTTCCAGGTACAAAAATGAGCAGTCTGACGTGCTGTGTCATAAGACACTAAGTCAGTGTGACTACAAGTCTGATTTACTCTGACATAAAACTAACTCAGTGTCATATGACACTCAGTCAGTGTGACTACAAGTCTGAATTACTCTGACATAAAACTAACTCAGCGTCATTTCCAGTCAGATGTGCTGTCACAAAACACTAAATAAGCGTAATCACCAGTCTAACGTGCTGTGTCAGAAAACACAACCTCAGTGTAACCACTGGTCGGATAAGCACTAAATAAGCGCAATCACCAGTCTAATGTGCTGTGTCAGAAAACACAAGCTCAGTGTAAACATAAGTCAGATGTGCTTTGTCACTAAATTGTAAACATTAAGCATGACTGCCTGTCTAATGCACTATTTCATGCGACACGAAGTACAAAAATTACCAGTCTGATGTGCTGCGTTGCCCGGCATTCCACTGCCCTCAACAATTCTCGGAACCTGTTCACACCTCTGGCTAAATCTCTGCAACACAGGTATAAATTCCACCTTAACTGCAAGTCACAAAAACAGCTACAGCCTACACAAACATCTTGTACTTTGGCGTTGGCCAAAAATTACCAGTGGCCAAATAAAACATGCCCTTAAAACCGGAGTAATTAAGTGGTAACATACCCGTTTTCTCAAAATATGAAAACTCCAAGAATTTTCTTGCAAAAGGTGTACATTTAGGTGCACCAACCCTTACTGGTTTTAGAGACTGTCACCCATATTATACTTTCATAGCAAAGCATCACCCATATTATACTTTCATGGCAAAGGACTCAATTAAAATGTAACTTGCTCATACAACTGTGAACTGTATGCTGAATTCTTGCAAAAAATAAGAAAACACATGCATGCACACACAAACACACACACACACACACACACACACACCCGCACCTGCTAGCAAACTGACCCGTTTTTCACATGAGAAAGTGGTGAGCGTTGAATGGCCTGTTCAACGAGAGGCCCAAGGCCAACCTCCACCATGGACAGGCTGGAGGCTGACATGGTCTGCTGGGAGCTCTTCTCATGATCCTGGACATAGAGAATGGCCAGGTCCCCAGCCCGCTCATAGCACCCGACAATTTTTTCTTCATGCTCAGCAGCCTTGAATTTGCTGGTGGCTGGAGCAGTTGTCTTCTCCAGACAAAATCCTAGCAATAAAGAGAATGTATTGTAAACAAAATCAAATGCACAGCAAAAACTAATTAAAGACAAAAACTGAGGGTAAATCTAAATGTCTCATGCATAGTTTGACTGTCAAAGGATGAGGAGGAGAATCTATTTGAAATGCTGAAATGTTTCTCACATTGAGACATGGGATCAACAAAGTTCACTTGTTTTTATGTTTATTAAGTGATTCAGAATCTGAACCTAAAACCGTTTCCTCTTTGAAAATGTATCATGTGTGCACGTGCACGCACACGCACACACTCACAAACACACACACACTTCCATAGGGTTTACACATGCATGCATAAACAATAACAATACATATATGCACACTAGCACATACACACAGTCACATACATACACATGTTTACACACACACACATAAACACACACTGTAAAAAATAACAAAAATTATACACTCTCTCTCTGGCATCTGCCTACTTGCCTTTCACAGCATATGCCTCAGCCACAATGTAAAACAAGCGAGACTGGGTGGAGCCCAGCGAGAGGCTGTGCAGGTCGATATGGTCCAACAAATCCAAGGCTTCCTGGTAGGCACCACGACAATACAACAGCTTGCTCAACAGTAACTGAGCCTGGGTCCCAATCTGTAGAAACAAACTACAGCATGCATACTGGTACATATTAATTTGCTCCACAGCTATGCTACATCATAAAAGAGCAATGCTCTATGCGGGGCTCCCATTAACACATTCGTAAACATGCATCCCTGAAGCACCAACTCTAAACAGGATATGTACTATTATTCTTGTTAACATCCATAGGACACACTAAAAAACACTGACTCTGAGAAAACCTGATTTTGGTTGGTGTTCAAGTGGCAGTAGGCTTCTAACAGACAACTTAAATGATATCAGAGTGTTATTCAAGACATTTCTTTCGTAACTGCCCACAATGCTTATGCCAGCATTAATGATACCCAAGTCATGCAAATCAAGACAGAACTAATTTCTTACCTGGGGCAGACACACCTGCTGTCTACATCAATGCTATGTTGAATACACAGTCTCAGTACCTAAACCTTTCACAAATTTTATAGAGGGCACTAACACTGTAACACCATGAGACTAGTATGGGGCGATTTCAGTGGACAGATTGTTAATGCAGTTGATCACTTTTTATATAATGTACAGCACTATTCTCTGCTCTCGAGCAGACTTACTGAGCTCTTGTCACATGTGATTCTGAATGAGTGACTGTAGCCCTTTACAGCACGCTTTTTGATGTCCACAAAGTGGTGCACTTACAGCATTATTTGGTTGTTACATGGCTGGTGCCATCTGAAACTACTGCCATCTTCAATCTTGGTGCATGTTCTGTGTACACAATACAACCATGAGTTTGCATGTACATTAATACAGTATCACTTTATGCAAAGCCACATACTTACTGTGTATGTATGTTTAATTGTAACCTGCCACCTGCACTCCTGGCAGAATGACCAGGGTCTTTTAGCATTCACATGCTGCTGTGATAACACAGGGGTGAAACAGATACTAAAATAAGTCAGCACAAAAATTTGACCATGGAGAAGAAGATTCTCCCAGTCCCACAACTCCCACCAGACTCTCAAACCCATGACCTTTCAATCATGAGTCTAATGCTCAACCACTACCAGTGTACCACTACCACTGAGCTATCCCCACTCCCCACAGATCTGTGTGGAGATAAGGAGTGCCCCTTTAGTGACATAACCAATTATGGCAGAGTTTTGAGGAAGGGTGCCAGACAGCAAGGCTTGGAGTGTGTGTATGTGAATATGTGCATGTATGCTTGCGTGGTTGTGTATCACAATCAGTCATAATCAAACAAGTCTATGTACAATATGGACAGTAATGGCTGTAACCCTTTAAAGTTGCACTGTGACCCTTGAGGATTTCAGGAACCAAGTTTACACCCCAAGCCTGACCCCCTAAACCTTGAAGTGTGGTTAATAGTGAGGGCAAGCACAACACCCTTCTTTAATTACATGTAGGCCACAATGACAAATTGACAGCTTTGGTACTCACTTTGTCTGTAGACTGACTTGCTCTATGCAGCTGATCCTCTGCTGTTCTAAGCAAGGCTTTGGCTTTGTGGTGGTTCTTCTCCTCAGGGACATGCTCTTGAAGAAACTCTTCCAGCTGGCTCTCTCCATATACCAGCAGCACCAGGGGAGCTGCATGTGCCCAAGGCGAAAAGGAAGATGAACAGGTACTTCATACTGAGCATCCAATCAACCACAAAGGCTACATCAGGGCAAAAGAAATCAAATTATAACGCATGTAAAATTCTGATTCACTGTTCACCCCATTTTAACTTGTGTGTGTGTGTGTGTGTGTGTGTGTGTGTGTGTGTGTGTGTGTGTGTGTGTGTGTGTGTGTGTGTGTTTGAACAACTGAAGAGAACTGGAACAAAACAAAAAACAAAATTGAGTAAACCGAAAGGTGTCGACAATTGATGTGTTCAAGCAGCTTGCAGGCTACCGATGTCAATGAACCTGGTCTATAGTTCTCCAGATATGTTTACACTCAACCACTCTGCCAGCAGTTGTCCTGTTGGTACAGACCGACTGAAGATACAGCTCAACGCCGGGGGAATGTTATCCGCACACTCTTTCACTAGTTTCAGGACTCTGCTTGGAATGTTGTCCGGTCCGCACGCTTTAGGCGGATTCATGGACTCAGACAGGCACACGAGACACACGTATCCAGTCTCAATAGCCCTTCGGGCATGCGACTGGCTAAATAAGAAGGGGGTGGCGGTGGTAGGGAGTGAGAGACAGAGGTTACAACAACAACAGAACTCAGAGAAAGGGAAGGGGGAAGGGAGGGCGACACACGGAGAAAGAGACCGAGAGGTGAGTGTGCAACTTGCACTTTGACAACCTAGACAGAACAACTGTCCTTACCCAAAGCTAAAGATTTGTGTTCAATCGACTTTGCTACTTCAACTGCCTTTTTCCAGTTTGATTCGTTCCGGTATTTTTCAATATCTGCTTCAGTTCTCACGTATTTCGATTTGGAAGACATTTCTGCGATCACCGGAAGCAGACGAATTTAATAATCGCAAAACCACTATGTAAAGCTCAATTTGTTTTCAAATTCTAATCAGAAAACTATCAAATGTACAGCCCCACTGGAAAAAAAGTTTTTTAGAATAAGAGTAAAAAGAATTAAATTGTTATCTTTTCAGAACCGGAAACAAGTTAGAGACTAAGAGCACTGCGCATGCTCCCTCTTTTGCCATGCGCCATCATTCAGTGGTGAGTACCTTTCGATAACCAGAGTCGATTTTTGTCGGTAAAGTGACATGTGATTTCTTTGATAAGTTTAGTTCAACGTTTTCGTATGCCTTACCTCTTCATCTACGTACGGACTTGTATTTGGGTACTGCAGATGTCTCATAACATGCGATTTTTTTATGCACAATATCCCGACAACGAAAAACGTGTTTCGGCAGCCATGTCTTCCTCGTGGCTTTACATGCTTTACACTTTAAGTCAGTTTACATGTTTAATGTAGAAAATCACGACATGAGGCCCGTTATTGAAACTGCACATTTCTTGCTATTAAAATATGTGGACAAATTACATTTACAATTGAAACCCCGCTTATGCGACCAGCTGTGGGTCTGGGCAGGTGTTTTTTCTTTCCTGACCGGGAGTCACTGTGGGGTCAACTCTAGTACCGTTAACCGTAGCAGCCGTCTTCTCACTCTCACCTCATCTTCTTCTGGGCATTGTCAAACATAGTTGACTTGAAGGCATCGTTTCTGGGACTTCACCAGTGACACATATGAGAATCACTGTTTGGTGAAGTCCAAAGATTTGGGAGAACAGCAATAATCACAGAACATATGAACGCATACTTGTCAATCGTGGTCAGAGCTGGAGAGCGAAGCCATGGTGGTAACTACTTCTTTCATTATTTATTTTTTAAGGGCCCACAATCAACATTTATTATTCTGGCACCAATAACTGGGAGTGTTAGCAGTTGTACTGGTCCAGCAACAAAAAATTACAATAATTGGGGGGTGGGGGTGATGCTGTAGGTGATTGTTCACTTTGATACTCTTGACACAAAAGCATCAAGGGTGGGGGCCTCCACCACTTCCATGGGTAATGAGTTCCAGTCCTTGATGTTTTTTGGGAGGAAGGGGGAGCCTCTATACTGGTTCTGGTGGTCAGCAGGGTAAACTGTTTGTCATGGGTACATCATTGATGTGATGGGAGGGGGACCAGTTTGGCTTTCAGGGTGGGGCAATGTGCAGGGCTACTCTAGATTTTGTAGAGCATTGACAGCCAGCAAGTCTGGCGTCATTGCTCCAGAGTAGTCCAGCCCAATGCCTCCAGCATGCTGTTGACACGTGAGGTGTTCCTGAACCTGTTGAGGATGAAGCGTGCCGCTTGCCTCTAGACTGCTTCAATCTTGGCAAATGTTCTTCTGTGAGTAGGGGTACCAGGCAGACACAGCATACTCCAGCTGTGGGTGAACAAAAGCTTTATAAGCTTTTTCCTTAATGTTGGAGGCACTGATCTTTAAGTTGCGCCTAAGGAAGCCCAGGACCTTGCTTGCTTTGGAGCTGATGTGGTTGTCCGAACTCACTGTGCTGTTTATTGTGAGGCTATGGTACATGCTCAATGAAACATTTTCCAGGGTGTGTCCATGGATAATGTAAGAAGGCTGGAGGGGCTTTGTACTCCTGGTGATCGACCGGGTTTGGCACTTGACAGGGTGGAACTCCATGTCCCAGCTCTCCTCCCAATCAGTGAGCCACTGGAGGTCTTCCTGTAGCTGAGCTTGGTCGTGGCCATTGGAGATCGTCCTGTACACTGCTGTGTCTTCAATTTCTCAGGCATATCGTTGATGTAGGCCAAGAAAAGACATGGTCCTAACACCAATCCCTGAGGCACGCCTGATATGACATTCATGAAGTGGGAGGAATCACCTCTCACTACAACTGCTAGATGCCTGTTGCTCAGAAAGTTGGCGATCCAGGTGTTTGTAGTTCCCTGTACACCGCAACACTGGAGCTTGTGTAGCAGCAAGGAGTGGTTCACTTTATCAAATGCCTTACTGAAGTCGATGATAAGGACATCTGTTTGCTTGCCACTCTCCGGGTTTGTTTAAACTCTTCGGGAAACTCGAGAAGCTGGATCTCACAGGATCTGCCCTTTCTGAAGACATGCTGATTGTCTGTGAGGATGCTGTTGTCTTAAAAACGGTGCATTACTGCACTGACTATGAGGTGCTCCAAGAGCTTGCACACAACACTGGTGAGAGATACCGGCCGGTAGTTGGCAGGGTTGTATTACTCTCCTTTCTTGTAGATAGTTGTGATGTGTGCATCTCTCCAGTCAGCTGGAACTAAGCCAGAGGACAGGGAGGACTTGAAAAGAATAGTCAGTGCAGGTGCAATATCTGGCAAGCTCCTTCAGCACGCGTGGTCATATGCCATCTGGGACACAGGCCTTGTGTGGATTCAGGTTCTGCAGCAACTTTGCTACCTGCTCAGAGATCTCGATGTCCTCCATGGCTGGGAAGTCACAGTCATGCATGCCAGTCTTCTGCAGGAATTCTTCTGCTGTGTACCTCTTGCCATCGCCAAAGGCTGACGTTTGAAGATCTTTGGTGCTTTATATAGCTCCAGGATCACTTGTTCTTCTTAGTCTGGCTGCTCGCGTTCTCTTCAGTGAAGATGTTGTTCATGCATCTCCAGTAGCTCTGTCATAGCTGTCTCTGGACGATGTGGTGCAGGTTCTTTGCCTCAGCTTTCATCTTCTCTGAGCTAATCTTCTTCATCCTTTTGTAAACTTGATCTCTCGTGGATGAGTTTGTGGATTTTTGCTGTAACCCAGGGCTGGTTGATTTTGGCTGTTGTTGTCTTGTGTGGGATGTGTTCTTTGGCTGCATCTTGAAGGGTAGTCTTGAAGATGTTCCAGAGCTCCTCTGTAGTTGCTATGTCCTTTGACTCTACCATGGCTGAACTGAGGTTCACTTCCTTCAGGCTGGTCCAGTTTGCTTTAGCATAGACGGGGACTTCATACTGAGCCTGTTTCTTCTTGGTGGTATTGACAATGAACTCGGAGTCTGGAATGTTATGATCTGAGAGACCTGGTATGACTTCTGTCCTGGGGATGAGCTGTGGGCAGTTCATCAAGTACAGATCCAGGGTGTTATCGTCTCTAGTGGGTTCCCATACCAACTGATCAAGTCATGGTGAAGGCCTGGGCTAGGGGCTCAGGACTTGAGAGTTGGCGTTGTCTGCCAGTCCCATCCTGGGAAGTTAAAATCCCTGCCTATGAGGAGATGAGCTTTGGGAAGTTCTCTCAAGTGACTGTCAAAGTTTTCTCAAACTGGTTTCATCGGCAACACTGGGCGTGTAGTAGGCACACAGTAGCATTCAAAAACAGTTTGGGAATTGAAAACAGTGTCAGCAATGGTGCAGAGTGAGTTGAACACAGTATCAATGCCTGTGCCAGCAGATGTTTTGACAGGCAATGAAATATGAAAAATTGTCATAGTTAAGGGGTGGCTGTTGGACATGCTTGCAGATTCATCTGTAGTATAAGAATACATTTTATATGACCACATCATATATCTAATTCAGTAATTGCTAGTAATAGTATTTGGTGTGTTCTTTTACCATGTGATTACTTCCTCTACAACACGGTTCACAAGGAATGACGTTCGATAAGCAGAGTGGAGGCATTTACAGTTGGGAAAATGTGGGAGAAAGCAAAAACAGTCATAAGTGCTGGTGTTTGTTCAGTGTAAGCTAGTTCTGAGATAATGCCCTATTTGTGCAACCTTCATTATAATTAATATAGGTGCCATCTCAGAATAGTAATGTCCCATGCCTTTCTTTTTTGTATACTTGTTTGTGTGCATGAGCATGCACTATTACAAGCAGTATTATTATTTTTTTGCAACCCTCAGAAAACAATGACAAATTCTATGTGGATTTTTAATAGAAAGGAAAAGTAATGTTGATTTAGTTATATATTTGTAGAGTGTCCGAAAAATGCCACATTTAGTGAATGATTTGCAGAAAATGTTCATGTGGCTTCTAAAAGAGAGGAGGGCATACAAACAACAACATTCTGGAGAAGCAAAAGAAAGGTGTTAAACAGGAAATGTGTGACTTTCTTGTAACATTAACTTGATTAGTAACCACATTCTTAAAATGAACTGGATACCTGCAATATTCAAGAAAACATGTGATAATACATGTCACCTTGATGCATATTACAACTATAATAGTACTGAACAAGAAAGAAAAACCGTAAGCACAGTTTTGAGTTACACCAACAAAATGTCAAAAATTACTTAATAAATCTCCAGGCATTACGAATCAGTGATACACAGAAATTATTTTGACCAATTTATGATTGCGGTAAAAATTACATCTAATTATACTGGTTTGTTTAATAAAGATTCCAGACTTACATTTTTTATGTTCAGTAAAACCACTTATGCAAGTGATATATGGTCAATAATTGGACCAACCACATGTCATCCCAGCAACACCAGTGCTCTAATAACTAGCAACAACTTGGTGGTGTAATAATCACTTTGCCACACATTTTATTGTGTAATCATGTTTTTTGATCGCCAGGATGCAGATCTTACCATGTATGTACTTTTGTGTTTCTCAGGTGCCAGGATGCAGATTTTTGTGAAGACCCTCACGGGCAAGACCATCACTCTTGAGGTAAAGACAAACCTATCTCTCACTAGTATGAGTGCAGTATTTTCTCCCCTCATAATTTTTTTTTTTTTTTGAATTTGGAGATAGATAAAATTGCTGTTGTCTGTTGTAGCTTTCAAGTTTCATATGTATAAATTTGCACAATGATAGTGTAGTATTTACATGTTCCTGTCAGTATTTATGACCTTGGCTTATTTTCATGGTCACAGATGACAGAAGAGTAAAATAAAACCGAAACTGAGAAATTCCTATTTCTCATTGTGAATGTTGGTCATCAGAGCACTTAACCTTGTTTGACATGATTTTTGTGTTGAACAGAGATTGTATACTTCAGACCCTGTGCAACCTTTTGTCGGTTATATAATTTATGACCTTCAGTTGCACCTAGTTGTTCTTGTCAACATTACAGAATACCAGTGTTTCCAAGAATGATTGAAAGGTGTTGGTGAGAATCCTGCTGATGTCAGTATTGCAGTACAGCTTGTTTGCTAAATCTTGCTCTTTGATTGCCTTTCAGTCACATTTTGTTTTCACATGATCACATGATCTTTATACAACTGTGTGCAGGTCGAGCCCAGTGATACTATTGAGAATGTCAAGGCCAAAATCCAAGACAAAGAGGGTGAGCTAATTGTGCTCATTGTTAGTGTTAGTATCACATGGTTGCAATGATGACAAACTTAGGACACCTTACGATTCAATAAATATTGAATATGATAAAAACTCTAGCGTTACCATACCTGAGCAACCAGATACTGCCATTATCATTAGTACTAAAGTTCTTCTTCCTCCTTTTATAGTGTCCAACTTAACCTTAACTCTGACACGTTTAGTGCATGCTGGGTCATTTTGGTGTTTACATAAAGCACCAAACTCTGACATGGACTACAGGATCTGTAACACGCACATATGATCTTTTTGCATGCATATGCACATGGGAGACCTCGGTTTGTGGTCGCTGAAGCACTTTTTATGGAGTCAGAACATGATTTGACGCTAGAGAAATCTCATTTTGGTGACCATGCTTGATCGTGATTATCTTTGGCTTTTGAGAGTGAGCACTCTTGTTCTGCACCACTGGTTCTTCTTTTGCCCTGATATAACCATTGTGGTTCGCTGGGCATAATAATAAAAAATGAGTTTTTTGGAAGAAGGCTCATTGACATTGTGTTGCATGTTCTTGTTTACGTATACTTTGATTAGCTTTAGTTTTATTACACCACTGGCTGTTATTCACCCTGATATAACCACCATGGTAGACTGGGCATAAAAGCGGTTTCCTGGGGTTTTTTTGAGAGGAGCAACCAGTTGTGTTCCCTGTGCTCCTAGGTTCATTCTGTGTTGCAGCTTGCATGTTCTTTTTATGTACTTCAGCTTTTATTTTTTCATATGCAGTTGTTGGTGTGAAGAGTGTACATGGATAACATCACCATGCCTCATTTGAAATGCATTTTTATTTGCAACTCGGCAGTAAAAATAAAATTTTCATAGAAAGACATGTCTCCCATACTGATTATCTGATACACTCAACAGTGGGTGTGCTTTGAATGTGCACATTTTTGTGTGTCAGTAATGAGAAACATAATTCAAGTAGTATAGTAAACTTTGGAAGCGTCGTTGTTCAGCTGTTTCTATTAGTATTACAGTATCAGACTGCATTTGAATGCACATTTTCTGCATCTTAATTGTTTTACGCAGATGATCAGGTAAACACTCTCTGCTACTGTACTAATCTACTATAAAGGCAAGTTTAATGACCTTCACATTCATGGACATACACTGAGACATGCTGCTCAGCATTGTATCCAGTCTTGTTCAGTCGGCCCAGTGGATCCTGGTTGCAATGATGACAAACTTAGGACACCTTACGATTCATTGAATATGATAAAAACTCCAGCGTTACCATACCTGAGCAACCAGACACTACCATTCTCTAAATACTGTTATTATTACTGTTGTGCCTCAAACACAAATGTGTGTTGGTCAGTCACTTTTGTGTACATGTAAATCAAGCAAAGCTGCGATCTGACTAGCCCCCAAACTCCCCACATGCCATGCTTCAAATGACCTACTGCTGTCCTCTTGATGACGTTCCTCCATTCCAGTGTCCCAGCCCATTAGTCTAGATTGGCTGATCTTGATTAAATTCTGTTGACTGATGCCCCTTTTCACACAGCACAGAACTTGACAATGTTGAGAAAATTAAGTGGGTAAAACAATGTTGCAAAAGTTGAACCAATAAAACTTTGATGCTGTAACATTTTATGATTGATTGCTAAGTAGTTTTTTAGCTATTGAATTTGAAAACTAGTGCAAGGACGAAGGGAAACTAAGGTGTGCAGTAAGTCACTGCTGTGATTGTAGCCCTTTTTGATTTATTCCTGTCAGTGGCTTGTCTAGTACATTGATTGTTGTGTATGCAATACACATCATGATCTAAAAATGCTTAATTACGTCATATTCAGAACTGTAGAATATGCATAAAATGTTAATGTCATCGCTGATGCGGTCACAGTGGTGGCTGTGCTTTGAGTGTGCCTATTTTTGGTGTGTCATTAAGGAGAAACATAATTCAAATGGCAAAGTAGATCTTGGGTTGCATGAAAGATTGTTATTCAGCAGTGTCTAATAGACTACATTCAAACGTACATTTTCTGCAACTTATTGTTTTGTGCAGACAATTGATTAGGTAAGCACTCAACTAGGCATGTTGAGAGGCCCTCTTCTCATTGATGGACATTCACCGAGATATGCTGCTCAGTATTAGTATTATCCAGTGCCACTTAGCGCAGAGGATCCTGGTTGCAATGATGACAAACTTAGGACACCTTACGATTCACTGAGTGAATATGATAAAAACTACAGCGTTACCATGCCTGAGCAGCCAGACCTTTTCATGTCCTGCTTGTTAAATAAAGTAAGCCCCCATGATTCACAATCTGATGTCTGATCTTTGTCAGGTACAAATTGAGGGTCTGATCAGTGATCATGTTATAATCTATTCATCTCTGTCACAGGAGAGCATGCCCCCCTCCCCATCCTTTCTAATTTAGAAGTGTCTGATATTTCTCATATCTGAATCTGAATGTCTGTCTCCCAGGAATCCCCCCTGATCAGCAGCGTCTGATCTTCGCGGGCAAGCAGCTGGAGGATGGTCGCACTCTGAGCGACTACAACATCCAGAAGGAGTCCACACTCCATTTGGTGCTCCGTCTGCGTGGTGGCGCCAAGAAGCGCAAGAAGAAGAACTACACGACGCCCAAGAAGTCCAAGCACAAGAAGAAGAAGGTCAAGCTGGCAGTTCTTAAATATTACAAGGTAAGGACACAGTCTCTTTGCTTCACCTGTAATAGCTGTCATGAGTAAGACTGCACTAGTTGGGGAAACCAGACATGTACCAGTAGGAACTATTATGAGTAAGTTTGCATCAGAAGAGGTTATCAGAGATTTACTGGACATCAGAATCCAGTTCCTGACTTTGTGTCTGGTTTGGATCCAGAAAGGCGTGGTTGCTGTGTTCAAGGTGGATGCATGAAAGGAATCCCATTGTTTGGGGACTTTGGACTTTACACCCCACCCATTTTTTCAGCGGTCACTTCCGTAACCATTTCCATTTCACTGTTTTTACATGGGTTGTTAATGATCCTGGTTGCAATGATGACAAACTTAGGACACCTTACGATTCATTGGAATATGATAAAAACTACAGCGTTACCATACCTGAGCAACCATTATTTTTAATTATAAAGTTTGAATCTTCTGCAGCTTGTCTCAGTATTTCACTGACTTTTTTGTGCCATAACATAGCTTATTGTAGGCTTTGATCATGGCTGTGATATGATCTACTTGGTTGACTGGGTAATTGAAACTCCTGACTGTGTTTTGTGCAGGTTGACGAGAATGGCAAGATCACCCGTCTCCGCCGTGAGTGCCCCAATGAGGAGTGTGGTGCAGGCGTGTTCATGGCCTCTCACTTTGACCGGCACTACTGCGGCAAGTGCTGCCTGACGTACGTCTTCAACAAACCAGAGGAAAAAGCATGAGCTCTTGTCTCCATTAAACTTATTGTGGCGTACATTGATTTCCTTGTGTTTTTGTGACAGAAAGGAATGGGTGTTTGTTGTGCTGAGTCAAAGGGGATTTGTTCTTCTTTTTTAATAACGGTTTACTGCAAAGTTGACCTGGAGTGACGTACCTATCTTGTTCTTCCAAGTAATTGCCTTGGTTTTAATAGGCTGTGTACAAAAGTTGCACACACACCCAAAAAAAATCTGCCCAACAGAAAAGTTATTTGCCTCTGTTGGTGTAACAGGTTTTTAGCCTTGACTACTGTTATCCGAAAGTGGTAGCCCCATATAAATATCACACGAAGGTGCAGTCTTATTGTGAGGTACAGTTTTTGTGAGGGGGGTGGGATCCAAATAAAACTAGCTGGAGTTGAGGTAAAATTGTAGATGACTTCAGAGGAAGAACCACTTGGAAGAAAAATGCTCGGTCTGTCTCTCCTGGCCAACTTTATTTTGAAGACGCTTAACACCCCAAAATACCAACATGCATTATGATCATAGCAGCAGGTCGCACCCACACAACTTGCACTGCATAACACGCAAATTTCAACTCGAGTAATGAATGAATTCCAAAGAGCATAAACAGCATTAAAATCGAGTGGAACTAATGTAATTAATTATAGGTGATTGAATGAAAATAACTTGTACGGTAATGGTCTAAATACATTGCTTTAGAAACGCCGTACAACTGGGAACTGGCGAGAGTAACAAGGTAGGGGAGGCAAGCGTGTCTGATTTTCGCCGTATATGGATGCTTTCCCCTCCCATTTTCGTATTCTCTCGACAACGATGTTCAAAAAGGCGCATTACAATAATGTCTCGTTCTTGTACGGTGCTGGTCTGTAAGATACTTCTTCTTTATTTAAACCTGCCTGCCAAAACCGAACCAATCGCGTTCAGAGACCAGTTTAAATCGCCTCGACCACGCCCCCAAACTGAGGTTCAGAGCACGAGAGAAGCCAGTTTCAATACTCAACATGTGCAATTATTCTGCATCTCTGCCGGATGGACCCCGGCCAAAGGTACGCATGGAAAAGGGGGAACCCAACACAACTGGATTAAAAATATATTTAAAAAAATTAAGAAACATAATAATTTTGTTGTTGCTAAAATCGGTCAGCGGAAATGGTACGAGACGAGAGCAAAAACTCGTCGAAATCATGACGGCCATGTCTGGCCACACATTTTCCGAGCGGGCAACTCGCACCATGAAGTAACACCAATCCCGGCGGAAGTTGTTCTGAATCCCGACCACTGACGAAGGCCGCTTACAGCCCCGAGCCGGAGGACTCTGCAACACCAATCAGAAAAGCTAGGATGCATCCATGAATCATTTTGCATCGTGACCACGCCCTCAAAGGTTCACAGCCGGCAACACCATTAAAACTATTGAAACCAATCACTGATTCTGCATCGCGAACCTCCCACAAAGGTTCACAGCCGGCAACGTCATTAAAGCTATTGAAACCAATCACTGATTCCGACGGAAATCACTGATTCTGCATCGCGACCTTCCCACAAAGGTTCACAGCCGGCATCACCGTCAATGCAACCAATCACATTCCGGTGGAAACCACTGATTCTGCATCACGACCACGCCCACAAAATCACATAAGTTCCGGCGGAAATCACTGATACTGTATGGCGACCACGCCCCACAAAGATTCACACCGGCCGCAACATGACCGTCAGCCATTACAACCAATCACATACAGGCGGAAATCACTAATTCTGCATAAGGCCACATCCACAAAGGTTCACGGTACTAGAGAAGGAGAAAAAAATGCAGTCATTCGCGATGAGAAAGTGTGTGCATGGATACATATATAATACTGACATGTGCATCTGTTTTTGCAAATGCATACAAGCGTATATTGCATTTTTCATTTTGTTATTCTTCAAGTCTGTTGTTGTTTTGGTGTAATTTATTGACATCTGTTGGCATGATAAATATAAGATCAGTATAATATCACTTGTATGAAAAAAACTTTAAACAAAAAGGAAGACTAAGATATTACCCATCGCGACCACACCCCTGACGTTTCACAGCACAGAAGAGAACAGTTCCAGCACCAATTACATGGACAACTTGACGACTAAATTAGTCCAATCATTCACTGGTAGATCATTCTAATCTCGCGTCGACGGCATAGCCAGTCCTGTTTGACACAGCGATGTTTGTGCGTGTGTGTCAATGCAGTGGTGCTGGTGTTTGCCGTGTGTATAGAAAAACAAGAAAAATCAATCTGGCTAAAACAATAGCCTACACAAGAAGCTAGTACAATTTATAATAAGGTACTGAGTTTTTTTTTCTCTCTCTCTCTCTCTGCTTTCGTGCGGACGGGTGACTCACTGATCTAGCCTGTCCAGCGAGGGTGGAGTCCGTGCCGGTGCCGACTTCCAGTCTGACTGGCAATGATGAGGCTGTAACTGATCAGTAATACCATGAACCTATATCTACAGGTCCATGCCGGTAATACCGAATCGCCAGGAATCCCTACGGCGGGGTAAGGCCCCAACCCCCACCGCCACTGACATCCCGACAAACAGCAGCGAAGCTGACACGAGCGCCTATAGATACAATCAAAAAACCCGAGCCGCAAACGCTGACGGCTGAAAGTGGATGTAGTAACGCACTGTTTTTCAGTATTTGTTTTTTCAACGCGACCCAGTTCTAAGCCGTCCTGAAGTCAGTCAGTCGCGCCGTGCGGCAGTCAGTGTGGCCACATCGGTGACTCAGTGAGTGGCCACGACGACAACTGCTGGGGCTGTGAATTGACTGCATGAGAACAAAATGGCAAATTAGTAACTGAACAGCAGTGGCAAAATAACAAAAACAAAAGTGACTCTCACGAGTGGAAAATTCAAGACTGGTCAAATAATAATAATGAGTACTAAGAGCAAAAATCTAAAACAGAATGACTGCTAGCGTTCTAAAACAAGATCCAAACACAAGAAGGTTCAAACGAACGCTTATTTAACACGGACACACGTATGCACATTTTCGGGGAAATCCCCTTTATCAAGCCACAAAACGACACTTCAACAACAGATAAAAGGTAAAAAAAAAATATAAAAAACGATGAAAAATGAAAGAAAAAGACTTATTAATTAATTATTTTAATATTATTAAAAAAAGGAGAGAAAACTGAGGCATGCCAACAATCTTCCAAGCACCGAACAAGCTGTACAAACTAAACCAAAAAACAAGATCACTCTTTTTCTGTATTTTTCATCGTTTTTGACCGTTTATCTGTTGTTTAAGTGTCGTTTCAAGTGGCTTGATAAAGGGGATTTCCCCGAAAATTTGCATACTGTGTCCGTGTTAAAACTATAAATGGGCGTTTGAAAAGAAAAGAAAAGCAAAAAAACAAACAAACAAAAAGCCGACTTGTCAGTTTTGGCACTAAGATCGCCTAACCGGCCGCACAGCCGCGTTTACACACTCCTTAAATGTTTTCAAATGCATGCAGCAAACACTGACACACACTCACACACACTGACACACACACACACACTGACACACACACACAGGCACAGACACACACACACACACACACACACACACACACACACACACACACACACACACACACACACACACACTCACACACACACACACACACACACACACACACACACACACACACACCACACACACACACACACACACAACACACACCACACACACACACACACACACACACACACACACACACACCACACACACACACACACACACACACACACACACACACACACACACACACACACACACACACACTCAACACTGACACACCGTGCTCTGACCGGCGTGACTAACCGAAACTGAAACTGAACGGCCGGGCCAAAAAACAGATTTGCATTTGTCTTACTTTGCAGTTGATCAGTCAGTTACTGCCGCTTGATCTATTTGTATGTTGTTGTTTTTTTAGTAGTATTTTAATGAATTTGCCATAGTAATATCATATCAGTGTATCAGTGTATCCGCTGAGTCAGTGTATTGTTCTTGCCCGGCGTTTAATCAGTATTGAGTGTTGTTGACGGTGTTTGTCACCAGGCCGGACAGATTTGTAAAAAAAAAAAGCCGACTTGTGCTTAACTCATTATCCTTATGTAATAAAGTATTACCTTACAATATTTTTCTTTTCAAGTGTCTCCGTTTTTCGCTCAACTTCAGTAGCTTGGACTAGTCACAGCCGGTTACTGAGACCGCCGGGCCGGCAACAGCCTAAAGGCCTTAACACTACAATCCTTGGAAAATAAAGCCGTTTTCGAGTTCGAGTTTTCTCCTTCCTTCACATCATTGCCATGCATTTACCTCCGATGACTGATTCACTCGTAATGGCTTGCATAGTGTCACGTCACTGGAGGTGTTCATTAGACTGATCTGGAACTGATCTACTCATTTTACGTCTTTTTATAAGTCTTCAAGGCCGCTGTGTTTCCAATTCATGTTGGACATAATTCTGCACATTCAGTGACCCTGTCAACACATTGAAAACTAAATGTTACCCCCCCCCCCCCTTTAAATTTTTTTTTTTTTTTTTAATAGCTGTTGGTTGCTAACTTTGAATGGAAAGGGTTTACGGTCCAAATTCAACCCCGAGCCGACATTTTCCCATTGTTTTCCCTAGACGCGATCTGATTGGTGGACTGGCCAGCGAGCGGGGACACGGCGTCACACACACGGCGTCAAAATGTGCAAGTACACGAGTTGTGTGTTACCACTGTTGTTGTGATCTATGCGCGGGTATTTTCACAGTCACCTGCAATACGAACTCTGAATGTGAAATGTTGACAGAGGGTCGTTCGCGTTCTCCATTTTATGTCAACACTGTGCGTCATGGTTACCGATTTTAATCATTGTTCGGGAATTTCAAAACTTCTTTCAGCCGCTCAGTGACGGGTGTGTGTGTGTACTAGTCCCTTGAGATTCGGCAAGGGGTGGTGACTGCTCAACGCCGCGCAGCGAGTCTACGAGTTGACTGGGTGCTATTCAAATCATGGTGCATGATCGTACCTGTCCGTCTTGCGCGCAGCTATGATAAGCAGGGCCGCATTCCCAAGGAGGGTTTGCGTTCTGAGCGAGAGTGAAGCTCACAGTTCCATTCACGGCGCAGGTTTACCGTTGCGACGGAGCTTGGCTCTTGTCACCGTGCTCAACTCCACAGTTGATCGGCAACAATGCAAGAAGGGCGCAGGCTGCGGCAAACAAACTACGTAAAGACAGCGAGTATTGAGCCCCTCTGTCTGACACAGGTGTGGGTCTGTGTGAAAGTTCTTTTGTGTTAGCGGCGGCGATGTGAGAGAAATGAATTTGCACCAAGGCAGACTAGACCACCGCTACCTAATGGAGTAACGGTTTGGACTGAAATTGTGTGTGTTCAGTGTGCTGTTTTCTGTGGATTATTGTCTTTCCCTGGCTTGGAGTATTTACCAAGACGGGCGACGGCAGCGCGAGACCATGGCAGAGAACAACTACATGACCAACCCTTTGGTGTTGTGGGTGAGTGCTTTGAATCATTGACCGCCTTTGTGTTGGGTAAGCTTACCTGACTGGCACTGATCAAAACCCGTAACACTGTCAGCGGTGTCATTATCTGAGTTCTGTGTGTTACTGATTGAGGCCCGTGGCACAAAATCTGACCCTCGCGGCTTCAGCAGTGTTATTGATAATTCTTTGTGTTGCTGACAATAATGTTAAGATCTGTGATACTGATAGAGCCCCAGTCACACACTGGCTTGTCAATAACTTTTTTTCCCCTTTCTACCTGACCAGGAGAGCCCTTTGACCTCTTATTAGTCTTAATGAAATTAAGTCACTTAATATATATATATTATACAGATATATGTGAACATTGTGGCATTATGGAAACAAACACATATAATAGATGTTGACCATTTCAGTGGATTGTTTTGTTTTACTGAAATGATTTTTTGATTTTTTTTAAAGGTCACTGGTTATTGTTAATTATCGTGTTAGTGTTATGTTACCTTGCTGTCTGGCCAGCTGGATAATTGGTTAGCTTGCTGTGTCACAAACCATCTAGGCTAACTTTTTAGGTCACTATTTATAGTCAAACTCAAGTCAAGGTTTGTGTCATGTTACTTTGTTAGTACATGGTTGAGCTTGTCTTTTATTTAATTAACACTTTCACTAGTTTCAGTAATGTCAATTTGTTCCAGGGTCACATCTGTGGCCAAACATAGTCAAAAGTGGAAGCTTTTGTTTTTCGGTAAAAAAAATTTTTATATTATGCATAGATCTGTCTAGCTGATTGAATTATAGTTTTATATGACTGAATTAATGAAGTGAGTTACTCTCAGCTAATGATGGTTGATAATAGGAATTATACTTTATAATGTATAAAATTTTAAATAATATTCACACCTCAAAAATTACCCTGTTAGGCAATATCTGAGTACAATCTGATGCAAGGCATAATAAAAGAAATCACTGACTGGCATGTACACCAATTTTTTTAATGAAATGTGGATTTTATGTTGGAGGTTGTTGAACTTGCGTTAATTACACTGTGACACTGCTTAAACTGTGAAAACTTTTAAAATTATTTCTTTTAATGAAACCTCACCAGGACCATTTTTAATTAAAAAAATTGTACTTCATATTCCTTGTGGGAAATTTGGGTTGCCTTACCTGGGTAAGGCACAGCAGCCACAAGAGCAGCAGCTACTCCATTCCTATGACTAGCCGTTTTCATGCAGTATTTGCATGTGTTCAAACAAAGGTATGGCTGCCAGTGTTTGTGATTTTTATTGTTCACACAGGTGTTAATGCACAGGGCTGTACACAGGGCTGTATAAACACCACAAGAGTAAAGAGAGTCTGCATTGGAAATTGACTGTAAAGAGAGTCTGCATTGAAAAGTCCCTTGTGGCACCCACATGCCTATTGTGTCTGACTTTTCAGTCCCACACTCTGTCAGCTGAGCTATTCCTGCCCCATTGGAGCATGTTATCAGAAAATACCTCTGTGCAATTGCACTCCTCAGTCAAAAACATGATCTTTCATGTGAAGCAGTAATGCAACAATTTGTTATACAAACTTTTTTTCTACTTTCCAGGAAAAGTAAAAACTATGGAAACCATGATTATGTATGATGTAATTCAAAATGTTGTGTTTTACAAACAGTATGTGGTTAATGCTCAATCCATTATTGATTATATAATGATTTTTGTTGTTGGTATAAAATATATATCAATTATATATTATAATTTATATAAAATGTGTACTATGGTTAATGCTCAATCCATTATTTGTACTTTGTACTTTTACTACTTGTTAAGAAATATTAGATCATTTGCTGGGGCAGAGCTGCATTACATGTGACACCAAGAACCACAATATTTCAAATTCTTCTTTATCTGACCAGTCAACTGCACATGCAATGATACAGCCTGGTGTTTCACTACAGTCTTTGTGTGTGTTGTTGTTTCCTGATTTATTAACTGGTAAAAAAAAAAAAAAAAAAGAGAGAGAGAGAGAGAGAGAGAGAGAGATAGTTATATATTGGTGTGGTGACATTTTTGGATAACTTCTGTTTCATGTTTGTTCACAGTTTGGTTAAATTACTGAATTGATGTAACTTTTAGTGACTTTGATCTAGTTACTAGGTCACAACAGCACCAGAAATTTAAAACTTGGTGATAAAGTTTTTTTTTAAAGTTACTGCAAATTATGGTCTGAATCAGTGTAACTTAGAACAGTAAGTAACTTGGTGTTTTACGCCCAGTCATCCATTACGGTTATATCAGGGCGATTGAATCAGTGAATGAGTTAAATTCTTGTAATGTTCATGAATGATTGCATACATGAAATGGCCACACAGAGTGATACTGTTAGTTATAGATAGGCTCATGTAGACAAACATGTTACTGTATCAAGTTTAAGGGCATGGACTGATAGAGGAGTCTTGATTTTTTTTAAAGAAGTAATTTGGTGATCAATGTAAACCCAAAGAAATTTGAAGCAGGGATTTATAATGTTAATAAACAAATACAAACCTCGGTTCATTATCACGACCATGTTTATCATTTGTACCAAACATGTATTTTGGAAGTAATAATTTACCTCAGATTTATACACTTGATGTCTGTCAGCAAGTATGAGGTTTTAATTTTCATGCGCAGTGTACAGAATACACTGTTTAATACTACTAACTAATAATAATAATGTACATTTATCATGCGCTCATCAACACCCTGAGCGCTCACATGTTACATATTAACCTAAATATGATATTCTATACACATGTAGAGCATAGTCCTACAAAACGATTTACATAAAGTATTATAATTATTTATTTTTTAAATACGCACTACAAACACACACACACACACACATACACTGACTGTAGCAGAAACTGGGTACTGATATTACATTATTAGTTAGGATGGAAATACTGTGAGAAGAGGAAGGTTTTCAGTTTGGCTTTAAAAGATGACAGGGTTGAGCAGTGTCTAATGTCTTGTGGGAGTGAATTCCAACAAGTGTAGTAGAGTTCCAATGTGTGGTCATATTTCTGTTGCTTTTGTCTTTGACTTGACAGATTGAAACCTTCAAACCACCTGATGCCAAGGCACTGGAGTACAAAGACTTGTATGATGGAGTATTCCTTAATGATGTTATGCAGCAAATGTGAGTACTTTGTTGTGTTTTGATTTGTTTTAACATAGTTCTGATACTGATAATGACCCAGTGTTAGAAATATGCTCAACAAAGTCATTATGAAGTCTTTTGAACTTTTATGTCATTCTTATACCATTGACTTTGAGTGACAGTGACAAACTTGTATGAAGTAATGTGATGCATGGCAATAATGGCAGTACTGACAAAATAGTGACATACTGACTCAGAATCATACTGACAACTCATGCATGTATGGGTTGTGATTATGTACAATAATTGAATAAATCATACAAATTTATAGATATTAAATAATAAAATATGGTTCTGAGATGGCATCATGACTGCAGAATGCATTGACAAAAAAATGTTGCATTATAATACTTATAAAGATATGCAGTGGTAACACTAACACAGTAACAGCTGATGCACAACTAAATTAAACGAATAATGATGACAAAATTGACCATATAGTGACAAGTCATAATTATGGATTGTGACAGTTCAGTAATTATACTTCAGACATTGTAATATTTAGTTTTCAAAGATGTATATTTTTGTTTCCTACTCTTAGACTTAGTCAGTGTTAGTTGTTACTAGTACTTACCAGTAACAGCTAATGTTAGTAACAATAAACATGCCAATAACAAACAAGTAAAGAAGTATGTTGAATCACTGAATACTGATTCTTCTGTAGAAAGAGCCCTAACATTGTATTTTGTAACAAGTAGCACAGGCAGTGTACTATTAATAAGACTTTATAGATATTATTTATGGGGATTGTTTACACTGGTTACAATGATTGCAATCAGTGTGATTGTGAGGATTGTCCACTCACTCCATTAATGGATAAACTCAGACCCTGGGTGTTGTATTGATTATTGTGTAGTGTCTTCTGCTTGTACTAACACTTAGTCTGTTAGAACTTGGAACCTAGTCTATTAGAACTTAGACCCTGGGTGCTGTATTGATTATCTGCTCCAGCTAGAAGCTAACACAGAAGACTTGAAGTTGAACTGCTTTGTTGGAAGTGGGTTCCAACAAAGCAGTTCAACTTCAAGTCTTCTGTGTATAAATTTGTAAACAATCCCACTTTTTTTCAACTCATGTTTGATGGATGGGTTGGTGTTGCTTCTGTGAGCAAACTAACTGCAGCTCAGCAGACTGTCACTAATTATGATACTGCTTCCTGCTACTTTAGTGTTAAAGTGTTATGGCTTGCTGAGTTTGTTGTCAGAAGCTCCTATTGTACTTTGTATTGTGATTGTTATAATCAGCAGTTACTGACTGACTGAGTCAGTACTGTATATATATATATATAGAGTTATGAAGTAAGGAATGCATTTTGTATAACCTGAGTGATTATAATTCATTCCATTCACGTTGTTGTTCTGTTGAAAATGGTTAAAACTATTATTAATAATGTGATAGATTTATACAGTAAGTTGTATTGTTACTGAGAGATGTGTGTGTTAGTTTGTTTAAAATCTGTTCACTGTTTTTTTTTGTTTTAGATCCATACTTTTATCTCTTTCATGACCAATCAATGATTGTCCATGGGGAGGTCACATTGTGTCTCTTGCTTTCTTTCTTTCTTCTTTTCATTTTGTTTAAAAAATATATATATATATATATATATATATATATATATATATATATATATATATATATATCAATTCTCTCTCTTTTGTTGTTCAGTGAGTGAATTTTTCCCCCATAGCCAAATTGAATTTAAAAGTTGATGTTTATAAAATTATGAAAAATGTTATATATAATAATTAATATATGTTCAGTAAATAATGAAACTGAAAGAAAAACTGTTCATATGCCACCTTCCACCATCCATTTTGTTAATAATTTAATAAGTGATTATTTCCTTTGGAAATCAAACAGACAAACAATCAAATAAAAGGTCTAGAAACATACACACATGTATGTGCACACAACAGCATGATATTATTTAACAACAGGAATTCTTCAACTTGTATGCGGTCTGGATTGATTTATTGAGCAGCCAGCATTCTCCAATGTTAACGTTGACCCGTTGAGTATCTTTTGTTTGCTTTCTTTATGGTTGCTAAACAGTGAATATTAAACCAGCCGTCCAGGAACCTTTTGTTAGACACTTTGATCGGCGTTCACTGAAGGTTAAACAGCAAGCATTGTTTTACACCACTCTGATAGTTCTCTGGTGAAGGTTAAATAAGCCTGTCACAATCAAAATGCCCGTTGTTAACTATGGCATTACACTGTTTTGGTCACAGTTCGGTGAATTTTATACATCTAGCGCCATTTTCAGCCCACCGCTTTATAGTATTTAATGGGTATTAAGCCTAAAACGCTCCAGACACCATTTGTTGTACATCACTTTGATCGCTGCGCAGTGTAGGTTAATTTAACAGCAAGAATGTCTCGATGATCCAAGCACGTTTTGCGATGCGGCGAAAGCAGTCAGAAATGGTGGCGCCGGTCTGAGCTCAGGAGCTGTGTGAAAGTCGAGGTTTCGTCCTGAGCTCCCCGTCCCTAATATTCTTTATTGTCTCAGTGGACGTAACTGAAGCAACGTTAGACTGAAGAAGTGGCGCCAGAGCCTGCATAAACCTGATACACTAGAAGTATTCGAGAGGAAGTGAAGGTAAAATTCCACTCGCTGTCGGTCTGTACTCCGCCGACTTCGAGGCAGAAGGCGTGAGAAGCAGGGGCCACCCGGCAAGTCCGTGAGCAGCCCCACGCAGAGCACAGCACCGGTAGCTAGTACAGCAGTGTCGTCTTCACTGAGTCCGTCCTGCAGGTCGCCCTGATCTAACCGTACTGGTTGACTGGGCGTAAAACATCAAGTTACTTACCGTCCTGCAGGCGCTAAGGACCGCAAAAAGTCAAAAGACCTGAACGAACCTTCATCTGCCCTGACCCCCCGCCCTTCTGCACTGCCGAGTCTACGCAGTCGTATTGCATTTCAGTGGATACCTTCCCATTCAGTGCAGCATACTTCACAATGAGACCGAGGATACACTGGCAAAGGAAGGCGCAGCGGTAGGGGGGGGGGGGTTAACAACCCAAACTCCAAGCACTGGTTTACTAGGGGACATCCTTCGTGCCGGAAACCGAGGCCTGGAGTGTGTCAACAACCTTCAAAGAAGCCAAGACCATCATCAAAGCGGGGCAACACAGCAAGTGGCTGCAACAGCATCCACGCTACAACGGATCCGACCCCTGCCATCTCAGTGCTCAGGCCGCTGCGTACGGGCCACAACCGTCTGAACCACCACCACCAACACCTCATTGCCAAGTTTCGGTCAGAACTCTGTCCCTGTCACACGGGCAGCAGCATGGCAACGGAACATCTGCTGCCGGCATGCCCGCTACACGACAACCTCAGGAATCGATCCTGGCCGCTGGCGACTCCAGAAGCTGCTCGGCAGCCTGAACGACTGACCGGCAGTACACACAGCAGCCTTCGCGCAGAGAGCCTGAGTTTTCATCTGAGTGGTCGACAAGAAGAAGAAAAAGCTTGTCGTGATCCAAACAGCGCTTATTTTGCACCTCTTTTGTCGCTTCACAGTGAAAGTTAGGATTTTAAACACCGCTTATTTTGCACCTCTTTTGTCGCTTCACAGTGAAAGTTAGTTGAGCCTGTTACGATTCAAACACCGCTTGTTTTACCACTTTGCACCGGTTAGACACACATGGTCCAGTTACTTGCTTCACATCTGATGCTTACTGAACATTGTATGAGGGCGAAGCAGATCATCAAATTTCAAAACAAAAAACACCAAAAGCAACAACCACCAACAATGTCTAAATAAATAGAAGTCAGACTCGGGAACAATACCACAACAAATGCAACTTCATGAAAACTTAATCGCAATTTTCACAGCTACATGACAACATTTTTGACTTTCCCGGAGAGGTTGACCGCATCACAGATTCACTGCTCATCACACACATCGCTTCATGTTTGAAGAGGGGTGGAAAAAATGAACTGACAAAACAGAAACTACGAAAGCAGGATTCCAGGCTGTTAGGTGAAGCATCCTTAAGTTATATTATGTCCAGCTCCAGATCTGAGAGAGAGAGAGAGAGAGAGAGAGAGAGAGAGAGAGAGAGAGAGAGAGAGAGAGAGAGAGAGAGATTAATGATAACTGACATCTCGGCGAAGAGGACTAAGTTATTAAATCTTCGTGTACTCGTTACCCCACCGCAGGTTGTCACGGTCCTAGTGCCTTTTGTCTTACAACCAAGTTTCATCCACTTGGCGGAATCGTATAAATTTGAGGGTGTTGTCTGAGATAAGATTACCTGACCAACGCCGAGATAAGATTACTTGACCAACGCCGAGATAAGTTTACCTGACCAACGCGGCAGGTGATGCAGTTTCCGGGATAGTATGGAGCTGAGTGAGCAGTCGTGGTCTTTTTTGCCTCAGGTGTCAATTATTCTCAAGCTGATAACAATGTATACAGACTACAGAATCTTTATTGTCTATGAATAACATAGAAATTTGTCTTACGAGTGCATAAATGATACCAGTAAAATGACACACAATATAATACATGAACAGTATAGTATAGTACATGCATGGGATCTCCATAGCAGCATCAGCTGTCTTCTCCATCGCCGTCGGGCGGTAAACATTGTCTCCGATTTTGTGGCCATTTAGTGTGTGTGTATGTGTACCCTGCTCTTCGTGTGACCCTGTCTAGATACCCCCCCCCCCCCCCCCCCCCCCCCCGGGCACTGTGCATGGCGGGTTTCAATCTAATCAGAGTCCACATGGAGATTGATGGCGGGACGGTGGTCTATGCGCCGGTCTGGCTCCGCGACTAGCATTAGGACGGTAAGCGGTGTCTTGGAATGGCATCCCCGAACGCTGGTCACCGAAGTGACTCGCTCTGCAGTACATTCTAGGCAGCAGAGGGTAGCGTGAGAAGCAGTCTTAGTTAATCAGTTGTTAGCAGATAAAAGCGAGTGATGCTAAGGCGTTTCTGATTATCTTAGTTTATTATGCCTGCATCTGTCCTGGGCTAAGGATGGCTGCTGAATTTTGAATTCCTGATTTTTTTCTCTTTGGTGGAAGAAGTCACAGATGTAAGGACGTCTAGATACTGACATGTGGAAACTGACAGGGTTTTTAATTTCCCACAACTGAAGTGAATGGTTTGAGTTCCTGAGCGCGCACACCCACTCATACACCCCGTCAGAGACAGAGAGAAGAAAGGGAAGAAAAGAGAGAGAGAGAAAGAGAGCCGGCTGGGGTGGAGGGTGTCACGACAGGTTCCCCTTTGCCCACACACTAGGAGTCCTTGAAGAAATCAATTACCAGTCAGTGGAAGCCATTGAACACTGCGCCGTCCTGTCCCTCGCCGGCGGTTCCGCAGTACCTTTCCCTCACTTCCCCACCCCTTCTCTGTCTCCACGGTTCCACTCTGCCACTGCGGCGCCCCCCCCCCCCCCCCCCCTTCCCAACGCTCCACCCCAACCCTTCCCATCACTGATAGTCCACCAGTGGTCCAGTCACTGTTGGCTGTGGCCTGGAGACTCGCACTACTTTGACCATGGACCTATATATAATACATAGGTTCATGACTTTGACGGTCTGTGATTGTGTGAACACAGCCCTTTTCCCGCATAGTCATAGTGACCAGCATAGGGTGATTTGGTTGTTGGCCGCGCTTCTGTAGAGACCGACTTTGATCAGCTTCATTAGTCCCATCGCCCAGTGTTGCTCCTCCCATACCGACTGATGAAGTACAGAAGCCGTTGTGGGTCGGCCGGGGTGTCAAACGGGACAGCTGACGCTTGCTCGTGGCCCGGCGGCCCGGCTTTGTTTTCTCACAGATTGGATTGCGAACTGTTCGTCAGCGGTCTGTTTTCCCAGTGACATTCCAACCCACGGCGGCGGCAGGCTGTCCTGTAAATGAGGGGGGAAAAAACGTTAGTTAGTTGTGCCGGCCTTGAGCACAGAAGAGCCCCGGCATTCCAGCGGCGGCGATACATGCGCGGATGGGGCCAGACGGACAAGATGGAGAGAGAGAGAGAGAGGCCCCTGTTGTCCTTGCTGACTTGTTGTGTCGCTCCACGGGGACGAGCCTCTTGCCAGCTGTGCTCATCGCGGCTCTTGTTGTCCTGCTGCTCCGACTTGGGCTCCTCTTTGCGGCGGGTCTGTTTGTTTCCCGGCTTGTCCTTCTTTTTCTCGCCCTTCCCTCCTGCCTCCTTCTCGAAGGACAAGCCAATTCCCCACCCTCCAGCGAGGTGTCGTTAGTTAACGTTCTGCCTGTGCGTTCAGCCTTTCCACAAGTTGAGTGATCTTACAGCATCATTTTGGCCTCTTGAATGGTCTGTATTTTCTCTGTGTTTTTTGCCCCTTCTGAGTCTCTCTCTCAAGCTCAGAAGTACAGAATCACTGTGGTCTTTTTGGGGCGATCACATTTGCATTTAAACTTAGAGACCTCTCCATACTGTATACAGAATGAGTCATTCTGGCCTTTTGAGTGTTCCGCTTCGTGTTCTTTGTAAGTTACACAAGTTGATAGATACACTGAGAATCATTCTGGCTGGCTCTTGAGTCCCCCCCCCCCCCCCCCCCCCCTCCTCCGCCCCCCTCCCCAACTCCAAGTTTCCGTGAATTATCGTATTCTTCACCGTAAGGTGAGAGGCGCCATTCCATTCTGGCCCATGGAATGCAACTTTATTCTGACCACCAGGACTAGGACTGAACTAACTGTGACAAAAAGAGCGGACCTCTGATGTTTTGCTGTAAAGTGCTGGTACTGGTCCGACACCAACAAGCCGGACAACCCTTCAGCAGATTGTCGGACATCCCTTCGAGATTCGTAGTAACTTTAACTCCCACCGACATTGACATTACAGCTTGAGGTAGAGGACCCAGAGAGCCACCAAGGTTTTTTTTTATTTCTTTAAAGTCGGGAGTTGGCCAGCATGTATTATAATATAGCCTTTCATGCTTCACCTGCTTCCAGAACTCTGGAGCTGGAGCTGTGTGAAGGTCGAGGTAGCCGTCCTGGGCTCCCCGTCCCCAGTGATCCATATGGTCTCAGTGGACGTAAAGCAACGGTGAACTTGAACGTCACCTACTGTCGGGAATTTTTACCGTTCTAATTTTTGCCATTACGACTCATTAAACTATTTAAAGCTGCGCTGTCACTCGCTGAGAGTCACATGCGACTAGAGCGCAGTGAGTCTGCTCTGGAGCAGAGAACAGCGCTAATTAAAGCGACCAATCAATCAAGAAGACGACATACAAGGTGAATAGTGAGTCGGGGGACTGTAACTTGTGATGACTTGTGTTTCGCCCTAAAGCCTGGCCAGTCAGTCAACCGCAATTACGCTACCGCTGGCAATACTGTCAGTTTTGCTTCGGCAGTGTCTAAAAATGCCTTTGGCTATCAAGAACAAGTAGTATTGCATGTCGTCTTGGAGGGTAAAACAAGCAGGATTGTTTGGCGCATTGGTTTGTACAGTCATGGGTAAAACAAGCAGGATTGTTTGCCGTATTGGTCTGTATAACGAGGGTAAAACAAGCAGGATTGTTTGTTGCATTGGTCTGTACCAAGAGGGTAAAACAATCAGGATTGTTTGCTGCACTGGTCTGTACAACGAGGGTAAAACAAGCAGGATTGTTTGTTGCATTGGTTTGTACAGTCATGGGTAAAACAAGCAGGATTGTTTGCCGTATTGGTCTGTACAACGAGGGTAAAACAAGCAGGATTGTTTGTTGCATTGGTCTGTACCAAGAAGGTAAAACAAGCAGGATTGTTTGCTGCACTGGTCTGTACAACGAGGGTAAAACAAGCAGGATTGTTTGCTGCACTAGTCTGTACCACGAGGGTAAAACAAGCAGGATTGTTTGCCGTATTGGTCTGTACAACGAGGGTAAAACAAGCAGGATCGTTTGCTGCATTGGTCTGTACCACGAGGGTAAAACAAGCAGGATCGTTTACCCCGTTGACTTTATAAAGAGGGCAAAACAAGCAGGATTGTTTGCCGCATTGGTCTGTACCAAAAGAGTAAAACAAGCAGGATTGTTTGCCGCATTGGTCTGTACCAAGAGAGTAAAACAAGCTGGATTGTTTGCCGCATTGGTCTGTACCAAGAGAGTAAAACAAGCTGGATTGTTTGCCGCATTGGTCTGTACCAAGAGAGTAAAACAAGCTGGATTGTTTGCCGCATTGGTCTGTACCAAGAGAGTAAAACAAGCTGGATTGTTTGCCGCATTGGTCTGTACCAAGAGAGTAAAACAAGCTGGATTGTTTGCCGCATTGGTCTGTACCAAGAGAGTAAAACAAACTGGATTGTTTGCCGCATTGGTCTGTACCAAGAGAGTAAAACAAGCAGGATCGTTTACCGCATTGGTCTGTACCAAGAGAGTAAAACAAGCTGGATCGTTTGCCGCATTGGTCTGTACCAAGAGAGTAAAACAAGCAGGATCGTTTGCCGCATTGGTCTGTACCAAGAGAGTAAAACAAGCAGGATTATTTGCCGCATTGGTCTGTACCACGAGGGTAAAATGAGCGGGATTGTTTGCCGCACTGGTTTAAATGCTGCTTTTTAGCATAGCGGTGGTTTGCCTCATCGGCCTATGCACAAAGCTTGTATGTTCTGTAAGACAAGCAGGTTTGCTGGCTGCGTTGGCTGTATACCAAAGACGGTAAAACAGTCTGAAGCAGGGTTGGCCTTTAGCTAGATAGTAAAATTCTTTATAAAACAAGCACAAGCGTTTGACATTTTTATGTGATTGTGCGGTATCAAGAAGGCAAAACAAACATGGTTGCTGACTGTACGAGGGGGTGGGGGGTGGGTGGATGGGGTTACCAGGACTGAGACCTCACCCTTCCCCCTCGGCCCTCCTCCATGAGCAGAATAGCTCAGCCTTCAGTTGGTGAGAGGACCTTTTCATCAGCTGCCACGCGCAGCAGCCGGGGAACTGGGCGGTGAGCGTGCACGGCTGGCGTGTGCAGCGCAGGTGTTGGGGGAAACACCTGTGCCGGGCCACTGGAGGATTTCACTCGTCAGTCCCTGATCTACCTGCCGTTCCTCTTTGAACTGGGCATACCTGGCGTCGTTATCGTCCCCGCAGATCGCGGAGTTGTTAATGCACACACTACACGGAGCGCGGCGTTGTTGTCGTTGACTAAGATCACGGCGTGGTTACCGTACCTGTTTACGGTATAGTTATAGATCATGGCGTGGTACGTGTATACGGTATATAGTTATAGATCATAGTCGTGGCGTGGTTATCGTACATGTATACGGTATAGTTATAGGTCATGGCGTGGTTATTGTCAAGTTCCTGTATACGGTATAGTTATAGGTCATGCCGTGGTTATCGTACATGTATATATGGTTTAGTCAGTAAGTAAACATTGTGCTTAACGTCCACAGAAACCATAAGGCTTATTGTGGGGGGGGGGGGGGGGGGGTATGGAGAAGGAGATTATATACCTATCGCTACACTGTCGCCACCAGAATGATTCCTGCATTAAGGTGGGCAGCGATGAGAGCCGTTTTAATGTTTCATAATTGTGAGGGACAAAGTCACAAGACAGTATCCACAGGCCACAACTTTTGAAGACAAAGGAGAGCCGAAGCGAATTCGAAACAAGGTTCCTTTCCACTGCGTACCAGCCTAACGCCTTACCGCTAGGCCAAACCGGCTTACACGATGTAGTTATAGATCATGGCACACACACACACACAGGCGTCACCGGTTCTCATTCACGCAGGGCGTGTTGCTGGGTGCGTCATCAGTTATCATACGCACAGAGCGTGGCTGTGTTGTCGTGCATCTAAGACTTAAATTACAGAGCGTGGCGTCATTATTAGACCCACAGACCGATTGTGTTAAGAATATTGCCACTTTACTTACAGATAACGGCACTACTACTGGACGTGTAATTGCCCGTGTACTTGACTTGCAGTGCCGTTGGGTTTGTCGTAGATACTGGACCTACAGTTTTAGACGTTTACCGCCGTTGTACTCCCCCCGGAAGTGTAGAACTTTGTAGTAGCAGATTTTCGGCCGTAACGCCTACGGACTTGTGGAACTTTGAACCGTCCCTGGACTTGCTCCCCTCCAGCACAGTGGATCTGCCCGCGGGCAGCGGGGAGTCGATAACACAGGTGGAGAACAAAGACTGTTTATCGCAGGGGGAAGTTATCTTTGTGGAGAACGAGAGCTGCGTTTTAATTGTTGATGTTGGGAAGTAAAGGGGTGGTTGTGGGTGGCCAGTCTTCAGTCTCTTATCTTTCAACACTCAAGCGGTCGCAGTGCGGCTCGTAGTCGCAAGTGTCGACACATCAGTACCTCCTGGTTGTGGGAGGGGGGTAGTGGAGCTGCCGCGGTGGAGGGTTAGTTAGGTTGGCGTTCTGTCAGCCCGCGCAGGGTCACCTCAGGACTGCGAAGATCGAGAGCTGCAGTGTTGATATCGTGCGTGTGTGTAGTGGGTGTGTGTGTGGGGGGGGGGGGGGGTCCAGTTATTGGTTTCTTTCGCAAAACACTCGCAAGTCAGTTGCCAGTTGAGTCGACTCCGGCGGGGGGTTGGTCCGGTGGAGCAATGGTCTGTTCGGGCGATGGTCCGGTGGAGCAATGGTCTGTTCGGGCGATGGTCCGGTGGAGCAATGGTCTGTTCGGGCGATGGTCCGGTGGAGCAATGGTCTGTTCGGGCGATGATCCGGTGGAGCAATGGTCTGTTCTGGGCGATGGTCCGGTGGAGCAATGGTCTGTTCGGGCGATGGCCCGGTGGAGCAATGGTCTGTTCGGGCAATGGTCCGGTGGAGCAATGGGGCGACCCCGAATAGGCGTTGTGGTTGATGGCTTTCCGTGTTTCCCATACTGCCAAGGATTCCGCCTTTCCAGTTTTTTCCTGCCCGGTTCATTATTCAACATTAGTTTTCCAGTCCTCTTGAAACACAAAGTGACATACACCTGTCATTTGGCAGAATGGTTTGACTCCAGGGTCATTCAGTATCAAATGTGTAAGTAACTGGTACCTTGCTGCCCCGTGCTGTCATGTTGTGACATGCATGTAACGCATGCAGTGTTTGTCATAACTGACCCAGATAGTTATGAAAGCATAGATCCCTCGGCGGTCTTTCCCCCGCCGCCCCTGAACACACAGCACATTCAACGCTTCTCACTGCCAGACACTGTAGTAGATAGAGTGTGGATCTATAGAAATATTTCTATACGTGTATCTGACTACAGTCTCTGCTTCCACACCCAAGCGGCATAGTTGATCGGCACGTTTCATTTTGCCCAGAGGAGCGCTTGCCCGAATTTTGGTGTTAAACACTAAACAGCTACTGTGGCAGCTCCAGATAATTAAATACGGAAATATTTGGCTGTAAGTTAGTGTATACACAGACTTATACCCAATTGAATAGAGTGACCTTCACTCCCCCAGTTTCACCAAAACGGATAGGAAAATCATTGGGTTTTGTCGCTTTGCCGACCGCGGGGTCCTGCAGTGGGATACTGCGGACGCAGAAATTAAGGTCCCCTCTGTTAAGAACCAAGAGCAGGCAAATGTTCTCCCTTTAATTAGTTTTAAGTCTGCATCTGCTGCCGAAAATGTCTTCCTTGTCCTAATTTCTGCCATCCTGGTCCATTCACCTCCGTTTGTGTGTGTGTGTGTGTGTGTGTGTGTGTGTGTGTGTGTGTGTGTGTGTGTGTGTGTGTGTGTGTGTGTGTGTGTGTGTGTGTGTGTGTGTGTGGTGCGCGCGCGCGCGTGCGTGTGTTGTGTGGAAAAGCCTCTCCCTGCTTTTTAAATGCATTAGTTTTGGCTAATGCAGTTTCACGTGTGACCCGCAGAATAAAATATGCCACCCTGCTCACAGACACAAGCGGTTTAAGCAGGTTCCCGTCGTGAGTGCCTACGGAATATAATAGGTACCAATATAATGTTATCGATAATTGTACATTAATAGGTCGATGGCTGGCTGATTTTTAATGTTGTAACAGTGAATTGGACAAACTTGTGAATTAATGACGTGTTTTGAACTGATGACAAAACAAAAAAACAAATTGAATGTGTGATTCGTACTGAGCTGAGCCTATGCGGTTGACTGTTAAAAGCCATTTCCAGCTGACGTCATAGAACCAACAAAACGGAAGCAGAACACTGCTCGAGGCAGCCGGCGAGGGTTTAATTGTCATAATATATGTAACCCCACGAGCGTTGCCTTTTTTTTCTTTTTCTTTTTTCCTTTGTTTTTTACAGCACAGTTGACAGAAATTATCAAGTGCTGGTGGATTCGTCTTTAGTGGAAGAATGTGCTCTGTCAGTGTCTCTGCATAGTCTTTGACTTTGAGTGGTACATAACCACACGAAAAAGCAGAGGGTATTTCATGTTCTGTGTCTAGCGTAATGTGCAATTCCAAGTTGACCAGGACGTTTAATAATTAGTGCAGTTTTTACTGTCAATTACGTGTGCGGCTTGTAACATTATGTTGTTTAAGTGCCCCCCCCCCCCAACACACACACACACACACGCCCGCACAGTGACGTCAAATCACAGCCTAAAGTGAATGTCCGTAGAACAAACACATCGGTCTCTGACTGGGATTGTTGCCCGAGGCTAAAAATTTACATTTTACATTGTTTACCCGTCGGCCGCCCTCCGCAAATCTATCAACGCTTCGCCTCGTGCCAGACCGTTAATCAAAGAGACAAAAGCGGCCACTGCAATGTTCTGATCAGCTATTGTTAGGTAGAGTGTGCATGACAAAGGCCACTGCAGTCTGTGATCAGCGCTTTTTTGGGCACAGTGTGCCTGACAAAGGCCAATGCAATCTGTGTGATCAGAGCTTGTTGGGCTGTGCAGGACAAAGGCTAGTTCAGTCTGTGTGATCAGAGCTTGTTGGGCTGTGTGCAGGACAAAGACCAATGCAGTCTGAGTGATCAGTGCAGTCTGTGTGATCAGAGCTTGTTGGATAGTGTGCCCCTGACAAAAACCAATGCAGTCTGCGTGATCAGAGCTTGTTGGGTAGTGTGCATGACACAGACCAGTGCTGTCTGTGATCAGACATGTTTGCGTGATCAGAGTTTGTTGGGCAGTGTGCATGACAAAGACCAGTGCAGTCTGTGTGTCAGAGCTTGCTAGGCAGTGTGCGTGACAAAAGCTATTGCAGCATGTGATAAGAGCTTGTTAGGCAGTGTGCGTGACAAAAGCTATTGCAGCGTGTGATAAGAGCTTGTTAGGCAGTGTGCGTGACAAAAGCTATTGCAGCATGTGATAAGAGCTTGTTAGGCAGTGTGCGTGACAAAAGCTATTGCAGCATGTGATAAGAGCTTGTTAGGCAGTGTGCGTGACAAAAGCTATTGCAGCATGTGATAAGAGCATGTTGCGCTGTGTGCGTGACAAAAACTATTGCGGCATGTGATCAGAGTTTGTTGGGCAGTGTGCCTGACAAAAACCGGTGCAGTCTCTATGATCAGTTTGTTGGGCAACGTGCCTGACAAAAGCCGGTGCAGTCTGTGTGATCAGTTTGTTGGGCAGTGTGCCTGGCAAAAGCCGGTGCAGTCTGTGTGATCAGTTTGTTGGGCAGCGTGCCTGACAAAAACCGGTGCAGTCTGTGTGATCAGTTTGTTGGGCAGTGTGCCTGACAAAAGCCGGTGCAGTCTCTATGATCAGTTTGTTGGGCAGCGTGCCTGACAAAAGCCGGTGCAGTCTGTGTGATCAGTTTGTTGGGCAGTGTGCCTGACAAAAGCCGGTGCAGTCTCTATGATCAGTTTGTTGGGCAGCGTGCCTGACAAAAGCCGGTGCAGTCTGTGTGATCAGTTTGTTGGGCAGCGTGCCTGACAAAAACCGGTGCAGTCTGTGCGATCAGTTTGTTGGGCAGTGTGCCTGACAAAAGCCGGTGCAGTCTGTGCGATCAGTTTGTTGGGCAGTGTGCCTGATAAAAGCTACTGCAACATGCAATCAGAGATTGTTGGGCTGTGTGCCTGACAAAAGCCAGTGCAGTCTGTGTGATCAGAGCTTGTTGGGCAGTGTGCATGTCAAAAGCGATTGCAGCATGTGAGCAGAGGATGTTGGGCAGTGTGCCTGACAAGAGTTATTGCGGCATGTGATCAGCGGTTGTTAGGCGGTGTGTGTGTGTGTGTGTGTGTGTGTGTGTGTGTGTGTGTGTGTGTGTGTGTGTGTGTGTGTGTGTGTGTGTGTGCGTGTGTGTGTGACAAAAGCTATTGCAGCATGCGAGCAGAGCTTGTTGGGCAGTGTGTGCGTAACAAAAGCTTTTGCAGCATGTGATCAGCGATTGTTGGAGGGTAAAGTTCGGCTACGTGACAAAAGCCATTTTCTGGCGAAGGCTAGGGGAAAGGACAGCACGATATGCTTCAATGCAAGATCGATCGATGAAAGATAAGATCCATACTTCATTCATTATCAATATCACATTTTGCCTTGCCGTTCAAATGAATGGTCAGGATCGAAATGCACTCGTTCATTTGGCACCAGTGGCGGCCTTACTTTTGGGGCTTATATCTGATTACCAATAGTGTTCAGGTTTCAGAGCAACTAAACACTCGTTACCACGCAAGCAACAGTCAGTTTATGTCTGCACTTTGTGTGTTCAGTCAGAAAATCTGTGAAGAATTCAGTCATTTGAACGCCGTCAGTCGTTCCGTCATTCATGTCGTCACTCATTTATAAACGTTCATGTTGTCACTTGTTCAGTCATTTGTACTGTCGTTCATTTGGGAATACATTACCTCTTCGTGTTAACTGTGCATCTTTACATTGACTATGTTATTTCTGTTTACAGTTACTGTTTTTGCGTTTGTTGTGTACATGTATACAATTCATGATGATTGTACCTTTACCTTGACTGTGTGTCTTTTTCAGAGACCAAAGAGAGGCCTATGGGAATGTACAGAGAGCGGTAGAGGATGTGTCTGTTCGGATTATAAACTGGGATATTTTAGTCAAGAACATACGGGCTTATTATCTGGTGAGTACCATCTCCTTCCGTCTCTCTCTCTCTCTCTGTCGCTCTCTCTCGTTGTCTCGCTCTTTTCTCTCAATTAAACACTGCGAGTACTCCTAGTACAACGGTCTCGGTATTGCTATACACATTCAGGAAGTTGTTGTCCACGATGGTGTTGTCAGTGGTGTGCAAACTACAAAGCCAGTTCAGTAAACATATTGCGCCATTGCTCACAACAAAGTTAGTACATAAAGAGAGCGCAGTAGTCGTATTGTGTTACTACGTTAAGCCAGTGCAGTAGTCGTAATTTGTTACTGATAGCCACTTTTGTCCACCGCTTTTTTGACGGCTCTCTACCAGGTTATCTTTCTCAGACTCTATGTGCATATGAACCAACACGAAACCTTCGCTCATCATGTGAGAAGCTCCTGAAAGTCCCAAAGCGCAACACCAAAACGTTCGGAGAGCGTTCCTTCAGCTTTCTTGCACCTTCTGTCTGGAACTCTCTGCCATCCGATCTCAGAAATTCTTCTACCCTTCCGCTGTTTAAATCCAGACTCAAAACTCACTTGTTCACGACAGCTTTCTGCCAGTACGATCTCTGCAGTCTTCAGCCACCGTTAATGCACGAAGCCAGTACAGTAATCGTACTGTGTTAGTGCACAGAGCCAGCACAGTAGTCTAATACAGGTAACAGTAACGCAAGTCGCACAGCTGGACGGTTGGTCGGACCAGGACACGCACGCAGCAGCGGTCACCGCCAGCGAAGACTTCCACGCTGTGGCTTCCCTCATGTCGGTTGACCACCTCTCTGTGGTCAACACAGAGATCTATACTTATACTATAGCAAGTGTAGCGTGGTGTCTTCCTGGTTGCCAAAGACTTCCACTTCCAGCCTTTCCCTTGACCACCTCACTGTGTTCAGCAGAGCACGACGGCGGGGTGTGTCTGACGGTCCGCTGTGTACCACTGTTTGATAGCGGATCATTAAAGGCATTGACAAGGGAACGCTTACAGTTCAGCCCTCGGTGTAATGTTGTGACCTAGTCACACTACACAGACTACCGCCACATTATACAAGCCATGGGTATCTATAGGCTCCATTGCACAATCTGAGGTTATTTGACAGCCGGATTGGAGTCAAGACCTTGCGTGCTTGTAGTTGCATAATTAGAAAAGACACCTGCGGTTTATTGCTGTGCATAAAGTAGGTCTGTCGGTAATAACTTCAGGCTTGACTCTTTTGGTAAGTGCTTCTTTAAAAACGTGAAGTGCAAATCCTGCGTGAATGATTAAGTGGGTCTGTCTTTGAAGACCGTAAATTTGAAACGCGACTCCTTCAGACCTTGCTTTTTCAGTAAGTGGTCTTGTGAAAACGTGCGGTGTAAACCGTGCATTAATGATTAAGTGGGTCTGTCTTTGAAGAACGTAAATTTGTATAAAACGCGACTCCTTCAGACATAGATACTTTTTCAGTAAGTGGTCCTGTGACAACGTGAGTTGTAAACCGTGCGTTAATGGTTAAGTGTGTCTACCTTTAAAGAACATAAATTTAATACGCGGCTCTTTCAAACTTGACTTTTTTTGGTAAGTGGGTCTGTGAGAACGTGAAATGTGAATCCTTCATTAATGATTAAAGTGGGTCTGTCTTCGAAGAACGTAAATTCTTAAACGCGACTCTTTCAATATTAGGTAGGACTTTGAGAACATGAAACGGGTTTCATTTAATAAGCAAGCCTGTCTATGAGAACAGAAAACAAGGCTAGGACTGCAATAAATGGGTGCGAGGTCGTGAAACGTAATCCCTGTAGTGAGAGGATTTGTCGGTGACTGTGTGAGTGAGAACGTGAAACATTAATGACTAATGCAGTAAGCGTGTGTGTTTGCGGAAACGTGAACTGTGACTCCTGTAGGAAGGGAGTCTACCTGTGAAAACATGAAAAAACACTGCTGCAGTAAGTCTGCGAAAAACGTCAAACGTGAGAGAATCTGCCCTTGAGGTGAAACTTGACTCGGACTGCAGTCTGCGGGTCTACTCGTGAGAACCCGAAACATAGCTCCTAACCACGTGGCTCTTTTTGTAAAAATGTGAATTACGGTTCCTTCAATAAATGGGTCACTCAGTGAGAACATGACAAATAATAAGTGGATATGTCTGAGAGAACATGAAACGCAACTTCTGTATTGGCTCCGTGTGTGAGAACGTGGAACACGAGTTATTGTATAAATGTTTTTTTCTTCTTCTTTCTTTGATAAAGTCAAACATGGCCGCAAGTGCAATAGGTGAGCCTTTGACTAGTTTTAGAACGCAAAAGATGCATTTTGATTTAGGCAAAACTCAATATTTATGTCATATTATAGAAGTGTAAAAAACAACGTTGAAGTAGATATATTTAAAAATCCATTTGAAATTATTTTGAGGTATACCTCTTTGAGAAGGGGAGGGGGGGGGGGGGGGGGGAGAGTTTGCATATATATTCATTTCAAAGGTTGATTAATATACAGTTGTATATATATTTCTTCTCTACAGATACAATATTTATTCCTTACAGGCGGATAAAATAGTCATATTCATTTCCCACATGTAAATGAGATGAATTTTCCCTAAAGGCAGATAAGGTCTTTTATTCCTTACCGGTCATGCTCCGAAGTTTATTCTGTACAGGACAACAGGTACATTAAATGTTATTCCCCGTGACTCAGTACATATTTGTTCCCTAGCGGTAGATAAGACTTATTCCCCACAGGCAGATAAGGCGTTTATTTCCGACCGGTAGATAAAAACATTTATTCCCCGACCGTAGATAAGATATTAATGTATGCGCGGACACAGTCGCAGGAACTGTCGGGGTGTGGAGGAGAGAGAGACACCTAAGCGGCTGTGCGGAATGGAAGGACTGTCACAGACGGCGCTGTTTGCTTACCCACTTTGTATTTGTGTTCCACCCGCTACACTTCCACCCCTCCGGTCAGATTTAGGCCTTCCGTCAGTGCTGTGCCAAAAAGGGGAATGGGCAAAAAGGCCCGGTAAACATGGCCTGGTGGCGAAGTGAGAGAGGGATGGGTCTGTCATTGATGGCTTATTCGTTAGTGTATACGTGATTTATTCGTCTGAACTGAATTCTCTGTGTCGGTGAATGGAAACCGCATTTTTATAGCTGAGGCATGGGGTTCTTTCGTCGGGGATTCACTCATGGAAATTCTGATGTGTAGACTTTCGCTCCTAGGTCTTGACTTCGTACAGATCCTATTGGCGGTGCATTCATGAAAGCGGAGTGGTTCATTCACACACACACACACACACACACACACACACACACACACACACACACACACACACACACACACACACACACACACACACACACACACACACACGTGTGTGTGCGTATGAATGTGTGTGCACGTGTGTGTATGCATGTTGTGTGTGTGTGTGTGTGTGTGTGTGTGTGTGTGTGTGTGTGTGTGTGTGTGTGTGTGTACATACCGAGTGTATATGTAATGTATCTCCTTTCTTGGCTCTGACATTCAGTCTTCACGCAGTGTTTGTATGTTTACAAAGTGTGGCACAGTGCGCATAGGGAACTTAAATTAGCATTGACGCAAAGAGACTGTGAAAAAGACATACAGGGCATCCGTTGCTGTTGTGCTTCATTTCGCGCTGGTATAACCAACATGGCTGACTAGGTACCACTACTTGTCCCTAATATGTCAGCCCGACATCTGAGGACATTAAGTCCCACATCATCATCATCGGTGCCTTCCCTCGTGTTGCCTTCCCTCTGTGGCACACTGTTATATCAACAGATGTCAGATCTATTCATATTCGATGAAGTCGTTGGCTGTCGGTCAATGTGAATGAATATAGCCTATCATTGCAGACCTTTTCACACCTGTTATAAAGGCGATGGAAACTCAGGGGCGGGAGTCTCTGTGGGTCGATCTGTTAAGGTTGGCGGCTGGAAAACAGACGGATCCACTTTCGACCCTGCTAGGGAGTAATGGTAAGTCACCCGAATGGTAAACAGGCAGACTCTAGTCTTAGTCTTGCCTGCTTCCGCTCACCGTTCGGTTCAAAGCTTATGGTTTATGGACAGCGTCTTGTGACTAGTAAACAAACGGGTAAACACTCGACGAGTAGCTGTCCGTTTTAACACAAAATCAGTCTGTTGGTGCCGGGATGTAATGTTAGGCATGGACACACACGCACACGCACACAGATGTAGGTTCTTGGTGTTACTGTTAGGTACTGGGGCTCCTAATTTTCCCTAGCTTCCAGGGAGTCTAAGTTTCCATCCCAGCCAGTAGCTCTCCGGAAGAAGCTCGGAATCTTGAAAACGAGTCGGATCAGCCACGCCGCGGGTCTCTCTTGTTGTATTACAAGTTCTGTAATCCTCGTAAGCTTGGCCAGCGTGTTTGTCATGCATAACAATTGACACTGGACTGTGGCTAGTCCGCACTGAGATCACCGGAAACGTGACACACATAACCATTGGGTTCGTGTGTCTGTTAGGCGTTGCAATCCCTCGGCAAGTTCACGTGTAATAAATCATGTCAGTCGTATATTATGTACGGAACGTAATGTTCCATGTTTGTTTGATTGCGAATTTACCTGATCTGTCTGTACAAAAGATTGGTTTGATGTAATACACACTGTGCATCGTGACGAAGGGACTTTCTCATGACGTTCCGAAGTGGTAATTCTGCAGTGTGTGTGTGTCTGTGTTTGTGTTTGTTTCAGTGTTGTCACGTGTGAGATTCGTGACGATAGAACACACAATTTAAAGTTCCACTTTGAGTTGCAGTCTCTCTTTCTACCCCCTCCCCCCAATCCCCGCCCACCCTTGCTTCCTTAAACTCTCACTCACATCTTCTTTAGGTCGTCAGAAACCGATTCACCTTTGTGTCAAAGCTATTTGTTTGAAGCTTGCCCCTCTGTGTAGAAAAAGACCGCGCGAGTTAGCACAACTGCTTTGCGTGTCCCAGGCCTGATGCCGTGTGTCCCGGGCCGGCTTTTGAAGTTGCCGGACAGCAAACGCTTGATGTCTATTTACAGCTTGCCGCGGTGTACACACGATTATCCCACCCTTGATGTCTGCCCGCGGCCTGCCACAGCACAGTGCACACGATTATCCCACACTTTGCGACTTGCCGCGGTGTACACACAGTTATCCCACCCTTGATGTCTGTCCGCGGCCTGCCACAGCACAGTGCACACGATTATCCCACACTTTGCGACTTGCCGCGGTGTACACACAGTTATCCCACCCTTGATGTCTGCCCGCGGCCTGCCACAGCACAGTGCACGGATTGTCCCACCCTTGATGTCTGTCCGCGGCTTGCCGCAGCACAGTGCACGCGATTGTCCCACCCTTGATGTCTGCCCGCGGCTTGCCACAGCACAGTGCACGCGATTGTCCCACCCTTGATGTCTGCCCGCGGCCTGCCACAGCACAGTGCACACGATTGTCCCACTCTTGATGTCTGCCCGCGGCTTGCCACAGCACAGTGCACGCGATTGTCCCACCCTTGATGTCTGCCCGCGGCCTGCCACAGCACAGTGCACACGATTGTCCCACTCTTGATGTCTGCCCGCGGCTTGCCACAGCACAGTGCACGCGATTGTCCCACCCTTGATGTCTGTCCGCGGCTTGCCACAGCACAGTGCACGCGATTGTCCCACCCTTGATGTCTGTCCGCGGCTTGCCACAGCCCAGTGCACGCGATTGTCCCACCCTTGATGTCTGTCCGCGGCTTGCCGCAGCACAGTGCACACGATTGTCCCACTCTTGATGTCTGCCCGCGGCTTGCCACAGCACAGTGTACGCGATTATCCCACACTTTGCGACTTGCCGCGGTGTACACACGGTTATCCCCGCCTTTGAGTTTAATGTCGGTCTGCGATTTACCACAGAGTACTTGCTATGTACACAGAATCATTCCCCAGTGTGCAGCTTGCTGTAGTGGACACGTGATTCGCCCACCCTTGATGTCTTCGGCTTGCCACGGTGTACTGCACACGATTGTCCCACTCTTGATGTCTTTCTGCGGCTTGTCACGGTGTACGCACGATTGTCCCACCTATGATGTTTGCTGCTTGCCACAGTGTACCCATGATTGTCCCACTCTTGATGTCTGTCTGTGGCTTGTCACGGTGTACGCACGATTGTCCCACCCATGATGTTTGCGGCTTGCCACAGTATACACACGATTGTCCCATCTTTGATGTCTGTCTGCGGCTTCCCACGGTGTACGCACGATTGTCCCACCCATGATGTTTGCGGCTTGTCACGGTGTACACACGATTGTCCCACCCTTGATGTCTGTCTGCGCCTTGCCACGGTGTACACACGACTTGTCCCACCCTTGATGTCTGTCTGCGCCTTGCCACGGTGTACACACGATTGTCCCACCCTTGATGTCTGTCTGCGCCTTGCCACGGTGTACACACGATTGTCCCACCCTTGATGTCTGTCTGCGCCTTGCCACGGTGTACACACGATTGTCCCACCCTTGATGTCTGTCTGCGCTTTGCCACGGTGTACACACGATTATCCCACCGTTTGCAGCTTGTCACGGTGTACACACGATTGTCCCACCCTTGATGTTGTCTGCGCCTTGCTACGGTATACACGCGATTGTCCCACCCTTAATGGCATCGAGATCTGCGGCCTACCTTGCAGTATAGTCACTATTATCCCACCCTAGCTGCCGTTTAAAACCAACAGAGCTTGGGTCGTTCTCGTTGTTGTTGTTTTTCTTCTCCTTCTCGACGAGCTAGAAGGAATTAGCATGCTCGGTTGACGTGGCTTATTATTCCCATGCGGTACTGAAATGTATTGTGACAGCTGTTCGATCCTTCTTGCCGGTCTTCTATCTGCTTGCTATCCGTGCCCTGCCCCGCGGAGTTCTGCATGCATGATCTATCCACTGACGGTTAGGTTCTATCATTCAACACACTTCGGCCGGTTTGCTGACATGGTTCGATTCTCACCCCGCCATATGCGGCCATGTGTTTAGTTTGCTGACGGTTTAGGGTTCGATCCTCGCTCCATCACAGTCTTCCGCCTGTTTGCCGACGGTTGGGGTTTGATCCTCACCCCAACAGTCTTTCGTCTTTTTGCCGACGGTTAGTCGTCCGTCTGTTTGCCGACGGTTTGGGTTTAATCCTGAGCCGGCTAGTGTCCAGTTCCAGTGTTAGTGCTAAGTTTGCTCATGGTCGTTGTCGATGACTCATGGACCAGCGCTCATGGTCGTTGTCGGTGAAGCGTGGAACAGCGATAAAGTTTGCTCGTGGTCGTGGTCATTGTCAATGGGTTATGGAGCAGCGATTCTGGTTTTGGCCTGCTGGTGGTCGTGCCAGTGAATCTTGGAGCAGCGGTTTGGTTGCGGGTGTTGTCAGTGAATCGTGGAACGGCAGTCCGGTGTCAAGTTGCTCGTGGCCGTTGTTATTGAATCATGGAACAGTGATGCTGGTGTCAAGTTTGCTGGTGGATGTTATCAGTGAATCATCGAACAGCAGTCTGATGTCAAGTTTGCTCCTGGTTGTTCTCAGTCAATCATGGAACAGCGATCCTGGTATTAAGTCAGCTCGTGGTCGTTGCGCACGCAGACATGGAACAGTGATCCTGGTGTCAAGTTTGTCTTCAGTTTGCAGTGTGTTTGCTGGGTTATCACGTTGTACATAGTCCACCTCGGTGTCGCTCTGTTTGCTGGGTTATCACTTGCGGCATTGTTTGCTGGGTTACCTTTTAGTTTGTTGAACGTGATTTGCAGTTTGCTAGTGCGGTGTCGCGTTATAGTTTGTCCGATACAGTGTGGCTTTGCTGTGTTGCTACGTAGGTCATGGTATAGTCTGTTTAACCAGAGATACTACAGCGAGGGGGGGAGGGGGGATTACTGTAGGTAATTTATTTATATTAAACCCTTTAATCTTGGAAGAACTCTATTCAAAGATTCAAGCGGCCGAAGGAGTGACGAAGGTTAATTCTGAGTCAATGTGTCCGGATAGCCAGTCAGGTTTAGTCGAGGCGATGGACTGTAACACAAGCCAAGGACCACCCAGACTTCACCTCTACCCCCTCCCCTAGGGAGAAGTTAGGGGAGGTCAGGGTGATCCGGCTGTGGGCTTTGCGGCCTTCTATCTTTTGGTAAAACCGGCAGTCCAGACCATTGATCTAGAAGTACATGGATAGCGGCTCGTTTGTCGAAAGTCGCCCTGATATAACCGTAATGGTTGACTGGGCGTAAAACACCAAATTACTTACTTGTCGAAAGTGTTGATCAGAGTGAGGCAAGGAGTCCGCCATGCCGCTGAAGAGTTCAGCTGCTCTCTCGCAGACTAATTGGAAAGAAGGAAAGAGCGTTTTTTATTTTTTTATAGCTGGGATAACATTGTCATGTTGTGCGGATTGGGGTTGCAGTCGTTAAGGTTGCCCACAGAGAGGCAAAAGGGATTCATCTTTCACAGGGGAGTGGTTTTGTTTGTTTGTTGTTGTTGTTGTCCTGTTTTTAATGATTTAACGCGGTTCGGTATGTTACCGTCTGAATCATAATTGAATGTCTTTTTGAGCCACAGCTTAACTCTTCTGAACGCCGTGTGTGTGTGTGTGTGGGCGCGCGCGTACATGCGTGTGTATTATTTAGATCAGTAGCTGAGACATGCAACATGGCGCCCGCTCAGCTTCATCGTGAGCGTCATGGCCGCCATCCATGTATTCTAATTTCTAGATCAGTGGTCCAGACAGCAGAGCGCTGCGGAAGACTTGTTGCCCATGCTGAGCCCAACGGTGGGTCTGGAACTGACCTCACTGGATTAGGCTTTGTCGATAATGGGGCCGGAATGATGTAACTGAGAATCAATCAGCCACTCTGCATTTCGGCTTCCGCAACAACAGACTCCGATCGTTTGAATCGTGCTCATCCCTGAAACATCGGACCACGTGACTTCTGCAAAACCACTCCGTTCAGCGTTGGCCGGGAGGTGTTGATTCACGGCCCCGGACCCGTCCACAGCGGGCCAGCAGATCGCGTCCCGGGGCGTCCACAGCAAACAGCTGAGATTTCGGTGATGCAGCATGGGTCGACACGGGGCTGTGTGAGCGAGCAAACGGCGCGCCGTGGACTCGAACCATCTGTCTTTGCCCTTCTCCGTTTTTCCAGCACACACCGGACGCATGTGAACTCAGCGCGTGCAATGGCCGGGGCGGGTGGGCCAGCACTGGTAGGGGCTGCGGTCCGTTCGTGAAGACGATGCACTTAAATATCTAGTTCAACACAGCGGCGCGGACAAGGGTTACGCGTACACCATCAGGAACAATGGGTTTGGTTACGTGAATGCAGACTGGTGACTTGTGTTAATCTGAGCAGAGCCTTGTTACCTGTGGTCTTCCTGTACGGCAGGCGTGTGTGTGTGGTGTTGTGCCCCCCCTCCCCCCCTCTCTCTCTCTCTCTCTCTCCACAAACACACACACACACAATCAAAACAATAATCAATAACAAAAACATAGCCTCAAGAGATTCCAGTCCGGGCTACTACGACCCCTTAGGCAAAAGTGCAATTAATGTGTATTCCAAGTCAGCGACCAGATGGCAGACAAGGCGTGAAAACCATCAGCGACGCCCGCTGCGAAACCCTGTAGCGCTTGTTGCATCACACCGTGCCCGATGAGTTAATGACAGGTGGGTCTGGGGAGATAAAGCTGCGTGCCTGGACACCTCATTAAACAGCCCAGACCCAAGGGACGCCGCGCCACCTTACGCTACAGAGTGTGCCTGGGACCAGAGGCGAACACCGCGCTAAACCCTTGCTGTAGTACGTGGACGTGTCTTTGCAGGGCTTTACCGTGGCGACCATTAACTTTACCTTGCAGTGAAGACACGAACCGGTCTAGGCTGTTCAGCTTTAAGACTTGTTTAAAGCCGAGTTGCCTCCGGAGAGGTACTGGCGAGGACCGAGATCGCGCGGGAGAGATGGGGGAAGTGGGGTGGGGGGAGGACTATGTATAAGATGGACAGCGCTGTGAGCTATTTTACTGTTTGATTAATTGAGCAGGACAAAATCTCATAGCCGCGTCTTAGTCCTGACTGACCTATGTGACTGACAGGGCTCAAAGCACCAACTAATACATTATCATCACAGTGTCCATAAACCACGCAACTTTGGAAGAGGAAGGACCAAAGCGGAATCAAACCGAGCCCATAAAGCATTAATTTTGAAGAGGAAGTACAGCTGAAGCGGACTCGAACTGAGCCCATAAACCATAAAAATCTGAAGAGGAAGGAGAGCCGAAACGGACTCGAATCGAGCCCATAAACCACAATTTCTAAAGAGGAAGGAGAGCCGAAGCGGAATCGCACCGACTTTTTACCGCTAGGCCATAGCGGCTTACGCGAAGGGTTTTTGCAGTAAGACACCGGCCTTGACTCACCTTAAACGGACGGAGTTAATAACGGCCCTGGCAAAGAATGTGGCAGAGGTCGTCGGGACAGTTATACTTTGCACACACACACGCCTGCAGTACAGGAAGACCACAGGTAACAAGGCTCTGCTCAGATTAACACAAGTCACCAGTCTGCATTCACGTAACCAAACCCATTGTTCCTGATGGTGTACGCGTAACCCTTGTATGCAGATCTAGGGTACCCAACAGAATCTCCACGACGAAATCTCGACGGCATAAGCTCAACAAGACAAAAAAATCGATCTCACACCGAGATTTCGTCGTTCGGGGTTATGTCATGGACCCGCAGATATATATATTATATATATATATATATATATATATATATATATAATAAAATGCTTCGAGACTTCGCCGTCTTGTGGGTTTTTTTTTTTTGGCAGTCGCAAACAACGGGACCAGATGGACTGTGGCACTGACGATGTCCACCGTCTGCTTTTCACAATGACTGTCATACCTAGACTCACCACGCAGTTTAGAACTTTGACGGCTGTTGGTAACAACTAGTCCAGATTGTGGCACTGGCCGTGTCCGACACTGATTTTGCCTTGCTTTGTAAGGTACCTTTGGTAAAGGGTCGACCAACTCTGCAAGTCGTGGTGATCGACCCTCTGTCATGCCATACACAGACCGTTTCCACCATTTTCCCTACAGAGTAAAGACACCTTGAATAACCCGTGCGACTTGCAGAGTTGGTCGACCCTCTGTTATGGCATACGTAGACCGTTTCCACCATATTCCCTACTTAGTAAACACACCTTCAGTAACCGTTGCGCGACTTAAACAGCTGGTCGACCCTCTGTCATGGCATACATAGACCGTTTGCACCATTTGCTCAACACAGTGAGGACACCGTGAATAACCCTGCGACTTGCACAGTTGGTCAACCGTCTTATGGCATACGTAGACCATTTCCACCATTTTGGCCTACATAGTGAAGACCTTGAATAACCTGTGCGACCCTCTATTATGGTATGCGCAGACCACTTCCACCATTTGCCCTACACAGTAAAGACACCTTGACCAACCCTTGCGACTTGCGCAGTTTGTCGACCCTCTATTATGGCATACGCAGACTGTGTTTCCACCGTTAATTTTGCAGTACATAGTGAAGACACCTTGACTCACCTACGGGCCGTGGGAACCGTGTCAGCCCGTCGACACGTTCACAGTCCAGTTATCTTTTGTGGGGCCCATGTCGGTAGTTTGAGGAGCGTGATGCCAACACCTTCGGTCCCTTAGTGTTAAACTGTGGAAACTGTTATTTGTGTTCCCCTCAGTCATTGCCCCCTTTGTATCCTTTTTAGGTCAGTTGTCAGTTTTGTTTGTGCTGCGTGGGGACCGAATTTGGAAGCCGCCCGAGCGGCCTGTAATATATTGTGCAGCTTAGTCAATATGAAAAGTATGACAGAGCCTTTAACTTGCTGAAGCTGGTGACTATGGAAGAAGAAGAGAAACGATCATCCCTGTTTAATATAATAAAAGAGAAAGGAAAAATGATGACTACCTCTCATTGACAGCTAGCATAATCTGCAGAGAAATGACGACCACCTCTTCACGGTATGCTCCAGGCTGAAATGCCTACTCCGGATTTTTTATGTGGAAAAGAGAAATGGCGGACCATCATTGTTAGGCCCTAGGGCCAAAGAGGAATGCTGACCACCCCTCATGGATAGTCAGCGTGTGCCCTGCTTTTGCAGTGTTGCCTTCAAAAAGAGGAAACAAGTATTTAAAAAATAAAATAAAATAAAAAGCGGAAAGAGAAGAAGCATGACGTCAATGGATACGTCAAAGTTATTGCCACAGTGCTGATAAGATCATTCCCTATGAAAAGTCAGTGTAGTGTGATGGAATACGTCAAAGTTGCTGCCTGCTAATGCAGAATAATGATACCTTTGAAAGTGCTTTGTTATGGCGTTATGAGGTCAGATTGCCCTCAGTGTCACTGGCCGACCACATTGACACAGCGCCGTTCCATGGTTTCACTGCTTCCCTTTTGTCCGGGCTCAGCATAGAAATGGATCTGTAGACCCGTTTATCCACTCTGATTCTTTTCTCTCCATATGCATCATTTATAAACGATATAATAGATCAATTTCGTCGATCACAATACCGATTCACACAAGCGTCGGCCGCCGCTTTCTGCGGGGAGCTCGGGCTTTCCGTCATCACGTGACACACATGCAGCAGACGACTTTGATGTTGAGGCTACAGAGTCACGAGGAGTCAACAGAGTTATATTTAGCGGCGTTGGCTCTGGCCGAAGAAGAATGAACAGGATTTAGCACAATGGATTTTTTCCCCCACAGTGGCGCGTCGGGCTGCAAATCCCTTTATCGGGTGGCGGGTGTTGTTGAGGGTGGCCCGTTATGCAAACGCGGCCAATTGTTCCCTCTTACAACAGAGTGGGGTTATTGTGGGTACATGAACCAGGTATGATAAATACTACTACTGCCCCGCAGAGAGAGAGAGAGAGAGAGAGAGAGAGAGAGAGAGAGGAGAGAGAGAGAGACTTGGTGTTTTACGTCCAGAGAGAGAGAGAGAGAGAGAGAGAGAGAGAGAGAGAGACTTGGTGTTTTACGTCCAGAGAGAGAGAGAGAACTTTATTTTACAATGATTGTAGTTTAGGCTCAGTTAAAACCTAGCCTTGCTAAGCTACTAATGAGTTAAATTTTATATATATATATATATATAATATATATATATATATATATATATATATATATATTACATAGAAATGACACTGTCATTTATATACATACATGAAGCATGAATGACTGAGTGAAAATGTATTAATGAAACATCACTCGATATACATGTATAAGCAAAATATGCTTATATATGTATATTATAGTTAGAGAGAGAGGGAGACTGAGTTACCAGACTAAATCTAAATAATCTAATGTCCAGGAACGGCTGCACAGACTAGTTTATGACAACCGCGGGTTTCAAACAGTGACGGTACCGTCGACCGCAGAAGAAGAAGAAGAAGAAAAGGGCACACAATCCCAGCCATACGGCAGCAGACGGAGCATACAAAACTGCACTCTGGCCCACACCAGGGAATCTTCCAAAGAGCTGTAGATTGATATCAGCCATGGGGACCCTTTTTTCTGCATCCGCAGTATCCCGCCATGGGGGGTGGGGGGTGGGGGGGGCTGATGGATGAATGGGGTGTTGGTGTACCTAGTGCTTCGATACAGTTTGATCGGGGGCCGCTTTTTAAGTGGTTTTGATGTTTTTATTAACCCTTAACATGCCGAGGAATTTGCGCTGCCGGTTCTAGTTACTCTTAAGAATGGTCTCAAAGCGAGTTCAGTTCAAGACCAGTTCGGACGCAGAGTTTTAGACTGATGTTCAGTATGGCGAAGCACAAAATATTGGAACTCGCGCTAGATGTTATACGATGTCACATAGATGAGTAATCGGGAAAGGATCTGCTAAACGCGTCATGCAACGTCTTAGGGCAAGGAAAGGGTCAATGGAATATGTATGCAAACTTGCTATACGTTGAGAAAAAGAAAAAAAGGCATCAAAGAACCGTTTTGTAGAGACCGAGTATAAAGGAGGTGTGGTTAGGGTGAGAAAATGCAGCAACACTGTTTGAAGTGTGAGCGAAGAAGTATATTGTATTTTTTACCCTTCATACATTCGTCTGTGTGAGTGCTGTTGTCTTTCCGTGACTTTTCGTCTGTGTGAATGCTGTTGTCTCTCCGTGACTTTTCGTCGGTGTGACTGTTGTCTTTTGCGTTTGCTCCACGACCTTTGTCTTTGTGGATGTTGTCGTTTGCTGTTTGTGCCCTGACGCTCGACTGTGCGAGGATTGTCTGTTGCGTTCGTTCCTTGACTTTCGTCTGTGCAAATGTTGCATTTCCGTTTGTTCCGTCAGTGACCTCTGGCTGACTTCCGCCTCAACTGCCCAACAAATCTCGGGCAGCAATTGTAAGTTCTTAATAATGGTAATCATTTCCTGTGCCTGTGGGCGTGTCCAGACTGGTCAATACTGTGGTCAGTACTGCCGGCGCAAAGGGGCTTTGGCACCAACACATTAACGACTGGTCCGTGCGGGCAACACTGGTCACTGACTCACTGACTGGTTAATTCTGGCACCGATGGGACTGACTGCAGAGGGGATTGTTTTGTCATTCCATTCCTTGAAGGGGGTTGGAGGTTTGAGGGCGGAATTTGTTTGTACTGCGCGCGTTGATCGATTTTCAGTAACTGGTGACCAGACTGTTTTGATAGCTAGTGCAAATGGCATTTCAAGAAGGTGTGGGGGTGGGGGGGGGGGGGGAGAGAGAGAGAGAGAGAGAGAGAGAGAGAGAGAGAGAGAGAGATGCATCTCTCATATTCTTCCAAATCTAAGCACGGAAGCCATGCTAGAGCTGATTTTGACGGCACGACATATTTTTGAACGACACTAACCCGTGTTGTAATTCCACGTAAATGTAACGAACCTCACATGAGCTGCAACTTGCCATAGGGATTTTTTTTTTTTTTTTTTTACCACACTGTAACTGTGTCTGCAACAGAACTGCCGAACACACGTGTGTAATCGCTGTTAAATTTGAGTGTGTGGTCAGTCTGTCCGAGTGGCCTGAATACAGGCGATGTGGTCACTGTGTGTCTGAGTGGTCTGGACACAAGCGTGTAGTTACCTCCTGAGTGTCTGCACCATGCGCAAAGGCGGTATAGTAGGCTTGGTGGCTTGATTATTATTATTATTTTACTTGTGAATCTGAACTGATTTTCTCTTTCTCTTCTCACAACTATACAAGAACAGAAACGACCCTCAGTCCGGCACTCGGCGTTCAGGCAGCATCGGCATGGCCCACACAGCCCATTGAAACGTCAGCGCATTGCCGCCGTGGAAGACAGGGCTGCTGGCTCACAAATGGCGTGAATGAGGTTAATCCATCAAAGTCAGTAAGTGTCGATGGCGTAGGAGTGTCAGAAACGCTGAAACCGATCCAAAACTCGCTGCTTCGCTGAATTACGCACGGTCCCCGACCGCTAGAATTGTCTCGCACAGCCCCCCCCCCCCCGTCTATAACAGTCCCAGTTCCACGCTAGTATGGTGACTGGTCAATGCTGACGGCGCAGCCAGCCATTCGAGCGTGATATGTGCGGGCACACGACTGAGCAGCGACCTTTTTTTCTCAGACCGATTGTCACGCCTGGGTGACTTGAGAAAATGGACTCGGTTGAGCCAGAGACTAACTACACTACGCTGCACTTGCTGTAGGGTATCTTTGGTTGAGCCGATGAGAGAGGGGCTTTTTTTTCAACAAACTCGTAGTGGCACTGAGAGGGCCGAGACAGTCTGCGACAGACTGTCACTTGTCCGCGAGTCAGAAAAAGATGGCTTAGGAGCGGGAATGGACGGTGGCGGACACCCCCCACCCCACCGCACCGCCGCCGCCCTTCTTCCTCTCCTTGAGCCTGACTTCCCGGCTAATTAGCTGAAAGTGGTTGTATTGTTGGTTGTAAATCGGGGATAAGAGGTGTTGTAGAAGTGTGTCAGGGTGTTTGCCTGCTGCCCAGCAAAGCCCCAGCACTGTTGTTCTTTGTCTTACGAGACCAGGGGGCCGGCGCATGACTGTCATTGCAATTACTGGGATCCCGTTAGGCGGAGAGGCGATTAACGGTTGTTTGTCCGTCAGATCGGCGGCGCTGTGTTCACTGGCCGGGCTCTTGAGGAATGTCTGAGAGGAGGCGAGAAATGAATAAAGTCATGAACAGCTGGTACCACTGACGTCTCCCTCCCGAGGGCCGATCCCCTCCAAGCCACTCCGCTGGGACGTGGCTGCGACACCATGGACTTACGTTTACGTCAGTGTAAGTCCGCGGCCGCTGACACAATACCGCATCTAGCTGAGTATGCTCGGCCGTGTGCAGGCGTGGCTGGTGCTTTGCTGTTGGTATGATAATAATCATCGCGATACATAGACGCTGAGTAGTCGGGCGGAACGGATCAGGTTTCATAAACACCGGGCCCGGGTCTGGAATGCCTCTCGTGCCGTCTATACCTGCTTACGCCAGGTGGTCACAGTGGACTTGGCTTGAATCAGGGGATTCTTCCCCGTGTGGAACTCTGGTCGGTGGAAGGGTCGACTTTAAGGTGTAGAGAGAGAGAGAGGGGGGGAGGGGGGGTAGGTTGCGGTACAAAGGTCTGTCCTTGTGTAAGGGAAACACAAAAGAAGGAATAGTTTTTTTGTAGTATACAGCCTGTTGTGTTGAGGAAACACACTGGCAGAGAGAGGAAGTCGATTGTGTTGAGGGTACACGGAGAGGGGAACGAGCTCCCATGGCCGGGTACCAAGCTTATCATGTCAAGGGACGACAGAGGGAGGAATGGGCCGCGGAAACGAAGTCTTGTGTCGAGATATCTTGAAGTGACACAGAGGGGGGGGGGGGGGGGGGGGTCTGTTTTGTTGAGAAGGAAGCACAGACAGAGGAAGTCATATGTGGAAGGAACAGAGAGAGAGAGAGGGGGGTTGTAGCACAAAGTCTGTTTTGTCAAAGGCTCTTTCCCCCGCCCCCCAGATCTTCGGTTTTGTTAATTATCGAACGTAAGAACAAAGTAATTTATCTTTCTCTCTTTGACTGTTTCGCCTCAATGTAACCTACAGAGTTTACTGTGCGTTAATTACGTATGACAAATCCTTCGACTGCGAGGCTCTTGAGCTTACGTTCTTCTTGTTTGTGTCGAGTTTGCCTCATAGCATGAGAGGTGAATGGGAGTCGCTAGAGCTTTCGTTTTTCTCGTTTGTGGTTTGATTGTGTCATAGCACGAGGTGAATGGGAGTCCCTTGAGCTTTCGCTCTTCTTATTTATGTTGGGTTTGCGTCATTGTGTCGGGTTTGCGTCATAGCATGAGATGTGAATGGGAGTCGCTTGAGCTTTCGCTCTTCTTGTTTGTGTCGGGTTTGCGTCATAGCGTGAGATGTGAATGGGAGTCGCTTGAGCTTTCGCTCTTCTTGTTTGTGTCGGGTTTGCGTCATAGCGTGAGGGTAAAAGGGAGTCCCTTGAACTTTCGCTTTTCTTATTTGTGGCTTGATTGCGTCATACTTTGAGAGGCAAGAAAAACACTTTTTATGCAGTTTGGTGAGAGGATAGACACAATAATTACCGCTTTCTGTGCAGGTCTGGGTCGGTGGGTTAGATTAAATCGTAGACGACAAATTAAACTCCATCCCGAGATTGTACTGACTTCCTTTTCAGTTAGTCCAGGTGCTAGAGAAGAAAGAATGGTGTGCTTCAGTGTTGATTGTATATATATAATGTAGTGTTCCGAGATAAAGTAGTCTGCCTGTTCGTGTTTTTAGGTATAAATGGTGTGCCGAGGTATAGTGTCAGTGTTTCGAGGATGGAAGATTTAGCAATTGCACACACGCGGGCACGCGCACGCCACACACATGCACGCACACGCACGCATGCACGCACGCGCGCGCACACACACACACGCATACACACAGATAAAAAAAAAATCCCACAGTGGATATTAAAAGAAGAACAAATAAAGATTCCACCAAGATTCGAACTTGGATCGTAGGTATAACCGTTATTATGGTTGACTGGGTGTTAAAACCCAATTTCGTTCCTTCCTGCGTCTCAATAGGTTCAGTGGGTCGAGCACCAGACCGTGCCGTTGATACTGTAGACAAAGAATCAGACAGGCAGAAAGACTCTCCTATATTGATAAGATATATATCTGTAGATAGGATAGGAATGGGTAACGCTGCTCTTACGGCTGCTGTGTTCTGTACCCTGGTAAGGCAACCCGAATTTCCCGCGCGCGCGCACACACACACACACACACACACACACACACACACACACACACACACACACACACACACACACACACACACACACACACACAACACACACACACACAAAATGGCCCCAAAGAAAGGGATGAGATTGGACAAGTAGAGGAAGAAAATGGAGTCTATATAAGGGATTTTGATCTTTAAGAAACAAAACAAAAAACAAAAACAAAATAAAACAAAACAAAAAAGACGCATAAGAATTGAACGAAGAAAAGAAAGAACTACAGATGAGGGAAAAAACGGAAATAAATGTACTGGGAGAATTTATGGAGCAAAATGTTGGTGAAAGGACCATTAGACAGAAGGCAGAATAAAAATGGGCGGCCAGACGTGGTTGATTGACATCAAGATATATACATATATATATATATATATATATAAAATATATATATATATATATATATATATATATATATATATATATATATATATATATATCACTTACATCGTCACCGCGCGAGGGTGTGCCATGGATCGGAAATAAATCAGCCTTTCTCTTTCAGCGAGGAGATGAAAGACGTCGCTAGAAGGAATGAACCCATTTGGTCACCAGCAGCAGCGACCCTTCCTTTGATGCATTGAATTTGAACACGCCAGACTGAATTGGTGAATAACCATTGCAAAGAATTATTCATATATAAATAATTCTTTGCAATGGGCTCCTTCAGTCTTACGACTGACAAGAATATCACAGTTCGTAATGTTTATGTAAACATTACGGTCTGTGATATTTTTGTCAGTCGTAAGATTGAAAGCTCAAGATCACTGATCTAGCATGAAGGATCTGACTGAGTAGACATCGCGAAGCAAAAGTCACGAAATATTTTCTCATCACACACACTAACAACAACAACAAAAGCATTTGTCCAGGTTTCGATTATGCATGAGTGACTGTCACAGTCGATGCGTATTATATATATATATATAAAATAGTGGGGTCTTAGAGCGCCCTTTCTCAAGTGAAACCTAGGCACGTACATTTCATAATCAAGCTAAAACAACCGACACCCAAACACACAGTCTTAACAAGTATACACAAATTTGTGATCAAACATCGCCCCTCCCCCTTTTTCCCATATAGACGCACGCGTATATGCACGCACGCAACCCCCCGCCCCCACCACACACTCTTTCTCACTACATACGCACGCACGCACGCACACACATACGCACGCACGCACGCACACACACACACACACCACACACACACAAATTTACTTGAGACAGGCTGGAGATAGCTGGAAGCTGTTAGGACTAAGAGACAGAAGAAAGGTGAGTCCTGAGCTGTGACTTGAAGGAAGACGATGTTTGAACATGTCGCACCAGTGTGGACAAAGGGAGATTGTTCCAGACAGAGGGACGAATGGAAGAAAGGGCGCGCTGTCCTTGAAATGGCTTGCGTCTGCTCGGAATACGAAAAATACGATTATTAACAGAAGAGCAGAGAGTGCGTGATGGGATGTACAGTTCAAGGTCAGACAGGTAAGGAGGAAGAGTGCAAGTGATCACGCTATATCAGAGAAAGGGACTCACTTTGTCAACAGCAAACACAGGAAGTGAGAGAGCTAAATTCGGCGCAGCGTCTTATGCAGCACTCTCGCTGTTTTGGTGAATATATATATATATATATATATATATATATATATAAAATATATATATATATATATATATATATATATATATATAATTATAAAACGCTGTGCCGAATTTAGCTCCCTCACTTTATGTGTTTGATGTTGACAAAGTGAGTATCTATATAACAGAGATATTCAAAGAAAAACAACCAGTTGGCTTAAAAATCCCCCCCCCCCCCCCCGGCACAGCTGCCTTCCTCGGGGGTTTATTTCTCACAACTGACTATATTAGTATATATATATATCGTACTGCGGTATACAGAGCTCAGGAGCTGTGTGAGAGTCTAGGCGGCCGTCCTGGGCTCCCCGTCACTACGGTCTCTGTGGACGTAAAGCTACATTGAACTTGGACTGAGGTATATAGTGTGCCGAAGTGTCGATAGTGTGCGGAGATACAGTAGGCTATGCGGAAACGTAGCGTCTGCGTGTGAATTCCTCACGAAAGCCTGGTCAAGCTGGTGTTTGTATTTTGATTTGTCTCAATTGTTTGACTTGATCTCTTCAAGTACCTGTCTCATTCCTCCGCTAATCGCTTCCTCCGTTAACCGATACGCTATTCGGGAACTGAATACTCCCCCCGGGCGACTCCCCGCGGCTGGCAGTTTTGTACCAGTACAAAGTTTAGGGCCTTACAGGTATAACGGTAGTAATGGATACCTGAAGAATGCTGGCGGTGTTGGATTGGAATACGCCCCAGTTCAGGTTCTGTTGCCTTACGTCCACAGAGACCGTAGGGACTATTAGGGACGAGGAGCCCAGGACGGCCACCTCGACTTTCACACGCAGCGCCTGAGCTCTGAACGACCCAGGCCGAAAGCCCCGAAGAAGAAAGTGATCCCGGGCTGGTTTCTCTGATCTTGACGATCAGCTCAATCAGGGGGTTCCATATAAAACTTCACTTTTTATGGTCTTGGCTGTATGCTTGAC
>JABMCL010003006.1:235000-290000 GCA_018857735.1 Alviniconcha marisindica | reverse complement strand
GTGCAGGTCGGTCTTCACCGGCACAGGGAAACCAGCTTTGCAGCAACGGCAGGTGTTACCACCAGGACATTAGCTTACTGAAACGGTAGATGCTATCGTTGGCGCGGGACTGGGTGACCACTGGTACCACCATGGAGACCAAGTTGTCACCACCCCGCAGTTGGGTATCGCGGACGCAGAAATTACGGTCTCCTCTGGTGAGAATCCAGAGTTATCAAAAGATTCTCGCTCCCAGGTCTGGAGTAGCCTTCCCGGTTCATTCGCCTTCATTTTCCCCCAGTCAGATATGAAATGGCCTTCGATATATTGATTGATTGTGTTTATATAGCACTAAGTGCTATCCTCTGCTTCCGAGCAGAGTCGGTGCGCTCCAGTCGCATGCGACTGTGAATATCGAGAATCGAACCCGCGAACTTTCTATCACGTGTCCGGCACTCTACCACTTAGCTCTACCACTTAGCTATCCCCGACCTCGCAATGAACAGTCAATCAGACTTTCGCTTGTGATTTCGCTGTGGTACGAGTTTGAGTCGTGGTTATTTGGATGTGAAATACCAAGAATCAGCCACTCCACTGTCACCGCTATGGCACCGCAGCCATTATGACGTAGCTGTCATCAGTATGACCTTGTAGCTACCATTATGACGTATCTGTCATCAGTATGACCTTGTAGCTACCATTATGACGTAGCTGTCATCAGTATGACCTTGTAGCTACCATTATGACGTAGCTGTCATCAGTATGACCTTGTAGCTACCATTATGACGTAGCTGTCATAAGTATGACCCTGCAGCCACCATTATGACCTAGCTGTCATCAGTGTGATCCTGCAGCCACCATTATGACCTAGCTGTCATCAGTATGACCCTGCAGCCACCATAATGACCTAGCTGTCATCAGTATGACCCTGCAGCCACCATAATGACCTAGCTGTCATCAGTATGACCCTGCAGCCACCATAATGACCTAGCTGTCATCAGTATGACCCTGCAGCCACCATTATGACCTAACTGTCATCAGTATGACCCTGCAGCCACCATAATGACCTAGCTGTCATCAGTATAACCCTGCAGCCACCATTATGACCTAGCTGTCGCCATTGTGACCTTGCTGTTGCCATCACTACCCTGTAGTCAACGTTATGACTTAGCAGTCATCATTATGACCCTGCAGTCACTATTATGACCTAGCTGTCAGAATGATGACCCTGCAGTCCCCATTATAATCCAGCCGTCGCCGTCTCCTCAACGCCCCATTTGACGCGTGGAAGAATTTGCTGCAGTAGCACGTGATACCCAGACAGGCTGTCTGGCCTTGCGCAACACTCACCTTACCGGAACGTTGATGCGTTGGTAACCAGTTTGGCACCGTGACCGCAGGCCTCCTAATGAACTTGCTGGTATCATGCTAATTAAGTTGCGCTACGTCCGCAGCCCTGTCCCTTTACCTCGTGCGGTTAGCGGTGGCGTGGGTCTTCCATCAACATCAGTCCCTGCTCCGTTGCTTCGTGGCAGGTTTAAAGACACGCCAGTGGCCACCCTCCTGCACCCTGTACGGCATTCTTTAGACATGTTGTGGCCAGGTCACAACATCATCAGAATTCAGGAGCTGTGTCAAAGTCGAGATGGCCGTCCTGGGCTCCTCGTCCTAATGAGCATTATGATTCCTGTGGACGTAAAGCAACATTGCACCATGCACACGCATTGGTCAGTTTGTCCCTAATATGTCAACCTGATATCCGAGGACATTAAGCTCCCCATCATCATCATCGGGTCAGAACAGACGAACGGTTACAAAGAACGGTTATTTAATCGGACAATGCAAAACGTGCTGCAAACATTTTTCGCATGCATGAGATTAAGATGTTGCGACTCATTACATGTCGTCCTGATGTGTCCATGCGCGGTTGGCGTTAAAGTCCGATAACTAACTGACGCTTTACATAGTTCGAGTTCAGTGTTGCTTTACGTCCACAGAGACCGTACGGACTGTTAGGGACGGGGAGCCCAGGACGTCCACCTCCACTTTCACACAGCGTAGTCTTGCTGTGTGTGTGTGTGTGTGTGTGTGTGTGTGTGTGGTGTGGTGCGTGGTGGTGGCGGGTGCGATGCGTGCGTGCGTGCGTGCGTGCGTGCGTGTGTGTGTGTGTGTGTGAGAGAGGAGGAGACAAGAGGACAGACAGAGATCAGTTCAGTGTTGCTTACCGTCCACAGAGACCGTACTATACGGGCTATTAGGAACTGGGGTACCCAGGACGGCCACCTCTGCTTTCACACAGCTTCTGAGCTCTGGGCTTTTACCTACGCGGTGGCCACTCCTTTACACCCTCTGCGGCACTCTTTATACATGCTGTAGCAGTTCTTCACATACATGAGATTAAAGATGTGGCCACTCTTTCCTCACCCTGATATAACTTGTCCTGGTTGACTGGGCGTAAAAAGCAAATTACTCAATTGCCACCTGCTCTTTCCACTTGGCGTAAAAAAAAGGAGCAAATTACTTACTTGCCACTCTTTCCACTTGCTACTGGCCACTCTTTGGCACCTTGTGCGGTGTTTCTTTACACAGGTTGTAGCCGGTTTTTTACATACGCAAGATAAAAATATGGCCACTCTTTACACCATGCTGTAGCCATTCTTCACATACATAAGATTAAAGATGTGGCCACTCTTTACATACGCTAGTCAGTGTCCACTCTTTACACATGCTGTAGCCATTCTTCACATACATGAGAGTATGGATGTGGCCATTCTTTACTCTTTACACATGCTGTAGCCTTTCTTCACATACATGAGATTAAGGATGTGGCCACTCTTTACACCTGTTTGAGATTAAGGATGTGGCCGCTCTTTACATACGCTCTGTAGCCATTCTTCACATACAGGAGATTAAGGATGTGGCCACTCTTTACATACGCTAACTCAGTGTCCACTCTTTACACATGCTGTAGCCATTCTTCACATACATGAGGGTAAGGATGTGGCCACTCCTTTTGCGCGAACTTCGGCACTCTTGGCACTTGCCGTAGCCATTCTCTACATTCATGAGATTCAAGATGTGGCCACTCTTTACATACGCTAGTCAGTGGCCACTCTTTTGCTCCATCGGTGGCACCTTTAATATTTGATGTAGCCATTCTTTACATTCATGAGATTCAAGATGTGGCTAGTCTTTACATACAGTGGCCACTCTTGCACCATTTGCGGCTCTCTTTATATTCACACTGTAGCCATTCTTTGCATTCATGAGATTCAAGATGTGGCCAGTCTTTACATGCATTAGTCAGTGGCCACTCTTTTGCACCATCTGCGGCACTCTTTATACACGCTGTAGCCATTCTTCGCGTACATGAGATTAAGATTATGGCCGCCATACGCTGTGACCAGTCTTTGCATAAATACTGCCCACTCTTTACACCTGCTTGGGCCAGTATTTTCGCACACGCTGCGGCCACCTCGACATTGCTGACACAGACACGGTGGCGACTCTTTTACGTAGGCTGTGTCCACTTTTATACACTGTAGCCATTCTTTACACACACACTGGTCACGTTTTGAACAGGCTGTGTCCACTGGGTAATTGGCATACGCCGTTCCTTACTAAACACTGTGGCTGCTCTGTACACACGCGTTTGTAGCACACACACAGACGCACGCACGCACGCACTCACGCTGGGGATTGTGGGGAGGTTGGATAGGGAGGGGGAAGTAGGTGGGGGAAGGGGGCGGGGAGATGAACTGGGAAGACGGAAATTGGAAAGTGGGGAATTCCTGGCTACAGACAAAGCATCGGGATCTATATTTTGACCTACTCCCGGCTGAGAAGGGAGAACCTTTGCTCTGGATTCTCAGCAGAGGGGACTGTCTTTAAATTCTGCATCCACTGTACCCCATCACGCGGCTTTATATTCTGCATTCACTGTACCCCATCACGCGGCTTTATATTCTGCATTCACTGTACCCCATCACGCGGCTTTATATTCTGCGTCCACTGTACCCCATCACGCGGCTTTATATTCTGCATCCACTGTACCCCATCACGCGGCTTTATATTCTGCATCCACTGTACCCCATCACGCGGCTTTATATTCTGCATTCACTGTGCCCCATCACGCGGCTTTAAATTCTGCATCCATTGTGCCCCATCACGCGGCTTTAAATTCTGCATCCACTGTGCCCCATCGCGCGGCTTTAAATTCTGCATCCACTGTGCCCCATCGCGCGGCTTTAAATTCTGCATCCACTGTGCCCCATCGCGCGGCTTTAAATTCTGCATCCACTGTGCCCCATCGTGTGCACGTCTCTCTAGAGCTGTATCTATAAGTGATGCGAGAGAACGATAACAGCATTATACTGCATGTAGCGAAGTGCCTTGCTAGCACTAAGCGGTGTTTCTGTTTCAAAGGCTGTTTGTAATAAGCCATACAAGGAGGGTTATCTGTGGGGCAGGTGTGATTGCTTAGGGTGATGGGGGAGCAGGTAGCATAGCAGTGGTAGATTCCATCGTTATCTCCTTACTGCTGACGCTGGCAGAACAGAGGCCATTGAAAAGGAGCGGGTACTGCGGAAAGTGGGAGACGACGGGGTTAAAGGCAGTGAAGCAGGACTTACAAGACGATAAGCCTGCGTTCATCAGATAGTGTTAGCCCCGTAGATCGAGTAAAAGTGGCAAGAGATTAGGCGATAGCTACACACACTGTCTCTGCTCAGCCCCACATAACTCAGTGCCGGTTCCGCCTGTCCCTGAACCACGCAGATCAAAGGCCTGTACCGCGACCGCGCAGTCGATCACCTAGGCCGGAAACATCCGTACAATACTGATCTAACTCGAATGAGCACGCTGCTTTGGGAGGTGTCAAACTGCTTCTCTTTCAGCCGTTCAGGGGAAGGGGACGTCCGTTATGAAAAGATTGCAGGCGACGTTGTTTTGAAATGGCATATCGCTCCGATCGCAAACACGTTGACTTTGGGGGTCCCCCAGGGACCCGTGTCGGGACCAGTATTATTTGTTCGCCACACTCAGCCCATTTCACGCATCGTCCGTCAATCGCTCAGTCTTGTTCCCACTTTCACGATTTTTTGAGAACGATACGCGGCTGATTCGGCTCTGCCCCTCCTTCAGACGTTGGTCTGTTTGTCCAACAGACAGAACGGTGTGCCAGGCTTAGTATGGCTTAGCCGATAGATTCCAGCAAACCCGGACCTATGCAAAAACTGTGGCAGTGCCTGTCATTTGTACTAGCGCCCGGACAAGCCCGTCTTACAGTGAACATCACGAAACTTGCCGTAGTCTGATTCTTTTTCAACCCAAGGTTTTAAAGGGAATTGTGTTGGACTCTGACCTCATGTGCAAAAAAGCATTAGTTACGTCTCTGGTTCTGCCTACTTTGACAAAGATTTGTGTACACTATTTATATCAGTGGTTTCCACCTACCTTCAGATCAAGTTGTGTACGATCAATATCAGCCAGGGTACCCCATAAAAATATGTTCAATGATGCCACCCTACTGTTCTGCCATTTTATCTGTGACAGTTTGCAGAAACTCTCTGGAGCAGCAAATTTAGAGCAGATGGCAGAATTTAAAGAATGCAGAACAGTTCTGCTGAGAATATTTTTTGTCAACACATAGTAAATATGTTAATTATGTCATTGCTCAAAAACTATTGTGACTGCCCATCAAAATACAAAAATGTAATAATAATCAGCCTCTTCAGAAAAGCAGTAACTTCTAGTATCCTTGAGCATTACACTTAAATCTCAGTCTGTCTCTCTCGGTGTCTCCCAGTCTCTTTCTGCCACTGTCTCTCCCTGTTGCTGTCCTGAGGTGGCCTGATGGGGTTGACCGGATCTTATAATCCATTACATGCAGTTTACTAACTCTTTGTGTGTGTGTGTGTGTCTCCCCCCCCCCCCCACATCTTGCTCTCATGTCGCTGGGGTGCTATCAGTCAGATTATTTATCAAGACCAACCCAGTAGTCTCTCTCTTTCTACCTCACTCATATCCCTAGGTTGCTATCAGTAAGATTGTTTATCAAAACCAACCCACTGGTATGTATCCATATCACTGTATTTTGCTGATACTATATCACACCTGTCTGTTTATTGTGTGTACTATTTTATGACAGAACGTTTTATCTCTCGCATTATCCAAATGAATGAATTGTGTTGTCCTGTAGTATCACAGTTTTTGACTGAAGCATTCCTGTTGTGGTCAGTCAGATTGTTTATGAGTGGGATATTTTTGTGGGAACTCAGCTGGTGGGATATTTTTGTGGGAACTCCATGCAAAGGGCTTTCAGGAATGAGCCCCACAAAAGGTGGGTACAAGAGACATGTCAGCAGCTGCCTTTCACAGTCCTGGTGACAAAATTTGCCACTAACTGTGTAATGGATGGTCCATTCATCCCTGTTTTCCAATGGTCAGAAGTTCAAAGTTATCATGCCCGTAAATGACGGAAGAGTAAACCTACTCCTGCACAGTAAATGTAAACTTGGGGGGTGGGGGGCGGTAATTTGCACATTATGTAGCACCCATCACTTGTTGGCTTCAGCACTTCCTGCCATGCCCTGCATGTAAGGTTGAGTTATTTGATCCAAACACATAAATGGTTGAAAGGAACACTAATTGAACACGACAATACAAAATGTGCAAATGTTCAGGGTAAACCCCTTTTTCAAGTGACAATACAACAGCTGAACAACAGTTAAATGGAGATAAATCAAAATGTACTCAGCCGGCTGCGGTTGTGTGGGTGTGTTCAGTGCCTGGGGTGTTTGGAAGAATGTTGGCATGTTTTGTATTGTCATATTAAGTTAGCATTCCTGTTGACTGTTTATGTGTTTGGATTTTGTTTTAGAATGCTAGCAGTCATCCTTGTTTCAGATTTGTTGATTTTCTAGATAAGATAATTTTTCATATTTCTTCTGTTTCATCATTTGTTAGTGTATTAATTGTCTGTTTGCTGCTTGAAAAATATGCTTGCACAGAAATTTTGCATTATTTTATGTTGTCTAATCAAAATCAGTGTTCTTTTGAACCTTTTGTTAGATAAGGTGCAGAGAATATTCTCATTTATCTGTTTTGTATTGTCATGATGCTGTCATTAAAAAGGATTTTGTGGGCAGTTGCAATATTTCAGCTGAAATGGAAGTTAGTAATAGAGGATTAAACGCTGAGCTCTAAATCCCTTCTCTGATGGAATGGATGCTGAATTGATGCTGATTTCATTCTTCAAATCAATGTGATATGTTTCATTTGGTTCAGCTGGTTTCTCTTGTCGTCAGTGAGCATGGGCCATTACTTATTTTGAAACTTTCCTTTCTCTGTTGTTATGCTTTAGTCTGTGATCCAGACATAGTGGCCTCTATTTTGTATTCTCATTGTTCTTGCTATGCTGTAGTCTGTGATACAAACACCGCGGCCCATCTATGGGCTTCTCATGACAACTATTATTTGTGACATTTCGATTGGCCAAAGCTGACCAGATTGGCAGCCCAGAGCCCTCTGTTGTTAATTTTCTTTTATTGCCCATTCGACATTGTAGATCAAACTGGGGCATGGTGAAGCTTGCTAGTCAGCACCTGGGTTTTCAGACACTGAATGGTGTAATTTTACTGGTTGCAGATCACGGATGACAGCGAGGCGGTGCTGGCCATTGAACCCACAGAGAACCTGGAGGCCTACACGGAAAAGATGTTCCGCCACCTCACCCGGCTGATCAAGGAACGAGATAGTCAGCTGGAGGTAAGGCCAGCACTGAGACTTGATGTAGATAGGTTCTGCATCAGGCAGTGAGGTGGTCTACTAGAGATGTGGTGTCACTGGTCAGGCCAGTGATGTGACTTTGTATCTTTAGGTCTTACATCATGATGATGATGATGATGATTGCTTTTATATAGCGCTGTTCTCCACTCTCGAGCAGACTTACTGCGCTCGCATGCGATTCTACATAAGTGACTAGCTTATTTTATAGCATGTTTTTTTAAATATCCACCAAAGTGGTGTACATCAGGCAGTGAGGTGGTCTGCTAGAGACGTGGTGTCACTAGTAAGGCCGGTGATGGGAGTTCATATAGTTAGGTCTTACATCAGGCAGTGGGGTGGTCTGCTAGAGACGTGGTGTCACTAGTAAGGCCGGTGATGGGAGTTCATATAGTTAGGTCTTACATCAGGCAGTGGGGTGGTCTGCTAGAGACGTGGTGTCACTAGTAAGGCCGGTGATGGGAGTTCATATAGTTAGGTCTTACATCAGGCAGTGGGGTGGTCTGCTAGAGACGTGGTGTCACTGGTAAGGCCAGTGGTGGGAGTTCATATAGTTAGGTCTTACATCAGGCAGTGGGGTGGTCTGTTAGAGATGTGGTGTCACTGGTAAGGCCAGTGGTGGGACGTGATGTGGTTCGGTTCTGCATCAGACACTGAGGTGGTCTGCTAGAGACGTGGTGTCGCTGATAGGAACTTGATGTGGTTAGGTTCTGCATCAGGCAGTGAGGTGGTCTGCTAGAAACACGATGAGGCTGGTAAGGCATTATAATAATACAATAATTTTCTGTGGAGGAATGAGAGTACTATTACCTGTGGTGTCACATTTGACACAAACATTTCAAGACTTTGGCCAGGGAAAAAAAGGGGGGGGGGGGGTGATGAAACACATGATGTTGCTGATAATACAGGAGTTGAGCCTGGATGATGACTGCTAATGATACAACATTATGAGTGATGCAACACTGAGGTTTGCTGATAATACAGAAGTTGAGCCAAGATGAAGACTGCCAATGATACAACATTACAAGTGATGTAACACTGAGGTTGCTGATAATACAGAAGTTGAGCCAAGATGATGACTGCCAATGATACAACATTACAAGTGATGTAACACTGAGGTTGCTGATAATACAGAAGTTGAGCCAAGATGATGACTGCCAATGATACAACATTACAAGTGATGTAACACTGAGGTTGCTGATAATACAGAAGTTGAGCCAGGATGATGACTGCTAATGATACAACATTACACGTGATGTAACACTGAGGTTGCTGATAATACAGAAGTTGAGCCAGGAGCTTGACTACAGGAGTTATGCCAGAAATTGTTTTTGTTTGATTTAATGTTTGGTGTTCCAGAAATTACAGGAGAAACATTACATGTTATGTAGCCATTGGTGTTGCAGATACTGCAAGAATTGAGTTAGGAGAAACATCATGTGTATGCCATGTTTGATGTTGCAAAAATATGCTGGAGTAAGGTCAGGAGAAGAAATATGTGTGGTGTCATGTTTGATGTTGCAAAGAAATACAGGAGTAAAGTCAGGAGAAGCATCATCCATAATGCCATGTTTGATGTTGCAAAGAAATACAGGAGTAAAGTCAGGAGAAGCATCATCCATAATGCCATGTTTGATGTTGCAAAGAAATACAGGAGTAAAGTCAGGAGAAGCATCATCCATAATGCCATGTTTGATGTTGCAAAGAAATACAGGAGTAAAGTCAGGAGAAGCATCATCCATAATGCCATGTTTGATGTTGCAAAGAAATACAGGAGTAAAGTCAGGAGAAGCATCATCCATAATGCCATGTTTGATGTTGCAAAGAAATACAGGAGTAAAGTCAGGAGAAGCATCATCCATAATGCCATGTTTGATGTTGCAAAAAATACGGAGTAAAGCAGGAGAAGCTCATCCATAATGCCATGTTTGATGTTGCAAAGAAATACAGGAGTAAAGTCAGGAAAAGCATCATCCATAATGCCATGTTTGATGTTGCAAAAAATACTGGAATAAAGCCAGGAGAAACATCATGTATAATGTCATGTTTGATGTTGCAGCTGTTGCAGGACTTGAGCCAGGAGCGTGACTATTACATGAAACAGGCGGAGGGTGTTGTCGCTCCTGTTCCAGCGCTGCCGGTGTCCCCAGAGAAACACCACATTGCTGTAGAGCTGGCAGAGATCAAGACTAAACTCCGACACACGCGGCAAGAACTGTAAGTCATTTAAGCTGTACATGTGTGAGATTTCTTCTGACAGGGGATGTTTTATCCTAGGAGGACTAAGGTCGTGTGTGTGTGTGTGTGTGTGTGTGTGTGTGTGTGTGTGTGAGTGTGAGTGAGTGAGTGAGTGAGTGTGTCCATGTGTGTTTGCATGCATTTATGTGTTTGTATGTTTCTGTGTGTGTGTGTGTGTGTGTGTGTGTGCGTGTGGTGTGTGTGTGTGTGTGTGTGGTGTGTGAGTGAGTGAGTATGTCCGTGTGTGTTTGCATGCATTTATGTGTTTGTATGTTTCTGTGTGTGTGTGTGTGTGTGTGTGTGCGCGTGCGTGCGTGCACGTGTGCATGGTGCATGCATGTGTGTGATCTGTCTGCAACTGGCTGTGCTGCTGTGCAGGGAGGACAAACTGGAGATGGTGACAGATCTCAAAGATGAGCTGGATGACACAAAGGCTGAACTGGCCAAGGTCAAAGCAGAGGTCAGTGTCAGCATCATCTCACCATTTACATCTCCATCATCATTATCACCATCGCAGCCATTGCCATCATTATCACCACCATCACTGTCATCAGCATCATTACCATCAGCAGTAGCATTATCATCATCATCATCCAACAGTCCAATTTTCATTGGCATTGTCACTACTGTAGTTATGTACAGAACATCAGTAATAGCCTATGTAACATATTACAGTTATTAAAACTTACTGCTTTTTTAAGGAGGTGGGGGGGAGGGGGGGGGGAACAAATAAAAAATTCTGACTCACATGTATACATCAGAATTTGTATGAATGTTCTTATGCAAGGGAGTAGGTGAAATAAAGGGGAATAAGACCACAACAACAAAACAGACAAAGAAAGAGAAACACTTTTTGCTGAGGATTGTTAATGTTTTCATTGTTTCTGTCACTTGTGTTTTTCCAGAATGCTGACCTGACCCAGGAAGCCAGGACAACACGCTCCCTGAGAGATGAGCTGGACATCATCAAGGAAAAGGTCAGTGTTTTTTGTTTGTTTTTTGTTTTCTGTGTGTGTGTCTGTGTTTGTTTTCCAGTTAAGAGAGATATAATTCTCTGTGTCAAGACCTCCATCATATTTATATTCAAACTATTGTGGAAGAGGGTTGGGGGAAAATGAAGATGAATGAACCAGAAAGGCAGAATTACTAGCAACAGGAGAGTTGTTTTTATGTATGAGAGATGAGGTCATTGGTTGTGTTGAGGAGATGAGCTGGCTAATGTCAAGGGCAAGGTTAGTGCGTAATAACTCTTATATAGTGCTATGCCTTTTGGGAAAATTATGAGTTCTCTGTGTAGTGAAAAACAAAATAATCAAATTTATTGGATTAGCATGCATGGTGTGGGCCTGATTTTAAACCAGTTTTACATTACCTCTCTGTTTTGTTTATCGTGGGTGTATGTGACTAAAATACAGTAATATTAGTGACTGATATGTCAGGCATGCATTCCTGTATGGTTTTGATTTGTTGCTCTTTCTTTATAATTTCAGATATTATATACTTGTTTGACTGCTGTTCTGTTGTTGAATAGTGGTATATGGGGTGTGTTTTTCTCCTTCTCCACCATACTGAAAATGGTCACCATTGATGATCATTGATTTCACTTTACTGACCATTACAGACCATCAAGGCTGACATGCAGGAGAAAGACCAGCCACTCCAATGAGAACCTGACAAGCTGGAGTTTCATACACCCACAGTATTATACAATTTTTGACATGGTTTCTTTGTTTCTTGCAGGCCAGTAAGGTGGACATGTATGAGAAAGAAATCCTCCGCTACAAGGAACGGCTCAATGAACTGGAGTTTTACAAGGCCAGAACAGAGGTCAGTTACTGTAATCACAGCAGTCAGAACAGAAATCAGTTACTGTAGCCACAGCAGCCAGAATAGAGGTCAGTTACTGTAGCCACAACAGCCAGACCAGAGGTCACTTACTATAGCCACGGCAGGCAGACCAGAGGTCAGTTTCTGTACCACAGCAGCTAAAACAGAGGTCAGTTACTGTAACCACAGCAGACAGAACAGAGGTCACTTACTGTAGCCACAGCAGCCAGAACAGAGGTCACTTACTGTAGCCGCAGCAGCTAAAACTGAGGTCAGTTACTGTAACCACAGAGGTCAGTTTCTGTAGGGACAGCAACCAGAACAGAGGTCAGTTACTGCAGCCACAGCAGCCAGGTCAGAGGTCAGTTACTGTAGTCACAGCACCCAGAACAGAGGTCAGTTACTGTAGCCACAGCACCCAGAACAAAACTGAATCGTTGTACTTAAGCGGTAGATAGACCATACTAGATTGGAAAGGCTTTCACCATAGACTGAACAGAATGACTCAGTAGAACATACATGGGAGATAGAATGGCTGGATGTGCCACAACAGATAGAACACAATTGAATCAGTAGCATTTAGACTGTACATAGTAGAGAATGGAATAGTAAAGCTTACACTGTAGCTACAACAGAATGGCTCAACAGAACATACATGTGAGACAGAATGGCTAAGAAAGGCCTCCATTGTAGACAGTTCGTTAGTTAGTAACGTCTTGTCAACTGGACAGGGTCACATCAGGATGACATTGTAGACAGAGCTAAAAACAACAACAACAAAACCCACAAAACCAAACAAAAATGGATCAGTTTAGTTTACACTGTAGATAGAACAGTGCTAGATGAAAAAGAGTGTATCCTTATGGTAGAGCAATAGATACAGTAGGTAGAACAGAAAAGGTTCCATAGAACTTCTGTGCCAGATAACATGGCAGCCAGTTCTCAGTAATTTGTCATCAGCAATTCACCATCAGTAAATTCCCCGTCAGACAATTGAGTTTGTGTACAATGTATTTGGGTCATGGCTAGCACGCTGTGTTGTTGGTGCAGACAAATTGAGTCTGTGTGCAATGTATTTGGGTCATGGCTAGCACGCTGTGTTGTTGGTGCAGACAAATTGAGTCTGTGTGCAATGTATTTGGGTCGTAGCTAGCACGCTGTGTTGTTGGTGGAGACAAATTGAGTCTGTGTGCAATGTATTTGGGTCATGGCTAGCATGCTGTGTTGTTGGTGCAGACAAATTGAGTCTGTGTGCAATGTATTTGGGTCATAGCTAGCACGCTGTGTTGTTGGTGCAGACAAATTGAGTCTGTGTGCAATGCATTTGGGTCATGGCTAGCACGCTGTGTTGTTGGTCAAGACAAATTGAGTCTGTGTGCATGCATTTGGGTTGTAGCTAGCACGCTGTGTTGTTGGTGCAGACAAATTGAGTCTGTGTGCAGTGCATTTGGGTCGTAGCTAGCATGCTGTGTTGTTGGTCCAGACAAATTGAGTCTGTGTGCAATGCATTTGGGTCATAGCTAGCACGCTGTTGTTGGTGCAGACAAATTGAGTCTGTGTGCAATGCATTTGGGTCATAGCTAGCACGCTGTGTTGTTGGTGCAGACAAATTGAGTCTGTGTGCAATGCATTTGGGTCATAGCTAGCGTGCTGTGTTGTTGGTGCAGACAAATTGAGTCTGCGTGCAATGTATTTGGGTCATGGCTAACACGCTGTGTTGTTGGTGCAGACAAATTGAGTCTGTGTGCAATGTATTTGGGTCATAGCTAGCGTGCTGTGTTGTTGGTGCAGACAAATTGAGTCTGTGTGCAATGTATTTGGGTCAACGCTAGCACGCTGTGTTGTTGGTGCAGACAAATTGAGTCTGTGTGCAATGTATTTGGGTCAAAGCTAGCACGCTGTGTTGTTGGTGCAGACAAATTGAGTCTGTGTGCAATGTATTTGGGTCAAAGCTAGCACGCTGTGTTGTTGGTCACCAGGAGCTGAGAGAGGAGACGCAGATCCTGGAAGAAACGCGCACCATGCTGGAGGAGCAGCTGGCAACCAGCCGACGCCGTGTGGAGACCGTGGTGGAGCTGGAGAGCGAAATGATGAAGTACCGCCAGCAGATCGAACAGCTTTCCGCTGTAAGTACCTCGATCACCATTCACTGTCTTTGCACTGCCTTTCCTAGGGTTGCATCTCTCTGCCATTTCTTCCTGGGACACTGACATACGGCTCAGGTCCTGATTATCACAGTGGTGTAGCAGCCCAAGGGCCTGGTCTTTCTGATCACAAGCTAAGTGCCTGGTCTTGTTAATCTTGGTCACATAACCTGATCTACGGTGATTGTGTTGATGGTATTGCCTGGTCTTGACTTGAGCTGGCACGGCTGTGCTTGCAAGTAGCAGCAAGAGCTGAAGACCCACTGAAGTCAACAAAACCACCATGCTGTGTCTTTGTATAGAGATCTAGAGGGAACAGTTACCTGATTGTCCAACAGTAGTTGTACACATACCTAGCACCTGCCCAGCATTGCCCATGGCAGGCCTTGCAGCCTCAGCAGACACTGCAGTATAGACTGAACCATCTCAACACTGCAATACAGCCTGAACTGTCTAGACACTACAGTACAGCCTGAACTGTCTAGACACACCAGTACAGCTTGAACCGTCTCGAGACTGCAGTACAGCCTGAACTGTCTAGACACTACAGTACAGCTTGAACCGTCTAGACACTGCAGTACAGCTTGAACCGTCTAGACACTGCAGGACAGCCTGAACTGTCTAGACACTGCAGTACAGCTTGAACCATCTAGACACTGCAGTACAGCCTGAACCGTCTAGACACTGCAGTACAGCCTGAACCATCTAGACACTGCAGTACAGCCTGAACTGTCTAGACACTGCAGTACAGCCTGAACCGTCTAGAGCTCACAAAACCCAGTCTTCTGGGAATGAAGAATACCACTTCCTCTGTATATCAATAACAGCAACATTGTTTCATATGCCCAGGAGGCGTTGTTTCTGTGCTCGGTATGCCTGACATTTGTCAAACATCAGTTTGTTACACAGTGATAGGAGCATGCCCTTGGGCAATGGAAGCAGTGGGCCATTAAAATGTTATCATAGGCAAGTAGGTCACAGTCAGGCTCAATCAAAAATTAATTAGCCTAATTTCTCGAGAGAGGATTATGGGTAAAGATCTGCCCGAGGCATGCGATGGTTGGCCAGAGAGACGAGGCAGAGATGAGAGTGCTGACAACCATCTGTCTTACTACAACAGCCTGAGGGAGTGGGGAGAACAAAGACACTATCACCAGCATCCGAAGCAGCCCCAGGCTGTCTGAGTTACAGCATGATAAGTCTGCCACTGCTTTACACAGGTTAACCTCAGTATAACTCTCCCAGGAATTGGAACGATTATGAATGAATGAAAATTGATATATGGTGCATGAAAAAACTTCCACACAAAACCTTGCGTGTTTACAGTGCCAGATATACGCAGTGCAAACATTTAGGCTCTCACAAGCTAAAGCTACCAAGGTGTTCATAGCAGTAAAGTGCAAACAGCCCCTACCCAACCACCCACTCCCGAAAGTACAACTATACATAGTAATTAAATGTAGAAATATATACAGAGTTAAAAATAATGATAATAGAAAAAAATCAGTCCCTTGGTTTGAGTGGTTTGATCCCCCCCCCCCCCTCCTCAATAAACAACCAAATAGTCCATATCTACTCAATTTCATGTTTATAAACAAGTTGAGAAACTTGTGCAGACCTTGTGTAAGAAAATCCATAGAAATGCCATTCAGACAGTCTGCAATAATAACACGTTGATGTACACCAACACTCTGAAAGCAAAACTACAAGCAAGAGAGATTACATTGAAGCACGCCAGAAACATTCTTCAAGCCAGACTACATGTATGCTATAATGACAGATGTTACACAGAGGTACACCAAGGCAACACTGAAAGCCATCTGGTTGAACTGATGCTTCAAAGACTACATCTACAAAACTGTGTCAGTGGTTCCCTTGACTCCAGGCAGTGCGGACTGTATTTAAATGCATGGCATTTGAGATGTTGCTCAATTCATAGTGAGGTTGTGAGACACCAAAACACCACAGGGATAACGCAGAACAGTTTGAGTTCCAGCAGTAAAGTGGTCAGTGTGTTCTAAAAACACTAAAACTCCACAGGAATAAAGCAGAACAATTTGAGTTCCAGCAGTAAAGTGGTCAGTGTGTTTGTAAAGACACCAAAACACCACAGGGATAATGTGGAAAAAAAGGGAGGGTTTGAGTTCCAGCAGTAAAGTGGTCAGTGTGTTGTAAAGACACCAAAACACCACAGGGATAATGCAGAACAAGAGTTTGAGTTCAGGCAGAACGTCGAAACTCAGTAGGGATAATGTGGAAAAAAAGGAAGGGTTTCAGTTCCAGCAGTAAAGTGGTCAGTGTGTTGTTGAAGCTTTGAAACTCCACAGGGATAACACGGAACAAGAGGGAGGGTTTGAGTTCCAGCAGTAAAGTGGTCAGTGTGTTGTTGAGACACTAAAACGTTCATGGAAAATGCAGAACAGAAGGGAGAGAGCTAGTTCAAGCTTTAGGAGGCTAACATGAACAGTTTAACCACTGGCGTTGAAAAATAGTAAAAGCAGAAATGATGTTGCAGAGCTGTATTCAGAAATGATGTTGCAGAACTATATTAAGCAGCATGCGTTTTTCCCCTGGAAGAGGATTGGGTTGGGGAGTGTACTGGGCTACTGTAAGTAGCACATGCTGTCCTTTAGGGAGTACTGGGGTCAGGAGCGCAATGAGCTGCTTTACACTGTGTGTGTTGTTCTGCAGGAGCGGGACTGGGACAGGGAGTGCATTGAGCTCCTTTACACTGTGTGTGTTGTTCTGCAGGACTGGGACAGGGAGTGCATTGAGCTCCTTTACACTGTGTGTGTTGTTCTGCAGGACTGGGACAGGGAGTGCATTGAGCTCCTTTACACTGTGTGTGTTGTTCTGCAGGACTGGGACAGGGAGTGCATTGAGCTCCTTTACACTGTGTGTGTTGTTCTGCAGGACTGGGACTCGGAGTGCATTGAGCTCCTTTACACTGTGTGTGTTGTTGTGTAGGGCAGGACTGGGACAGGGAGTGCATTGAGCTCCTTTACACTGTGTGTGTTGTTCTGCAGGACTGGGACAGGGAGTGCATTGAGCTCCTTTACACTGTGTGTGTTGTTCTGGAGGGGACTGGGACAGGGAGTGCATTGAGCTCCTTTACACTGTGTGTGTTGTTCTGCAGGACTGGGACAGGGAGTGCATTGAGCTCCTTTACACTGTGTGTGTTGTTGTGTAGGGCAGGACTGGGACAGGGAGTGCATTGAGCTCCTTTACACTGTGTGTGTTGTTCTGCAGGAGCGGGACTGGGACAGGGAGTACATTGAGCTCCTTTACACTGTGTGTGTTGTTCTGCAGGAGCGGGACTGGGACCGGGAGCGCATTGAGCTGCTGACGGAGGAGAACGCGCGACTGGAGTTTGAGAAAAAGACCAGCATGAATGAGAGCGCCAGTCTGGAGCAGGAGCTGGAGGATGCCCGCACCAAAGTGGGAAGTGAGTCAGTCTTTAATGTGGGCATCAGACAGGTTGTCTTTCAGGCCAGAATGGGACACGAGTCAAAGTCTTTGTTGTGGGTATCAGAAATTGTCCTGCTGGTCAGAATGGGACAAGTCAAAGCCTTTGTTGTGGGATTGTGTACAGGCCAGAATGGGACATGAGTCAAAGTCTTTATTGTGGGTATCAGAAGTTGTCCTACTGATCAGAATGGGACAGGTCAAAGTGGGTATCAGAAATTGTCCTACTGATCAGAATGGGACAGGTCAAAGTCTTTATTGTGGGATTGTCTACAGGTCAGAATGGGACTTGAGTCAAAGTCTGTATTGTTCGCATCAGAGATTGTTGTCCTATGGGTCAGAATGGGACACGAGACAAAGTCTTTATTGTGGGTATTGGAGATTGTCCTACAGGTCAGAACGGGACATGAGTAAATCTGTATTTTGGGCATCAGAGATTGTCCTACGGGCCAGAATGGGACCCAAGTCAAAGACTTTGTTGTTGGCATAAGAGATTGTCCCACTGGTACAAATGGAACACAAGTCAAAGTCTTTGTTGTGGGAACTGGAGATTGTCCTACAGGTCAGAATAAGACATGGGTCAAAGTCTTTATTGCTGGCCTCAGAGACAGTCCTACAGGTCAGAATGGGACACAAGTCAAAATCTGTATTCTGGGCACCAGAGATTGTCCTACAGGCCAGAATGGGACACAAGTCAAAGACTTTGTTGTTAGCATAAGAAATTGTCCCATTGGTCTGAATGGAACATGTTCTTAATATGCTTCGTATGTACAGGATGACAATTTTTTTCTTTTCTTCAGATCAGTTACTAAAAGCATCCCATTGAAGCTTTTCTGTGACTATTATGACGTAATGATTTAATCTAATGCTAATAAAGCACAACAATACAGCAAAGTTAAACTGTGTGTAATTACAATTACTTGGCTCACATGACAAACTGTCCACCCCTGTCAGGAACCATGATGTTTGGATTCTGTGTCACAGACATGCGTGGCTCACTGTCAGACCAGCTGACAGAGACGTCCAATGCCAAGATTCTGCGACTGGAGCTGGAAAACCAGCGTCTCTCTGCCAAGCTGCGTGAAATGCAAGAGGGCGCTGTCATCCACTCAGCCGAAGTCAACCTGCAGTTGGAAAAGGAGAACCAGCGACTCGTCAAACGCATTGAAAAGCTGCACGAGTCTGCTCAGGTAGGTTATGTGCTGAACAGTGCTCAGGTAGGTTATATTGTGAACAATGCTCAGGTAGGTTATATTGTGAACAGTGCTCAGATAGGTCACATGTTGAACAGTGCTCAGGTAGGTCACACACACACACTGAACAGTGCTCAGGTAGTCAGCGTTGAATAATCATCTGGTAGGCCTCACAGTAAACGGTGCTTGGGTAGGTCACATGCTGAACAGTGCTCATTAGGCCACTCACTAAACAGAGCTTAGGTAGGCCACTTGCTGTACAGTCCTCAGGTAGGTCACATGTTGAACAGTGCTCAGGTAGGTCAGTCAGTGAACAGTACTTAGGTAGGTCAGTCAGTGAACAGTGCTTAGGTAGGTCAGTCAGTGAACAGTGCTTAGGTAGGTCAGTCACTGAACAGTGCTAAGGTAGGTCAGTCACTGAACAGTGCTAAGGTAGGTCAGTCACTGAACAGTGCTTAGGTAGGTCAGTCACCGAACAGTGCTTAGGTAGGTCAGTCACTGAACACTGCTAAGGTAGGTCAGTCACTGAACAGTGCTATTGTAGGTCAGTCACTGAACAGTGCTTAGGTAGGTCAATCACTGAAGAATGCTTTTGTAGGCCATATGTTAACAATGTGTGCTTAGGTAGGCCACATTCTGAACAGTACTCACCACATACTGAACAGTGTTGAGGTAGGTCACATGCTGAACAATGACCAGCTAGGTCACATGCTGAGCAGTGCTGAGCTAGGTCACACTGAACTGTGCCCAGGTAGGCCATCCGCTGAACTGTATTCAGTTGTGCTACATACTGAAGATTACTTGCATAGGCCAAGCTGTGGCTGTGCTAATTAAGGTAGGCCCCGTGTTGAAGAGGGACTGTCCTGACCATGTTGTGTGATGCCGTGTGGTGACAGGAGGCCAGCCAGAGACTGCTGTCAGTGGAGGAGGACCAGCAGAAGGTGGAGGCGGAGCGCAGAGAGCTCCACCAGGCGCTGGAGATGGTCAAGGAGAACGCAGAACGTCAAGTGCGAGAACTGGAGCAGGAGAACGTGCAGCTCTCCAACACCATTGAGGTAACAGCCGACATCCCATTTGCACTCAAACATCGGCAACAAACTGGGAAAGATTCACCCAGAAATTTGTAAAGATGGAATAAAAAGTATATATGTTGATTTAAAAACCAGTTTGATTGTTGTCTCTGCTGCACTTGCAGGTGAGTGGCTGTGGGTACTGCACTTTGTCAGAGGAGAGTAAAAACGTGCTTGCAATTTATTGTGAAAGTTCCTCTGTTTCACTGTCAGGCATGGAAATTACTGTCCCAACATGTTGATGAAAACAGTTATGAATGGAATGCTCTGAAATGACCTTTTACGCACACAAAGTCACATTCCTTTCAAAAAAGGTGTTGATGCAACAGTGTGCACACTCATGACTTCTTTTGACACAGGAATTCAACACTGCTTTGAGACAGATATTGACATTAGAATTATGCTCTCCTTTGAAACAAGTGTTGACCCAAGAATTCAACACTTCTTCAAAGCAATAAAGATGAAAAAGAGGAGACGGGAGACGAGTACAAATGTAGTATGTTAGTAGGTGAAAGGCAGAAGGGGAATGACAGTCAAAGAGAGAATGTACAGAAAGACAATCTTGGATTGTGATGAAAAACTAGTTTGTCACCAGTAGTTGAGATAAGGTGAACACAGAATAAGCAGACAGACAGACACATGCACACACACACACACACACACACACACACACACACACACACACACACACACACACACACACTCTCACTCACTCACTCACTAACTATAAACTGATATATATGATTACAACTGTATTATATATACAGCCATTCTGTACGACACTTTCTGTGCATTACAAATATGTTGACCTGTACAATACTGTAAAGAAACCTGTTGACCTAAATTTGTATTACACAGATGCTGACCTGTACTGTATTATAAAGCTGTTGACCTGTATACGTGTCTACTGCATTCACCAAACATAAGGGTATTGACTGGGATGCGTGGTGAAAAAAGTAGTGGCCTGTGCTACATTGTAGCACTTTTGACCTGTGGTACAATGTAATATATATTATAATAAAGATGCTAAATGTTGATCTGTATTGCATTGACCAGGTGCTGCGGGAGCGTAACGAGAAAACAAACGATGCCAGGATGAAGGAGCTTGAGCGCGAGAACAAGCGGCTAACTGAGACCATCAACACCAAGAACACTCAGCTGTCCAAGATGGAGTTTGAGAGCCGGCAGATCCAGCGTTCCTTCACCAAGCTGAAGGAAAACGTGGACCGGATCTCGGAACTGGAGAATGAGAACGCCAACCTGGAAAAGGAGAGCAGCAACCTTCACCAAAAGGTGGCCACATTGCAGCACATGTGTGAAAAGCTGGAGCGTGTGGAGCAGGAGTTTTCCGACATGGAGGTGGAGAACCGCAAGCTGCAGAAGACGGTGGAGGTGCTGCAGGGTGCCGTGAAGCGCAAGGAAGAGCTGGAGCAGGAGAACATCAACCTGACTGTGGAGAAGCAGAAGGTGGAGCGGACGTTGGAGAACCTGAAGGGCTCCTCCAACAAGGTGGCGGAGCTGGAGAGCGAGAAGGACCTGCTGAACAAGGAGCTGCAGCAGGTGCGCAAGCTGCTGGAGTCGCACAAGGCCCAGAAGGCCAAGCAGGAGCAGCTGGAGTTCGACATCCTGGACCTGGACAACGAGAATCAGCGGGTCCAGAAGACCCTGGAGGTCACCACCAAGCGCCTGCAGCAGCTGGAGAAAGACAACGCCGACATCGAGGCTGAGAACGACCAGCTGCAGAAACAGATCGAGGCCTTCAAGATGTCCTCCAAGAAGCTGGAGGACCGGGAGAAGGAGTCGCAGGAGCTGGAGGTGGAGCTGGAGCGCACCCAGAAGGACAAGCTGGCGCTGGAGAAGGAGAACCGCAAGCTGCGGCAGACGCTGGATGTCAAGGAGACCTCGCTGGACGAAGTGACCACCAAGCTGCGCACGCTGGAGCAGGACCACAAGATGCTGAAGCGCAGCCTGGAGCAGATGCGGGCCACGGCCAACCGGGTGAAGGAGCTGGAGAAGGAGAACAAGGACATGTTCACGGAGATGAATGCTGACAAAAAGACCGTGGCGATGCTCAGAGAGGTGAGGCGGCTAGCTCTCACACGCACATTGTCATGTGCATTAATTTGTCTCCTGTCATTTTGATTTAGACGTGTCATGCTTTAATGTTTTGGCGACACCTTCACTGAATCTGTGCAGTCTTCACCTTGCTTGATGTTTTGGTGAGGCCCTTACTGAGTTTGTGAATCCGAAGTTCATCTTGTTTGATGTTTTTGTACCTCACATAAAAAGAACAAAACTAGTTGGGGGGGGAGGGGTGGGGGGGCTTTCACTGTCATATACTGGGTTGACTGTATCCTTTTGTCTGTGTGTCTGTCTGTCTTTGTGTGTCTGTCTGTCCATCTGTCTATACGTGTGTGTTGGTCTGTCTTTGTGTGTGTGTCTCTCCATGTGTCTGTGTGTGTCTGTCCATGTGTGTGGGTTCATCTGTCCATGTGTCTATATGTCTGTGTGTCCATCTGTCCGTGTGTCTGTGTGTCTGTCTGTCCATGTGTCTGTGTGTGTCTGTCCATGTGTGTGGGTTCATCTGTCCATGTGTCTATATGTCTGTGTGTCCATCTGTCCATGTGTGTGTGTGTCCATCTGTCCATGTGTGTGTATGTGTGTCCATCTGTCCATGTGTGTGTGTGTGTGTCCATGTGTCTGTGTGTCCATCTGTCCATGCATCTGTCTGTCTGTCCATGTGTTCAGGCTTTGTTCAGAAAACATCTACTGAACAACCAAACTTGTTGAGCCAAGGGTTTATCTTGCTTAACGTTTTTGTGAGGCCCTTACTGAGTCTGTATGGTAGGAGTTCATCTTGCAGGAGTTGGTGAAGGAGAAGATCCAAAGCCAGGAGCTGCACAACGAGCTGGAGCAGCTGCACCAGGAACTGGAGCACATCGGCATCAACCGACAGAAACTGGTCATGGCTGAACAGTCACAGGATGAAAGGTAACTTGCGGTGACTGCACAGGATTGATTGACTGACTGACTATTTGACCACATTAATTACCATGCAGAATTGATATAATTGATTGGTTGATGTCTTGCTGTACAAGATTTAACTGATTGACTGACTGAGTCACTGTCTCCAGTGCCGTACTGGGTTAGTTGATGCCATGATTGATTCATTCACCAACTCCAGTGCCATACTAGGTTAGTTGATGCCATAATTGATTGATTCACCAACTCCAGTGCCATACTAGGTTAGTTGATGCCATAATGCATACACTGCAGTTTTCAGTTTGTGTACATCCACACACTGAAGTTTTCCTCTCGTGTACATCCATACACTGCAGTTTTCAGTTTGTGTACATCCATACACTGAAGTTTTCACTATTTATATCCACACACTGAAGTTTTTCCTGTCGTGTACATCTATACACTGCGGTTTTCACTATTTGTTTATATCCACACACTGAAGTTTTTCCTGTCATGTACATCTATACACTGCAGTTTTCAGTTTGTGTACATCCATACACTGAAGTTTTCACTATTTGTTTATATCCATACACTGAAGTTTTCACTGTTGTGTACATCCATACACTTACGTTTTCGCTGTTGTGTATATCCATACACTGAAGTTTTCAGTGTTGCATACATCCGTAAACTGAAGTTTTTGCTTTTGTGTATATCCATACACTGAAGTTTTCACTGTTGCATACATCCATAAACTGAAGTTTTCACTGTGATTGTTGCAGCCGTCTGAAGGCACTGGAGAGCCTGATGCAAGAGACGCTCAAGAAAAACAGTGAAATCAAGGACGAGAAGATCCAGGCTCTGGAGACACGGTACAGTGTCTTTGTACCCCAACCCCCCCAACCCCACCACCCATCACCTCTCCCACCCCCTATAACAATGGTGTAGTATGTTTATACCACCTGTAATGATACCCCTGACAATACAGCATCTTTATACTCCACACTCCTCCCACCCCCACCACCACCATAATGACACCTCATATTGATTGGCTGATTGGTCAATTGGTTGATCAGTTGCTAGAGTGTTGGGTGGATGTAAAGCACTTAAATATCAGATTATCAATGCTGGGAGCTGCCCTGCCCATCTTTATAACACCCCACCCCTTTATATTCACCCTGTAATAATACATTGGCTTTTTTTGCCTCCCTCCCCCCCCCTCCCCAGCTGCCATTGATACCCCTCTAACAATACACTATTTTTAGCTCATCCCCTCCCCTCACCCCAGTATTACTGCAGTATCTGTATGCACTACATGACTGGTGTTTTTACACCCCAGAATGGTTTCTGTATTATCTCTGTAACAACAGTGTCTTTACTTGTCTGGCTGACCTAATTATAGAGGCCCAGTCAGGCTAGAGGAGTGTTTCACTGTCATGTCATCAGGCTAGAGGAGTGTTTCACTGTCACTGTTGTGTCATCAGGCTGGAGGAGTGTTTTACTGTCACTGTCATGCCATCAGGCTAGAGGAGTGTTTCACTGTCATGTCATAAGGCTGGAGGTGTGTTTCACTGTCATGTCATAAGGCTGGAGGTGTGTTTCACTGTCATGTCATTAGGCTAGAGGAGTGTGTCACCGTCATGTCATCAAGCTGGAGGAGTGTTTCACTGTCATGTCATCAGGTTGGAGGTGTGTTTCATTATGACTGTCATATCATCAGGCTGGAGGAGTGTGTCATTGTCAGGCTGGAGGAGTGTTTCATTGTCATGTCGTCAGGCTGGAGGAGTGTTTCACTGTCATGTCGTCAGGCTGGAGGAGTGTTTCACTGTCATGTTGTCAGGCTCGAAGTGTTTCACTGTCAACAGTCATGTGATCAGGCTGGAGGAGTGTTTGACAGTCATGTTGTCAGGCTGGAGGAGTGTTTCACAGTCACTGTCATGTTGTCAGGCTGGAGGAGTGTGTCACTGTCATGTCATCAGGCTGGAGGAGTGTTTCACTGTCACTGTCATGTCATCAGGCTGGAGGAGTCCAAGAAGCGCAACCTGAAGCTGCAGGAGGAGCTGAGGGAGTCGAGGCGCGAGAGCGAGATGGTCAAACAGCGATACGAAGAGGAGGTGGCCGGCCAGAGTCACGGCAGCCCAAGGAAAGGCGGCAGGCCCGGTGAAAGGTCAGTGCCGGCTGATCGTGTGATCAGATTTTGTTACTGATCATGTCAGTGAACGGTGTTCTGGTGGGTCCAGTTTTATTGCAGGAAGTGTCATGGGGGTGGCATGAGAGTTGTGTGCTTACAGGCTAGCAGGCTTTAGTTACAGTGGATTTTCTAGGTATCGGTCCACTAAAAGGAAAACTGTTTTACTGACTCTAATAAAAATGTGAGCATGTGTGTATTGTGATCATTGTTAGGCTGGTCAGCCAGCCATTCAGGTGTATCACTTTAATGTTGCAGCTTATTTTGGACTCTATAAATATGACAAATATCCCAAGTTTTACATGGTGGTTGCACAATACTGGTTTAATGACCTTGATCACATTTCAAGGTCACAGCTGAGCTTTGCCTGGACATGCCAGTTCTGTTGCTGTTGTCCTCATCTTGTGGTTGCAGAAATATTATGTAGTTGTGGAAATTCAAATTTGCATATTTTTGTAAGTTTCTTACCGGATCCAATTCAGACTTTGTATTATTGTTAAGCACATGGACTTGGTTATGTATAAGATGCATTACTGATTTTGGCTGTACTCAAGGAAGATAATTGATGCATTTCAAGGCTTGACAAGAACCTTAACATTTGATTTTGATTTTCATGGACATTGGACTGGCTTTCTTTTCATTCTTTAAAAAAATGTATTTAGATAATTAAATATTTTTTTAAACATTTTTTTAATGTGTGGTTTGGTTTGCTATTGATGGGTTGTTGATAGTTGATTAGATGGGCTTTTTGATTGGTGGTTTTGATGGGCCACCTGACGGGTAGTTTGAGCTGTTTGGACCGCGGTTTGACCCGCCATGGTTTTGATGGGCCACCTGACGGGTAGTTTGAGCTGTTTGGACCGCGGTTTGACCCGCCATGGTTTTGATGGGCCCCCTGACCGGTAGTTTGAGCTGTTTGGCTCATGATTTGACCCACCATGGTTTTAGTGGGCTATCTGACGGGTTGTTTGAGCTGTTTGGCCCATGGTTTGACCCGCCATTCATGGAACCCTTGTCCTGTGTCAGGATGCGCATGGAGGTGCACCACATGCAGCAGGGCGCCCCCAACACCCAGAACATTCTGGATGACAGAGACCACCTCGTGCAGCTGGAGAGAACGGTCAGTTGGCATTCTTCTCTTCTGGTTGAAGCAACCAGTACTAGTCATAGAAATTGATCGTATGTTCTTCTGCCTTATTTTCTGGTTGTATGCTCATATGTATAACTGAGTGATGTATGCATATGTGTGTCTGGCGCTGATGCCTGTTTTATCTTTCTGGGTTTTTTGGAGACACAAAGTACCTGCATCTGTTAACACAGATCAGGTTGGTGATGTCTGTCACACAGCCTATGTGCATCTGACATCACAGATGCTGCTGGTTTGGCCCTTTTGGCCCTTCTGATGGAATATAGTTTAACACAGAGCACATGTATTTAGTAACACAGGTCCTGTTCCCAGGTCTTTTGGTCCTCTTGATTTTGTGTTGTAACTACCACACTTTAGTTTACTTCACATGTCCTGTGAGTTGCCATGCAAGGTACTTAGGTGCCAGCTTGTTCTGAAAAGTGCAGTGCTCATTTCTGGAGAGGGAGAGAGAGAGAGAGAGAGAGAGAGAGAGGAAGGCTGGAATCAAGGAACTTCAAAGTTCTTGACATCACACTAACCTTTTTGGGGGTGGGGTGTCCCAGAATGCCACCCTGCTGGCGGATAACACCAACCTTCAGGGCAACGTGGCATCCCTGTCGGAGCAGTGCTGCAAGCTGGAGAAACAGGCAAGCAGTCTGCAGTCCCAGGTCGCACAGCTGCAGGGACAGATGACGTCGCTCCAGTCCCAGAATGCACAGCTACAGGTTAGTGCTACCTTGAACATACGTGTGTGTGTGTTGGGGGTGGGGGGGGGGGGTATTTGTATAATAATTACAGTAAACACATATTTAATGACCTGAATTGTTCTAAGCGCTATTTGTGTGGAACTAGAAACAACAATGTGAACAAAGAAGCTGGCAGGAGAGGTGGTGGAGGGAGGGGAGTGGGGGCCATAGCCCAGATATTGGTATAAAATGTTATAAAAGAAAACACTTTAAACTAATTACATAACTCTCTCTTGTCAAGGCTTTGTGACTCACCAGTGAGCCTGAGTAATCTTTGTGCTCATGTGTGTGTCACAGTTTGTGTTTGTCACAGTGTGTGTGTGTGTGTGTGTGTGTGTGTGTGTGTGTGTGTGTGTGTGTGTGTGTGTGTATGTGCGTGTGTGTGTGTGAATCAATGTTTTATTTTATGTCTGTTCTCAGCAAGGTGATATTAGATCCCTGCCCCCCCCCCCCCCCCCCCCCAAAAGTGTGTGTGTGTGTGTGTGAATGGGGCAGGGAGAAGGACAGCAGAACCTTGCGTCAGTGTGTGCCTCAGTCCACGTAAGCTCAAATGGCAGGAGGGAGAGGCCAGACCTCAGTGCACAGGGCGTATAGATTAATTTGACCTCACCGACTGTTCAGGTGGAGAACACCACCCTGCAGTCAAGGTGTGTAGATTAATTCTGCCATACTGTCTTCTCAGGTGAAGAACACCACCCTGTAGTCAAGGTGTGTAGATTAATTTTTCCTCGCTGTATTTTTAGGTGGAGAGCACCACCCAGCAGTCAAGGAGTGTAGATTAATTTTGCCTTGCTGTCTGTTCAGGTGGAGAACACCACCCTGCAGTCAAGGTGCGCGTCCCTGGCCGCGGAGAAGTCGGACCTCAAGGCCCAGCTGGCCAACCTGGAAACGGAGCATGACCTGCTGATCCAGCGGCAGGAGGAAATCAGCAGTCGGCACATGACGCTGGGACATGACCACGAGCTCCTGCAGGACCTCCACAAGCAGCTGTCCCTGGAGTATGAAGCGCTCATCTCCGAGCACGGCTCACTCAAGTCCATCCACAAGTCGTTGAAGAATGAGCACAAGGATGTGCAGGAGCAACTGGATGCCTTTCTGCAGGTCAGCACTGGGGCCAAGGGGGGGGCATGTTTGTGTCAGAGGGTGGGGTGGGGGTGGGTGGAGGGGGGGGGGGGGAGTGAAAACTTTGTGCTTGCTTATTGATGGTGGTTCAGGCAGGGTTGTTGACTCCCTTCACTATTACCAGCTTCACTTAAGTCCCTTGGCTGTTTTTCACTTTTGGTGGATACTTTTTTTTACACTGGAAGGTGACAGTGAAGTTGCGAAGTTTACAGCGCCAACTCTAAAGGCATTTTTGAAGGTTCGCAGTCAGAGTGTGTCTGGCAGCAAGCAATAACTTGTTGCTCATGCTGGTGCTGGTCAGCCACAAATTGATGCAAAGACACTTTTCCCCATTCTACATCACCTTTCCCCTGTAATTTTTGAAAAATGCAACAGTAGCAGCATTTGTACTGCTTTGCAATTCTAGGTTCTGCTTCCATTCACCCATTGTGAACCAATGCCTACTCAGAAATTGGCCCGGAAGTGGCAGCTGAGACCTTTTCTTGACTTCTTGTATCAAATATTACAAATGGGCATTCACTCATGCAAACCAGCATCGCTGAATTGCTCAGTGCAATACAAGGGTCGCACTGACACTGACAGATGTGTGTCATATAATATGCAGGGTGCTGACAAATTAAATGGTAGAAGCAGAATACAAATGGCATTCCAGCCATGTTAGAAGCTAAGAGAGTGCAGTCCTGATCTGTAAGTCTTCAAACGTTTTTTGCTTCTGTGCCTCAGCTGACTAAAGAAACCTGCTGGGGATGTCGTTTCCTTGCTTCCTCGGTCTGGGCAGAAGAGGAGTGCACATCTGTCAGTGGCTGTGATGAAGTTTGAGGCTCACTGGCTCTCTTCCCCAGCCCCTCTGCATGCAAAAACTGTTTTGTCTCTGTGCCATCTTTTTTTTCTTTGCTGCCACCAAAGTGTGTATGACCAGCAAACTCTTTGACCTGTTGCAGCACAGTAGCAGTGAGAAAACACTGACCCAGAGCTCTGAAAAGATTTTTTTTTTTAATAGGTATCTTTGTTTTTATTATTGCTCCTGTTCCTCATTACATGTGAAAATATTTTGGGTTGGAGTATTTGAACAGGCATAAAGCTTTCAGAAGGGGGCCACCTCAGAATTGTGTACAGCAATGTAGCTCTGCATAGAAATGCAGTGACTGCGGGGAAAATGTGCAATGTTTTTGTATTGAGTGCCACTTCTGCTTGTAAACTATGGCAGGTACAATTTGGTGGTCAAGAACAGATTGAGTTTAGGGTTTCACAAGATCATTGACAGATGCTGTAAGAATAATTTATGATGATTGTTACAGGGCAGAGACGACATCAACAAGGTTCGGGACACCTTGGAGAAGGAGCGACAGCAGCTGAAACTGGAGCAGCGGTCGCTAGGCAACCTGCAGATGGACTACAACCGCCTCCGAGATGAGCATGACCGGCTCCGCAACGCGTACGATCGGCTTAGCAAAGATTACGCAGACTCACTGGCGAGTCACAAGGCGCTGAAGAGTGAACTGAACTCACTGCAGCTCAAGTTAACAGAGCAGATGGGGGAGCTGGCGGAATGCAAGGAGCAACTGACGTCTGCTGTGAATGAAGTGCAGAAAGCAGAAAACAGATTGGAGGTAGGAATTGCATGTGAGAATGATGGGATACAAATTGTATGTGAGAGTGAGATGGAGACAGGAATTGTTTGTGAGAACAGTGAGGTAGAAATTGTATGAGAGCGAGATGGAGGTGGGAATTGTATGTAAGAATGATGCAATATAAATTGTGCGTGAGAGTAGGAATTGTATGAAAACGAGGACATATAAATTGTGTGTGTGAGTGAGATGGAGGTAGGAATTGCAAGTGAGAACAGTGAGACAGAAATTGAATGTGAGAGTGAGGTGGATGGTAGGAATGGTATGCAAGTGTGAAATGGAGATGAGAATTGCATGTGAAGGTGAGATGGAGATAGGAATAGTAGGTGGGGAACTTGAGACTCTGCCTGTGGCCTCAAAGCCAGTGACATCACACCATCAATCACCTGGAGGAGACAGGAGTGGAAAGAGAAAGTGCTTGACGATCTTCCTTGAAAGGACGAGAGAGTGCATCATCAGATGGACATTGGAACTGTTTCAAAGGCGACTTTTGGGAAAACTTCTGAGAGACATGGTGGAGCTCACATGGGCTTTTCTGAGCGCATAGATACCATCCTGAACTGAACTGAATAGTGGGTGAAGGTGAGATGGAGGGAAGAATTGTATATATGAGGGTAAATAGGTAGGAATTCCGAATGGTATTTGAGGGGGAGATGAGGTGGCAACTGGTGAGAGTGAGATGGAGGTAGGACTGGTATGTTAGAGGTGGTATAGTACCATTGCAAATCTAACGGCTGTTCAAACATTGTTATCTTGCAGACCATGTACCAGGTCAACGAGAGACTGGAGAATGAGAACCAGACACTACTGCTGCAGATCCAGCAGCTTCTGAATCAGAACCACGACCTCCTGACAAATGCCTTGAACAGCAAAGATCACTTTGCTGAGGAGGAAAAACAGTACCTGTGAGTAAACCCACCTGTAACCAGACTTGGCTTGGAACAGAAAAAAAGAAAGAAGAAACAGTAAATTCCTGCAGTCAAAGCTGCATATTTTGACACATTCTGAAGTTACGCATGTTGTTGTGAAATTTAACTAGGCCTTGGTACATGAATGTAGTTGTATCCAGGGAGAAGTCTATGCATGAAAGTGCTTGTATTTGTGAGTGTGCCTGTGTGTTTGTATCTGTATGTGAATGGGCTTGTATTCGGGGAGAAGTGCATTGGTGAAAGTGCTCATCTCAGTATATGCTTGTGCCTGCATCTGTGAAGGAGATTACAACAGTGCAAGAATGTGCTTGTGCCTGTGCTGGAACATCATCAGTATATGAATGTGCTTGTATCTGGGGGAAGCATAATCATGTGAATGAGCTTGTATCTTTTCGTGACTATACTTGTAGCCAGGTAGAATTCTGCAAGAATATGTTTGTATCTGTCCATGAACGTGTCTTTGTCCAGGGGATGTGCTTGTATCTGCATATGAATGTGTTTTTATCTGTTCATGAATGTGTCTTTTGTTAAATATAGGGAGAAGTCTGCAAGAATGTGTTTGTATCTGTACATGAATGTGCTTGTGAGATGGATGAATGTGTTTGTATTCAGAGAGAAGTCTTTACAAGAATGTGCTTGGATTTGCTCATAAATGTGCTTGTATCTGCTCATGAATGTGCTTGAATCTGTACATGAATGTGTTTGTGTCCAGGGAGAAGTTTGTACAAGAATGTGCTTGGAGCAGCACATGAATGTGCTTGTGTCTGCACATGAATGTGCTTGTACCTGTTCATGGATGTGCTTGTATCTGCACATGAATGTGCTTGTACCTGTTCATGAATGTGCTTGAATCTGTACATGAATGTGCTTGTGTCTGCACATGAATGTGCTTGTACCTGTTCATGAATGTGCTTGAATCTGTACATGAATGTGCTTGTGTCTGCACATGAATGTGCTTGTACCTGTTCATGAATGTGCTTGAATCTGTACATGAATGTGCTTGTGTCAGCACATGAATGTGCTTGTGTCTGCACATGAATGTGCTTGTACCTGTTCATGAATGTGCTTGAATCTGCACATGAATGTGCTTGTGTCTGCACATGAATGTGCTTGTACCTGTTCATGAATGTGCTTGAATCTGTACATGAATGTGTTTGTGTCTGCACATGAATGTGCTTGTACCTGTTCATGAATGTGCTTGAATCTGTACATGAATGTGCTTGTGTCTGCACATGAATGTGCTTGTACCTGTTCATGAATGTGCTTGAATCTGCACATGAATGTGCTTGTGTCTGCACATGAATGTGCTTGTACCTGTTCATGAATGTGCTTGAATCTGTACATGAATGTGCTTGAATCTGCACATGAATGTGCTTGTGTCTGCACATGAATGTGCTTGTACCTGTTCATGAATGTGCTTGAATCTGTACATGAATGTGTTTGTGTCCAGGGAGAAGTTGTCTGAGCTGCGGCGACAGAAGGAGAGGCTGGAAGAGAAGATCATGGAACACTACAAGAACAGGCTGAACGCGCCCAAAAAGTATGCAGGCCTTGCAGTTTTCTTGAAACCCATTTCTAGCACTGTACAAAACACCTATATGGGTCAGGCTACTTCACGATATGCAATGCTTCAGTGTTTACATATCATGATGTAACAGTATTTGTTCATTTTGCTAGGGAAGCTTCATGTACTTCTTTTATCTTTATATTGCTAATAGGTCTTTCACCTGTTCAGCCAGAAGCATACATCTCGTTTTTTCCCCCCTGATCTGAGAGGCTAGATACTCAGTCCACTTTCCCTGCCAAACAAGAGAGGTAGTGCAACATTGATCCAGGACCTTCTGTTTGACTTCAGCTCCCACACATAAATGTTCACTAGTTTGGAATGTGTTGAGAGCCATAAACACAAACACTTGTAAATATATGGGCACACATGCTTGTATGCATCCAGCTTTTCTTCACACATGTACACGCTTGCTCACTCTTGTTAGATTTTAGTGTATGCTGGCAGAAGCTTAGTTTGTTACATGAAGCTTGGCCAGCTCTTAATGTTCTGTGTTTCATGAACAAAGGTATCAGTGCCAATGAATGTTTGCCATGATGGTCCACATCTTGTGATTTGTGTTTCAGGAACAAAGGCATCGGTGCCATGATAGCAAGGAAAGCCAGGAACATTATCTCCAGGGTAAGACACAAATACTTCAATACATTTCACTTTACTGGATTTATTTTATCCTTTTTCATTTATTTATTATGTGTTCATAATTATATCTCCAGGATAAGACACAAATACTTCAATACATTTCACTTTACTGGATTTATTTTATCCTTTTTCATTTATTTATTATGTGTTCATAATATATCTCCAGGGTAAGACACAAATCTTCAATACATTTCACTTTACTGGATTTATTTTATCCTTTTTCATTTATTTATTATGTGTTCATAATTATATCTCCAGGGTAAGACAAATGCTTCAATACATTTCACTTTACTGGATTTATTTTATCCTTTTTCATTTATTTATTATGTGTTCATAATTATATCTCCAGGGTAAGACACAAATGTTTAAAGTACATTTCACTTTACTGGATTTATTTTATCCTTTTTCATTTATTTATTATGTGTTCATAATTATATCTCCAGGGTAAGACACAAATGCTTCAATACATTTCACTTTACTGGATTTATTTTATCCTTTTTCATTTATTTATTATGTGTTCATAATTATATCTCCAGGGTAAGACACAAATGCTTCAATACATTTCACTTTACTGGATTTATTTTATTTTTTCATTTATTTATTTATTATGTGTTCACAATTATTTAAAAAAAAACACTTAAAAAGCATTGCTGACCTCAGGGTCCACACAACCTTTTGTGGGTGGTTGTGTGTTCTGAAATTTGGAGTCTGAGAGCGCAAGGCCTTGTAAGTGCTTAGATTTATGAAAGAATCTTTGTACTGTGAAGATGGATCCTTGCAAAACATCCTGGGAGCTTTGAAGTCTTGGTTTTTACCCAAACTGAAAAATTTACACCAAGTTTGCTCCAGTGCCACTGCTAGTGTGAAGCTCTGTAGGTTTAAGGCAGAGAACCGAATGATATGATCATAAAGAATATTAGTCAGTCGTACTGGGCCTTGTTAGAGCCAGGTCTGATTAACTGTAAGGTCCTTATTTTCCTGGATGTTTTACGATTCCCAGGCTATTGATTGCTGGGAGGTATGGTGAAAACTGGCAGTCACAACAAAAATGTGTAAACTGGCAGCCATAATGGATGTGTGATAAAAATTGGTCAAGACTCTTCCAAAGAAAGTGTCATATCACAACAGCATGTATATATATATACTGTTACTGAACCTCACGCTGAGTTTTGAGGTGAGAGGAACACTATGGTCATGAACACTGAGTGTGATGCAGGGTTAATTCCTGATGGAGTAGCTGTCTTTGTGTTTGTGACTCTGTGTTGTTTCCTGACAGAATCATGACTGTGACAGAGCAGCAGTCCTTGCGATTGTGACCTAGGGTTCATTTCTTGACAGAGTAGCTGTCTTCGTGACTGGCCCAGTGTTAATATTTGACTGTAGCAATCTCATTCACAGGCCCCAAGACGCAGCAAGAGTCGCCCGGACCTGACAACCCTCAATGACAACTCATCGCAGGGCTCCGGTTCCCATGGCGACTCCATGGAGGCTGTCGACGACAGTGGCAAGAAAGGTAAACTTTGAAATGGTTTGAAATCCAACCCTCTGCCACTGTCACTGTATCAGTACAGAGTCATGTATTCCATTTCATTTCAGTTAAGCATCTCTCTCTGTGTCTCTTTGTCTCTCTCTCTGTCTCTGTCTCTCTCTCTCCCCCCCTCTCTCTCTCTTCTCTCTCTCTCTCTCTCTGTCCCTCTCTCTCACTCACTCTTTGTGTTTCTCCTGCTACATGTTCATCTTATAGTCTGCTGATTGTAGGGCTGACATTTCAGGTTGTTTGTTACAAAGACTAAATGAAAAAAGCTGATGTGTTATTGTTCACAAGAGACATTTACAGTGTGTTGGGGCATGTGGAGAACTTTAAGAGGGCATTTCCCAGACTCAGAGAAAAGTGTACAGTACAAGTCTGTAGCATCAAGAACCTATCACCAATGGTTGGAGATTACAGTTCACACCCAGTAAAAATCTTTAACGTCAAGACTGCAGAGCAAGTGAAAATCTGGTCTTGACGTTCTTGTATCAGTGCATCAGTCCAGCACGGAAATACGGGGTTGTTTCAAAGCTTGTGGACAAAATGTATGTCTGTGGTGGTTCCTTGGATGTCTTCCTGACCTGTCGATGTCTGTCAGTGGCGATTCACATCTGTTGGAAGCTGGCTGGGCCATCCTGACATGGGCAACAACACTGCCAAGGTTGCAGCCTTAGCGCCTCTTTTCTTCTTGTTTCATTTGGGTGTGCATCTTGCCAAAATTGAAAGTCCTCAAGGCCATGGCTTTTCACATCATTCCCCACGCTAAAGTGTGGTTTTTGTTTTGTTTTTCTTCCGCTCCAAGCTCTGAAGCCTTGTAGCAGTAGTGAAAGCCACAGAGAAGTTCCAACAATGCATTTGTTTTGCAGTGGCAGCATTAACTAGGTTTGTGTCATACTGATGTACCAAACCTGCTCTAACTGAGCAAGAACTTCCATGCACATGGAGCACTGAGTACCACAACAGGTTGTAGGATGAACATGAACAGGTGGGGTTATCCAGTCCATGGGCAAGCTTTAAGTGATTGTCTTTGTACAGTGGCCAGCTGTCAGTCTCAGCTTGCTACTGCAACCTTGGCAGCACTGCCCATGTCGTGTGCAAAGTATATTGGTCTCTTTGCTTTGTTGTGTCTGTGACAGAAGTGCTTTTACACACGCAGAATTTGTGTGGTTTGGTGACATGCAGATACGCATCATGTGCAACGTGTATCAGTGTCTTTGTTTTGTTGTGTCTGTGACAGAAGTGCTTTTACACATGCAGAATTTGTGTGGTTTGGTGACATGCAGATACGCATCATGTGCAACGTGTATCAGTGTCTTTGTTTTGTTGTGTCTGTGACAGAAGTGCTTTTACACATGCAGTTTGTGTGGTTTGGTGACGCACAGATACGCATCATGTGCAAAGTGTATCAGTGTCTTTGCTTTGTTGTGTCTGTGACAGAAGTACTTTTACACATGCAGTTTGTGTGGTTTGGTGACATGCAGATACGCATCATGTGCGACCTGTATACGTGTCTTTGCTTTGTTGTGTCTGCGACAGAAGTGCTTTTACACACGCAGTTTGTGTGGTTTGGTGACACACAGATGCATATCACATGCAAAGTGTATTTGTCTCTTGCAGTTTGGGCACATTTTAGAACAAAGAAGAATCCAGGAATGTCATTTTCATTTTATTTATTTTTGTGTGTGTGTGTAGGACCGTAGGAAACTGTTCATACATTCATTTTCTTGTGAGGGTACAAAGACACAGGCACAACAGTTTATGGGATGGTATAAGACTCAGGCACAGCATTTTATTGGAGGGTCAGAAGACTTTGTTTTCCTTCTGTGACAAACCATGACAGCGTAGTGAAGTTGACATTTACACAGCGGTCACTAAAAGCATGGCTACTCTACACAGCTAGGACTTTGGAGGGCAGATACACCCACTCTCAAGACAGTCCTCGACTGTCCAAGCAAAAGAAAGCGCTGGCCAAGTCGTACAGTGCCTTGCCGCTGGCAGAGTCCTCTGGACTCGGGAATGGCGCCATGTCCACAATGAGAGGTACAGGTAGAACCTTGTAGCACGGGTATGGGGACCCACTTCCCTTTGTGTTCCTGCCTCTGACCTTTACACCTTTTACTGGGACCATGCCTGATAGTTCCACTGGGACCATGCCTGACATTTTGAATGGAACCGTGTCTGACATTTCAAATGGGACTGTTCCTTACATATTCCCCCCCCCCCCCCCCCCCGTCTAATGTGATGCAACTTTGGTGCTCAGGAGAACCCATAGGTCCTTCCTCCATTCCATATCCTATATGTTTCCCACTGTTGCCATATACGTTTCCCCCAGTGCTGCCTCTGAAGGCAGGATCTCCATCTGAACATGATTTCTGTGCAGTTTTACATGGTATTTTTAAAGCGTGTTTCTGACCTTCACATGCAGTCATCTGTTTTAGGGTGTTTCTGCACATGGGAATCAAAAGTTGGCTATGAAGACCAGCTTTGTTTCCTGTGTCGATCAGAAACATCAGCTTTCTTACAGTGTTGGCTAGGGTTGGCTACAGGCGTTTGCTAAAAAATCCAGCGTTGTTGCCAGTGTTGGCTAGAACACCAGCTTTGTTATTAGTGTTGGGCAGAAACACCAGCTCTATTGTTGTTGTTGGCTAGAACACCAGTTTTGTTTTTATCAGTGTTGGTCATAATCACCAGTGTTGTTGCTAGTGTTGGTCAGAAGCACCAGCTTTGTTGCCAGTGTTGGTCACAGGCATGTTGAATGCCAACATTGTTTTCAAAGTGTGATGTAGACTCCTCCCAGAGTGACAAAATAATGAAACCATTATTGTGATCACTGCAAGGAAGAAGAGAGAAGAGGGACGTACATGTACACAATGAAGCTCACTGCATGTATCTGTGCCTAAAATTGTCAGGCATGGTCCCACTACAGCAGACTAGATGGCATTTTTGTATGTATCTGTGTGGCTGTATGTATAGTGTGGTGCTTTGGAGCATTGTGTTGTGCACAGCATGTACAAACTGTGTGAATCTCTATATTTTGGCCTCTGAGAATAGGTTTAATTTTAAGCAGTATGATGTATTGGTTTCTTTCCCATGTACCTTTGAGTTGGAATTACAGAACTCATTTTGTCTACCTCAAAAATAATGTGTGGCACTAAGGCCCCATGTGTGTTGCTGAGGACCCCTTGTGTGGCATCAGCCCCGGTATGTGGTACTGATGTCCCCGTACAGGCACTAAGGGCATTATGCCCCATATGTATTAATAAGGGCCCCACATGTGAGTACCATGTGGCACAAAGGGCATTATGCCCCACATGTATTAATAAGGGCCCCACATGTGAGTACCATGTGGCACAAAGGGCATTATGCCCCACATGTATTAATAAGGGCCCCACATGTGAGTACCATGTGGCACAAAGGGCATTATGCCCCACATGTATTAATAAGGGCCCCACATGTGAGTACCATGTGGCACAAAGGGCATTATGCCCCACATGTATTAATAAGCGCCCCACATGTGAGTACCATGTGGCACAAAGGGCATTATGCCCCACATGTATTAATAAGGGCCCCACATGTGAGTACCATGTGGCACAAAGGGCATTATGCCCCACATGTATTAATAAGGGCCCCACATGTGAGTACCATGTGGCACAAAGGGCATTATGCCCCACATGTATTAATAAGGGCCCCACATGTGAGTACCATGTGGCACAAAGGGCATTATGCCCCACATGTATTAATAAGGGCCCCACATGTGAGTACCATGTGGCACAAAGGGCATTATGCCCCACATGTATTAATAAGGGCCCCACATGTGAGTACCATGTAGCACAAAGGGCATTATGCCCCACATGTATTAATAAGGGCCCCACATGTGAGTACCATGTAGCACAAAGGGCATTATGCCCCACATGTATCAGTAAGGGCCCCCCATGTGATACTAATCACCCCATTTTGGTACTAATGGCCACATGTTGGCACTGATGGCCACATGTATGGCACTAATGGCCACATGTTGGCACTGATGGCCACATGTATGGCACTAATGACCTTAGATATGGCACTAGTGGCTTCATGTATGGTATGAACGGCCCCATGTTGGCAATAATGGCCTTATATATGGCACTAATGGCCACATGTATTTCACTAATGGCCCTATGTTGGCACTAATGGCCCCATGTTGGCACTGATGGCCACATGAATGGCAATAGTGGCCTCATGTATGGCACTAATGGCCCCATGTTGGCACTAATGGCTGTATGTATGGCACTAATGGCCACATGTATGACATTAATGGCCTTGTGTTGGCAATAATGGCTTTATGTATGGCACTATTTGCCCGTGTTGGCAATAATGGCCACATGTGTTTCACTAATGACCTTATATATGGCATTAATGGCCACATGTATGGCAATAATGGCCACATGTTGGTGATAATGGTCTTATATATGGCACTAATGGCATCATGTATTTCACTAATGGCCTTATGTATGGCACTAATGGCCCCATGTTGGCAATGATGGCCACATGGATGGCAAAAATGGCCTCATGTGTGGCACTAATGGCCCCATGTATGGCACTAATGGCCCCATGTTGGCACTAATGGCCCCATGTTGGCAATAATGGCCCCATGTTGGCACTAATGGCCCCATGTTGGCATTAATGGCCCCATGTTGGCACTAATGGCCCCATGTTGGCATTAATGGCCCCATGTTGGCAATAATGGCCACATGTATGACACTAATGGCCTCCTTGCAGTGGTGCATGACATGAAGGGCCCCGCGTGAAGCATGAAGGGCCAATTAGTTGTTGATGACTTGTTCTGTATGTGAGTCTCTTTGACTCAGTGTTTTGGGTGGGTTGTAGTAATGATTTATTGTATATATTGGTGTTAGTGTTAAATGACTTGTTCTGTATGTGTATCTCTTTGACTCAGTGTTTTGGGTGTTGTTTAGTTATGATTTATTATATATATTTATATATTTCTGTTAGTGTTAAATGACTTGTTCTGTTCATGTATTCCGTTGATCCCATTTTTGGGGTGGTCTGTAACAATATTTCTTGTATGTGTTGTATACATGTAGCCTTTTGGCAGGTAGATTGGCAGGGATAAGTTGTAAGAATAAGCAACTGCCTAAAATCTTAATCCAAGTGTAATAAAGTTCTGAGTTTTGAGTTCCTGTTGCTATTAGTGGTTAATAACTTGTCCTTTGTGTGTAGTTTTTTTGACTCAAGTACTGGGTCACCTGTAATGGGATTTGTCTTGTGAACTAATATACCCCTGATGGCAGTTTGTTGAAATACATAGCAGCCATTTATATATATATCCTTCCTTTCTTTCTCCTAGTGGACACTGTTCTTGTTATTGGTTGGTGGACATGAATCTGTGTCAGTTTTACCTCTACTGCTTCTCCCATCCACACCCCACACACCCAAACTGTTTTATTCCCCCCCCCCCCCCTCCCCCCAGTGGTGCTTCACCCTGTATTTTACCCTGCCATTTCTCCCAATGGCCCTGGCTGCTTGGTCAACCCAGATAATGTCATCATTGCCTTTACCCTTTATTTCCTGATTTTCCTTACTCCCAGCGTTGTTTTTGGCTTTGGTTTTTGCTTTTTAGACATGTCAGTGTCACTTTGGCCTTGGACATGGATTGAAGAAGCTGCTATGAAATACTTCGGCCTGATCGCTTAACAGAAACATTTTTAAAAAATCAGGTCTTTGTTGTTGTGCTTGTATGACGTCTTTGGAGTGCTAATTAACACCTTTGTGTGTTGATAGAAGCATTTTATTTTCTGGCTGGCAATGTTAGTGTGATCTTTTGCCAGATAATGGCCAGTGTCCGTCTCATCTACGTGTGGCAGGTCCTGTGGTCACGCTACTTGTTGCCATTATTTGGAAAGAAGTCAGGAATCTTTCCATGCTGTGTACCTGTATCTATACTCAAATGCTGAGTGTTTGTCTCTCGTCTTGCTGTTGTAACCATGACATCCAACATGCTACCAGGTGTCTCCACTGTGCACAAGTTTGCAGCGTGTATACCCGATGCTGCGGTTGGTCATTACATCACCCTACAGATCTCTGTGCACGGTATCGCTCTGCCCTCACAGTTCAGTTGTTTGCTGGTCAAGTCAAAATCCTTCTCAGCATCAATACAAAAGGAGGGCGGAGGGGTGTGGGGGTGGAAATGAGTGCAGCACATATATTGTAAGTGTGTAAAATATCCATCACGTATCATGCTTGTGCTGCAGATCTTGCACAATGCGTACTTCAAGATCAGTTGACATGTAGTATTGAGTTCAAGTTCAAGGTTTTACACTGTGTTGGCTTCAAATATTTCACATGGATGTCAAACTAATACCTACTGTGTTGACTTTGGAGATTTACGTTAAGTTCAAGACTTGACAGAGGTGACTTCAAGACTGCACAGTCTTGACTTTAAGTTCAAAACTTTACAGGGTGTTGATGTCAAAATTGCACACAGTATTGGCTTCAAGTTCAAAACTGGATGCAGTGTTGATGTCGAACTGCACACAGCATTGGCTTCAAGTTCAAAACTTTAGATAGTGTTGATGTCAAGACTGCACACAGTATTGACTTCAAGTTCAAGACTTTACATAGTATGTTGACGTGCAGGAGTTATATTTGACAGAAGAGTTGTGGAAAGGATGCGACTTGCCATTTTGTGTTTAGTTCTGGGGTTTCTTGTTTTGGCAGAAGTTTCTGTCTCTGAGCCTCCCTTCCCTCCCCAGGCCTGTGTGTGTGTGTGTGTGCGTGTGCATGTGCGAGCGCATACATATGTGTGTATGTATGTGTGTTCGCGTGCGTGTGTATGTGTGCGCATGTTCGTGCACACGTGTGTGTGTGTGTGTGTGTGTGTGTGTATGTTGGAGTAGGAGGGGTGATAAGGGGAGATTTTTCGGGGAGGGAGGGGGGCTTTTTTATCAATGCTTTCTGGCTTCTTTTTTGTTGTTGTTGTTGGATTTTTGTATTGGATTGTATTTTATGTTGTATTATTTTTGTTAAATCATTTTCCTTGACAATATGGGAGCATGACAAATGACATTGGCAGTTATCGCATGAATGTTGGCTACAGAAACAGTGAGACATTTTCATTGGCTCTTGTTTTATAACTGATTGCACTTCTTTTTTTTCATTTGGCAAAAGATATTTTGCTTTAATAGCCTGTGCAATTAGTGCAAACAGTTATTCATTTAGCACTTGTGAACTTTGAAATGCTGTGTAATCCATGCATTACATTACTGCTTGGTTAGGAAAAAAGCTTAACAATTATAATGATAGGATTGCTTTTATGTTGCGGATAGTACTTTAGTAGACATGTGTTGATTTTTGTTGTTGATTTTTTAAATTAGTTTTCAGTCTTTTTTCCCCTGTCTTTTTTCCCCCTGCTTTGTTCTCTTTTTTGATGCAGGCTTGTGGAAAAAAAAGTAATATCACTGAGAAATTACATGATCTTTTAGCTTTGAAGATGACAGTGTAGCACATCATTTCAAGTATACAGAAATAATGTAGAAGGTGAGTTCAGCATGACTTTCAAACAAACAACAAGACAGGAAACAAAAATGGTCCATGGAAATTGTAACTTGCCTCACCTTATAGGCTACTTGCAACATTACCTGTTGTGAGGTACATCCTTAAGAACTACATGCCTTTTTTAAATCATTCATCTGCATCACAGTACTGACTTATGATCGTGTCTGTCAAGTTCAGGCACTGAGTCATAAGGTGTCCCATTATTCATTTGGCTGATTCCAGGGGCCAGTTCATAATGTGACCCATCATTTCCCATCATTCAGGTTGCTAATCCCAGGGGCCAAGTCATAATGTTGTTCCATGAGACGTTCTGTTGACTTCAGGTGCTAATTCATGAGTTATAATGCCATATATCTCATGATCAGTTTGTTGACTTTAGGCATTAATCATGTCTGGCATGATGCAGTGTGATAACTTTTGAGGGTCAAGTCGTGGTGTTATCCCATGATGCAATTTGTCAACTTTCGGATTGCCTGTCAGGCTGCAGTTTTACAGTCATATGATATCCCATGATGCAATTTGTCAACTTTCGGATTGCCTGTCAGGCTGCAGTTTTACAGTCATATGATATCCCATGATGCAGTCTGGTGACTTCCAGAGGCCCAGTCATAATGTTATCCCATGGTGCAATATATTTTCTTCAGACGCCAAGTTATACATCATAATGCTATCCCATGATGCAATCTGATGTGCAGGAGCCAGGTCATACAGCTATCCCATGATACAATCTGATGACTTGTGGGTGCTAACTTGTAGGGCTATGCCATGGTGCAGCCCGGAAAATTGCAGATGCTAAACCCGCAAGTCAGCAGACTGCATCATGATGCAGTCTGTTGCATGATGCTGTCTGTGCTGATGCTGTCCCATGATGCAGTCTGTTGATTTACGGGTGCTAAGCCATAACACTGTTCCATGAGGCAGTCTGTTGACTTGCAGGTGCTAAGCTGTAACAGTGTCCCATGATGCAATCTGATTACTTGTGGGTGCTAAGCTGTAACAGTTTCCCATGATGCAGCCGGATGACTTGCAGGTTCTAAGCCATAACAGTGTCCCATGATGCAATCTGATGACATGCAAGTGCTAAGCTGTAACAGTGTCCCATGATGCAATCTGATTACTTGCAGGTGCCAAGTCAACAGAAAACCTGAGCAAGGAGACAGGAGCGGAAGACGAGATGGATGCCGGATTCCGCACGCTGTCACCCACCCCCCTGGTGCCACGCGGGGAACGATCCAGGGGCCGGATGTCACCAGGCAGTGAGATGCTGACCCTTGAGCAGTTCTTGAAGGAAGCCAACAAGGAGGCTGAGGTCAGCCCCTCACCCAAGGAAAATGTGAGTTGTCTTTATCCTTTGGCGCCTCCAGTGGGTCCTGTGCATGCAGGAATTAAGAGCTCCTCTGCTGAAAACCCAGGCCTTCAAGGTTACCCCTTTTGAACCCAAAGTAGGTCAGAATTTAGCTTCAGATGCTTTACCTGTTTCCAGGAAATCACAGGCATTACATAGATTTTGCAGATATTGGCTTGATAAAGCTGTTTAGCATTTAGTTCTTGCAACCTTGCTGATTTTGGGTTGTTGTTGTTGTTTTTGCTATGTATGTGACACTTTTGAATTATTTTGTTTCCACAGCGACGGTCATCAGGACGACGACGCAGTCAGGACGACACTGAGTCCCGCAGCAGTGAGAACTCGGACCACAGCAGTCAGCGCAACACTCTCCAGCGACTGCAAGCATTCTCCGCAGCGCATCACCTCCAACAACAGCAGCAGCAACACCAACACCAGTACCCTGACCAGCGGCGCATCTCCAGCCCCATTCCAGACCCTGATGCTGCACTTGCCTCTCAAGACGGCAACCAGTCCCGCGTGGCTGGCGGCGGCAACGTTCAGGACCCCAACCTTTCCAGGCTTTCAAGGATCTCCGGCGGTAGCGGTGCCAACCCTGACGCCTCGCTGCCAGGGCCGATTGGAAGGGTGGACATGCTGACCTCCACCCCTAAATCAGACCCCCCTGGGTACAGGGGCCGGGGGAGCATGGAGGAGCGGGGCCGATGGCCAGAGACCGACAGGTGGTACCAGGATGACCAGCCGAAATACGCTGTGCCCCACCAACACAACAGGTAAGATTCCACCTGCGGTTATTAGAATAGAGGAGTCGGCTGGCTGGGAGAATCACAAGAGGTGGGTAACAGGGTGATCAGGTAAGGTAAGGTTCTGCCTGTAGTTATGGAGGGACGAGAAAGGGCTGTCTTGAGTCAGACAAACGTTGGAGCTGTTTCAAAGGCAACAATGCGGAAACTTCTGAGAGGAGGAGCGCACATGGGCTTTTTTGAGTGCATAGATACCATCTTAAACTGAAATGAACTGAATTTGTGGAGGAAAGAGGTGGACAAGGGGGGAGTAGATGGGAAGGGGGGGGGGAGGGGGGGTGGTACTAGGCTGACCAACACAACAGGTGAGAAGAGAGGGGTTGGTGAGGGGAGTCAGATATGTGCTCGGCTGATCAACACAACGAGACAGGTTGAGGGTGGGAGAGGGTGGGGATGGGGGGGGACAGATGGGGGGGCGGCGGATGGGGAACATACTGGAAGACAGATAGGATATAATGGACCTTTCGTTGGTTGCAAAATCCTGAGTGTTGATCGCTCAGTTTGTTTGTTTGTCCCAGAGGGCAGGCAAGTCCTCCTTCAGCATTGTTGTTTGTTTGTCCCGCAGAGTGGAGACGCACCCCCCCCCAGGGCAGGAGACCAGCCACCTGGCCACCAGCCCTCCCTACAACAGCGCCGTCAAACTGAGCGGACCCGAACCCCTGCGCTCGCCACCCCCTCTGCCCCAGCCCACCCCTCGAGCTATGAACAATCGTGAGCTGCCCCCCACCCCAGCAGAGAGGGAAGCGCGGAGAGAGTCCCTGCCTGCCATGGAGCGACTGGATCGGCTGACCAGGGGGGCGGGGTCGGAGCAAGGGAGCAGCCCAGACGGGAGACCCGTGGATCCGAACCGTCGCAGGTCTGCAGTCGGGGAGCAGGGCAGAGAGGCAAGGCATATGATGGCCCGCTCCCGCTCCGTGGGGCCCCAGGGCTACCAGCCGGCAGAGGCAGGAGGGCAGGGGGCAGGAGGGAGGGGGGGGACCGGCCGGCAGGGGGAGAGCGAGCACGAGCTCAGAGACGGCAGGGACCACAGCTACGGGGAGAGCAATCGCTTCAACGCCTCAGGGTCGTCCAACCGACAGCTTCCCCCCTCACATGCTCCCCGCCCCTACCAGCGGCCAGCCAGCGTGATGGGCCGGCCCTCCCCCTCCCCCCAGAGCTCCCCCCACCTGCGCCAAGACATCAATAACTCCAGCTCCACCCCCCAGAGACAGAGCGGCACAGGGGAGCGCGAGGCACAGTGCGTGCGTGCCGAGCCAATGGTGGGTGCAGCCAATGGGCTGGTGCAGAGAAGGGAGGGTCACGAAGGTTTCGTTGAGAGGCCCAAGTCTGTGCCGCCACACTTGTTCAACAAACCCAACGCCGGCGGTGGAGGGCAGGGCGGAAATGCGAACACTAAGAGCGGCAGCAGCCCTGTCCCCCCACCCCGACACAGCAGGGAGGTGATGTCACGCTCGTCGCTGGATGGTCAGTCGCAAGACAGAGATGCTGCGTCGCGCGTGTCCTTGGATGGATCGCTCGGTGGGCGCTCGGCTCCGTTCAGTGTGGTACCAGGGGCGGTGGGTACGCCTGGGCGAGCTGGCCCCCCCAGCTCCGCTTCTCTGCCCAACAGGTACCTTGGGCCTGGCGGGCCACAGACACTGGGCTACAGCCCCGGGGGTCCAAGCCCTGGAAGTGTGGCCAATCACAGTCCAGCAGCAGCTGGTCGACCACCCATTCAGCGCCACCCCAGCCCTAGCAGCTTTCATGGAACAGGCAGTTTTCAGGGGGCAGTGCGACCGGACCAGGGATCTGGCGGTTTTCAAGGTGTTCCTCGGCAGGACTCGACAGGGGCACAGCCTGGCCCTGCGTACGGCCGAAGCATCACCCCGGGTCCGAGGTACGGTTCTGAGCCGTACAGCCGTGATGCACCGGACGCCAGCAATCCCTACTCCACGCCCCATCGCCCCCAGAGCTCTATGGGCAGGGCCTATCACCACGGCAACCAGCCCAGCCCGCTGAGCGCTCAGCAAAGACTGAACCCAGGGGCCAACCCCCCTGGGCCGCAGCATCCGTACCATGGGCCTTCGCAGGACGGGGGTCGCCTGGACCACAACCACCGGCCCCTGATGGACCAGCATTCCCATGGCAGCAACCAGCCCCCCACCCCCATGGCGCGGATCCCGCCACAAACCAAAATAGCCAGCCCCCCTGCCGGGAGAGGGGATCCATCAGCCAATCAGAGAACGGCAGTTGGGGACGAGCAGCCACACGACCGACCCAAAAAGAACTCTATGTGGTACGAATATGGTTGTGTGTAACAGTAAAACCCATCATGTTGCCTCTCATTCATTGCCTGGAGGTTCTGCGGTGTTCCCTTCCATTGGCCAGGGGTTCTGTAATGTTGCTGTCCTTTGGCCAAGGGTTCTGTAATGTTCCCTTCCATTGGCCAGGGGTTCTGTAATGTTGCTGTCCATTGGCCAGGGGTTCTGTGATGTTCCCTTCCATTGGCCAGGGGTTCTGTGATGTTTTCTTTCATTGTTGGGGGATTCCAAAATGTTCCCTTTCATTGGCCACGGATTCTGTAACGCTTGCTGTTCAATGGCCAGGGGTTCTGTAAGGTTCCCTTTCATTGGCCGGATGTTCTGTAATGTTGCTGTTCATTGGCTGCAGTGTTTCCTTTCAGTGGCCTGGGTTTCTGTGATGGTTTTTTTTCATTGGCCAAGGGTTCTGTAATGTACCCTTTCATTGGCCACAGGCTCTGTAACATTCCCTTTCATTGGCTTTGGGTTCTGTAGTGTTCTCTTTGATGGCCAGGGGTTCTATAACATTCCAGTGACTGAAGTTTGGGTCAAGAAAGCAGTTCAGTGCCTTGCTAATAGTAACACCTGTGACATTTCCTATCACCAGTAAGGGATTCAGGAAAGTTCCCTTTCATTGGTGGGGGTGAAAGGTCAGTCCTGTGCTGCCTCCTATCATTTTAAAAACAAAGATACATATTTCGTGACTGATTGATTTGCTGTAAGTGTAACACTAACAGAAACATGAGGGGTGAACATAAATCTTTAGCATGTGGCCTGCTCAAACGTACATGTTTCATCAGCAACTAGAACTGGTCATTGTCATAACTTTTGCAACATTCCACCTATTTTCTCTGTTACTGTGATCTGCCTTACAATTTTCTGGGCTTTTTTCTTTGTTTCTTTTTGTTTTGTTTTTTGTTTTTGTTTTTTCAATGGAACAATTATTAATATCTGAGGAGTTGGCAGATACTGGATTTTTGAAACCTAGCCACATGTGAACACAGCAGTGGAGGTGAGTGAGTTCCTTGGGGCCAGTAAAGGCCCAAAATCTTGTTGCCACAGACAACAGCAAAAAATACTGCTGACCCCTCCTACTCCCTCGGCGCTAGTTTGCTCAGACACACTTTGGTGAGAAAGGCCCCAGTGTATTCTGTAGTGTCTAAATTCTCCTGTGTTGGACTCAATTTGTGGTATCAGAAGCACCCTTCCCCCCCCCCCCCACCCCCAACCCCTTGGACTTTGTGACAGGCCTTAAGGAACATATTTTTGTATACAGAGGACCTGTTACCCCACCCACACACCCATCCCTCCACACACATACACCATTGCTAAAGGCCCCAAGAGACCCTTAAAGCCCCTCCTCAGTTGAAGCACCCAAGAGATCCATTATGAGTTGCTAAATCCCACCTCTTGTGAAAGGCCCAATAGGATCCATTTTTTTAACAAAAGCAACCCCCCACCCCCTTGTTTAAATCCACAAGGGTTCCAAATAGACATAATGAAAATAAAGGAATGATGCATGTTGGTGGTGTATTTTATTTGTATACGTTATATTACATGGGTTCAGGTTTTGTTTTGTTTAGATCTCATTGAACGTGAAGCGTGAAGTCAGTTTTTCCATGGTGCTCTCCGTTGATGAAAATCTCATTTGATGAATTACATAATTACACATTGATTAACAATAAAAATCTCATTATGATTTACCTAATGCTGGACTAACATTCCTGTGGTTAGCCTGGGACCTTTACGATGGCACTGTACAAAGTGAACATGTGCATGGAACAGAGTATGTCATTCTGATCTGTACCAAAACCAAGCCCTTTGAGATGTTTTGTAGTATCACTCTTCGCTTTGATTTTCTTTTGGCTCTTCCTAACACAGTGCCTAACACTGCGACAGTGGCATGTTTGACTGGACAAATCAGTTTCATTTGTGTGTCAAGGCATGGTTTGGTTCCTGCTCTGTTTTCGGTTGTATGGACGGTACTTTACGTTGCCTGCTTCGCAGAGAAGATAAAGAAGTTTGTGCATGCATATCATATTCACATGCCCATTCAGATGGTCTGAAATGGTCCCTTGGTGTACTAGTTGGCTAGGGCATGTTCATGTTGCATCTCAAATCATACATTTGTCTGGCCTAGGGTGTGAAATATTTGTGTGTTGCATACTGTATTTATGTTAAGTCTGTGTTGCACAGGTTGGCTTGTGTACAATGTGTTCAGATCATTCTTAATCAAGAGGATAGAACATGTAGTTGTGTGTTCAGGTTGTTTATCAATGAGACTGTTTCTGCTGTTGTTGTTTTGTTTGTTGTTGTTGTTTATTTTGTTGTTGTTTTGTCTCTGTAGAGCTGCAGCCTTATTTATAACTAATAGCGGTTGCATTTGCATTATACGCTGTTCCCCAAAGAGGAATATATATCAATGGCCTACACACTTGTGAAATATATGCATTTTGATAGACTGCCACTGACGTTCCTCTAAAATGTCCACAGAACTTTGTCTATGATCTTAAATTTTCTTCTCAGGGCAGTACCCAATTTCTGGACAAAGGTTTTGTTTTGAAGTTTTGGTTTGTCAATTTTGAAATGGGTTATTTAAAACTTGGATGAAACTGAACATTCTGTATCACACACACACACAGACACACGCACACACACGCACACACAGACACACACACACACACAGAAACAAATTTGGGATGTTATAAAGTGGAACCAGTGTATGATGGGGGGATTTTTTGTTCATTTAAGGTAAAGGCAAACTGTTCTTAGTTAGCAAGAAGTAAATTTCAGGGTCTCTGCCACTTTTTTGTGTTGTTTTTTGAATGGTCTCCACTGTAATTATTGTTTTTAAGCTTCAGCGTCATTGTATTGAGGTACATCTGTGAAGGGCTGGATAGTGTGTCAGTTTGTGTGCCTGTTTTGTAGCCTGTGAGTGGCGAGAGAGGCTGATGTACCGTTGTGTCTGTGATGACTAACAGTAATAGCGAACACCTGCCATTTCCTGTACTCTCTTTCTTTCTGTGGCAGGCTGGCTCGATGAGCGATGACTCGCGCTAACCTGACTGCATGCCATACGCTCACCATTGTCTCCCCTCCTTGCGAGGGGGCGTAACTCTGCGGTCAAGGTGTATACCCCCATCCCCCTTTGCTCAGTCACTGGCCAATGTCCCAGTGTTGTGTTTAATGTTGGACTGAGTTTTCTGGCCGTGTGCATTGTGTTGACTGTTTTTCACTAGTTCTGCGTAAACTGTGTTGTGCTTTTGATGTGGATCGTGGTGGTGTAATTGATTAATTGTGTGCGAGATGGGAGCTGGGGTTTAGAGTAGGCTTACAACGGCAGTGCGGTGTTATGCATTGCTGCAAGAGTATTGTGTCAGTGTGGGGTGGTAACAACAGTACAGTGATAGTCCAAACTCTAAGCATAGTTTGTGACAGCCTTCCTCCAACTGCTGACATAACTGGTTACACCGTAGGCTTCCATTTTTCGTTGGTGCTCAAATAGCAGTAAGTTTGTGAGCATGCAGACAGCTCAGATGACATCAGGCCATATAGTAAGTTTGTAAGCACACAGACAACTCAAAGACATCAGGCCCTGTAGTGAGTTTGTAAGCATACAGACAACTCAGATGACATCAGGCCATGTAGCAAGTTTGTAAGCACACAGACAACTCAAAGACATCAGGCCATGTAGTGAGTTTGTAAGCATACAGACAACTCAGATGACATCAGGCCATGTAGCAAGTTTGTAAGCACACAGACAACTCAAAGACATCAGGCCCTGTAGTGAGTTTGTAAGCACACAGACAACTCAAAGACATCGGGCCATGTAGCAAGTTTGTAAGCGCAGACAGCTCAAAGACATCAGGCCATGTAATGAGTTTGTAAGCATACAGACAACTCAGATGACATCAGGCCATGTAGCAAGTTTGTAAGCACACAGACAACTCAAAGACATCAGGCCCTGTAGTAAGTTTGTAAGCACACAGACAACTCAAAGACATCAGGCCCTGTAGTAAGTTTGTAAGCACACAGACAACTCAGATGACATCAGGCCATGTAGCAAGTTTGTAAGCACACAGACAACTCAAAGACATCAGGCCCTGTAGTAAGTTTGTAAGCACACAGACAACTCAGATGACATCAGGCCATGTAGCAAGTTTGTAAGTACACAGACAACTCAGATGACATCAGGCCATGTAGCAAGTTTGTAAGCACAGACAGCTCAAAGACATCAGGCCACATACTAAGTTTGTAAACACACAGACAACTCAGATGATACCAGGCCATGTAGCAAGTTTGTAAGCACAGACAGCTCAAAGACATCAGGCCATGTAGCAAGTTTGTAAGCACAGACAGCTCAAAGACATCAGGCCACATACTAAGTTTGTAAGCACACAGACAACTCAGATGATATCAGGCCGTGTTTCTCTTATAGCCGCTCACAATGCTTATGGCAGTAAATGAAGGCAAAATCATACAAATCAAGACAGAACAAATTTTCAAACATGCCCAATGTTTACAGGCATGCTTTGATATGCCCCTTCAGCAGTGTAACCTGTTACAGCAGCGTAACCTGTTACAGCAGAGTTTGGAGGAAGGGTGCCGGAAGCGAGGTATGGAGTGTGGTGGTAGTCCTGATACTGGCGTTAAACGTCTCCACCTCACTAATCTTTCCACACTGTTTTATCTTTTCTCCCCTGACGAGGTGAATGCTTTATGATCAAAGTATGGGTGTATTTGTCATTTAGGCAATCTTGGAAGAGTCGTTTTTAAAAAGCATCAGTTCATTGATCTGTACACAGCTCGATGTCTGAAGAAAGGTTGAGATGGAGTTCAGGTTATTTAAAAATTCAGTGTAGGCATGGTAGTGGTAATGCTGTTCCATCACATCACGTAATGACTTTTTCATTCTGATTATTACTTCTGCCAATAATGCAAACTTTCATGATCTGTATACATGAAAAAAATTGCATGGTTTTGACAGTGGTTGTTGGACACTTTTGGTCCCACCCAATTCCAAACTGTTCGTAGCTCCCATGATCTCAGGTGACTTGTGAATAAGTTGTCAGTTACACTGTCTGCTGGTGTACAGTACTGATACCAAGCAATTAAACATAACAGCATTCAGTTGTTGTATTTTAGTGTTTACCAAACCAGTGTTTAGGGTTTGAGTTACATGTATTGAAAGCCCCAGGCATTTTTTTATTTTTTTATAGTTTATTTTATAATTGTGGGTAACAATACTAACCTGTGTACATTGAAGTGCTGGTGTCTAACCTGGGCTATTTGTAGTGCATTAAAAACTTCATTCTTTTCAGTCTGACAGCTTTTTGTTTTTGTTCTTTAATTCTCTGCTGTTTTGCTTTTGATGTCAACTCTCTGCATGGAATTGTTACTTTGCTAAATTTGCATGTTGTACTGTCAGGCATCGCGTTGTCATGGTCTCACAATTTTAACCAGCATCTATCTGCTTGGGTGCGGTTTGCAGGGCTAATACTGAAAGGAACCAGACTTTTCAAAACATGTTTGGTCCCAGAAAGCCGGCCTCTCTCCAGCAAGTAGGAGAGGTCAGAGCAAAAACTCAATACCTTGAGGATTAAGCTCTTAACCCCTTCACTGCCCCAGTCTGTAACATTTCTGGGCTGAAAAGTGCATACATACATGTCTGAAAAACAGTATATTTTTCCAGTCCTATAACAAATCTACTTTCAAATTCAATACCGTGCATTTTGATAGAAATCCTTCCATCTGCTCATGCAAAGGGGAAAGAAAGGCCATGATGATTTCAAATTTGGCATTTTGGGGGTCATAATAATAATAATAATAATAATAATAATTTTCAGAGTGAGGGCACGGCAAGTATGGGAGTGAAAGGCTTAAATGCTCTGTTGATTATATTTTCAATTTAGATAGTCGGTGGGACTCTGTGTAGAAGACAGTGTCAAGTTTCACAGCTGGCCTAAAATGTTACCTGCTTTGATCTTGTTTCTTTGGCGGCATGAGCATGCAACTTCTGTGTCCAGTATTGGAGGCAATGCGTGCAGAACACCCAAAATCAGAAAACACTTGTCATTGTTTGCAGCCTGCCCCACAAGTCGCTATTCACAAAACTAGGCCAGAAACCGAACACCGAATGAAGGGAGCGTTTGAAAACAAAATCCTTAATCTTGGATTTTTGTTTTGATCTGCCTGTTGGTGTTACACAAAACATGTTTTGAGGAGGCATGGCCCTTAAACCTTCAATCTTTCTCTCTTGCAAATAACATTGATCCGGAGCCCTGACAATAATTTCATGTATGTGTGTGTACATGTGCACATGTGTGTGTGTGTGTGTGTGTGTGTGTGTGTGTGTGTGTGTGTGTGTGTGTGTGTGTGTGTGTGTGTGTGTGTGCAGGTGCGTGCGCACATGTGCGTGTGTGTGTGTGTGTGTGTGTGTGACTGTGTGACTGTGTGTGAGTGCTTTAGCTTCAGACTTCAGAAGTGCAATGTTCCAGCAAAACTGATCTTAGAAGGGTTCATCCCAGATGGATCTCACTGCAGTTGTGTCCTGGTTGTGGAAGGTTTCACTCCTGTGGTTGTGCTGTTGCAGTGTGAGTGTGATGTGATGTAAGGTTGTGGTAACAGTGTTGTGTTTTGGCTTCACTGGACTGGGATTCACCACATTAGACTGTGTGTAGCTTGACTTTGAACTTCAAAAGGCACCGCTTCACAGGGGGTTAGTGATTTGTGTGTGCTGCACTGCATTTTTAAAATTATTTTAATTTTATTTCTTTGCAATTTGTGATATTAAACATTAAAAATGGATGCACAAATGCACTCATTTTTCTGTTCAATTTGTAGCTTAGCCAAATTCATCAAGTTGAATAGTAAAATTCTATATGTACGATTCAGCTGTAAAATAATGTGCATCGGTGAAAGAGCTTTAAGATGGCATTCCACTTGAGACAGTGATTAAAAAATAGCCCCACTACACACTGTTCTTCTATTTGTATTTTTTTCTTTCTTTCTTCTTTTCTTCATATGTTAAGATATCATTCTGATGATTCTAGGCAATTTATCATGGGGGTAGGGGTGTGGGTGTGGGGGTCCATTGTGTTTAATTGTGATGATATTGCTTGCACTGTAATGTTCACATAAAGTGAAAGTTGTTATTTCAGAGTCCTTGAGGTTTCAAGGAAATATGGCAAAATTTTCCATCCTAATGACTTGTTTCTGATACATTTTTTTCTACCATTTTTATTATTAAAAATGCTGTACTTGTGATATATAATCATTATAATCATACAAATATGTTTATATGTCCTAGTTTTACCAAAAGGGTGTTCACATAAGGATTCTTTTTACATGGTAGTAAAGCAATGGAAATGGATGGAATTAGTGTGTATGACAAAAAAGTAAATACTGCATTAAGAATTCCATTTAACGTATGTTTTTTGGTGTGTGTTTTTGACATTCAATGCAGCCAGCTATGTTGAGACCTTTACAAGTTAAAGAACAACTCCTGTGAAAAGAATATAATTCTCTCTGTCTTGCTTCCGTGCTTGGTGTTAGTGTAATGATGTTATCAGTGGTTTTATGACTTCTCCGTGGCCTTGCTTTTGCACTTTTGGTATGGACACCGGAATGGCACTTTGAGCTGTTGAGTTTCTGCTGCTATCGATGAACCTTCCAGTGCCCACTGCAGATGCTTCAGTCATGCCCTGCTTTTGCCTGAGTGACTTATCAAACACTAACTTTGTGGTCTGCAAGCTCCTCTTCTTCCTCCATGGTCTTGTCTTAATTTGTTTTTTTAATTTGTTAAAAAAATTGTTTCACTTATTACTGTCATGTATGTCAGGATTATGCAAAGTGTGTTCATTGCCTAGGTTATGAAATAATGATGACCTGTTTGTGATGTGTGCCCTACGGGAACCCAGTATTTCCAGGAAGACTGCCTCGCAAAGAACCAGATGTGTTTGATATTCTGCTCTGGATGAAATTGCATTCCTTGTTGCCTCTGTTAACCTGTACTTAACTGTCTAGCACTGATGGCCTGTAGCACTCAGTCTCAAGGCTCCTGAACTGGACACTGCTTGTTGCGCCCAGTCTCAGGGCTTGTGAACTGGACGCTGGAAGCCTCTTGCACTCAATGTCAAGGCCTGTGAACTGGACACTGCTTGTTGCGCCCAGTCTCAGGGCTTGTGAACTGGACACTGGAAGCCTGTTGCACCCAGTCTCAGGACTTGTGACCTGGACACTAGAAGCCTCTTGCACTCAATGTCAAGGCCTGTGAACTGGACACTGCTTGTTGTACCCAGTCTCAGGGCTTGTGACCTGGACACTGAAAGCCTGTTGCAGTCAGTCTCAAGGTGTGTGACCCAGACACTGAAAGCCTGTTGCACTCAGTCTCAGGGCTTGTGACCTTGACACTGGAAGCCTGTTGCACCCAGTCTCAGGGCTTGTGACCTGGACACTGGAAGCCTCTTGCACTTGGTGTCAAGGCTTGTGACCCAGACACTGAAATCCTGTTGCACTCGGTCTCAGGGCTTGTGACCTGGACACTGGAAGCCTGTTGCACCCAGTCTCAGGGCTTGTGACCTGGATGGTGAAAGCCTGTTGCCCCCAGAGTCAAAGCTTGTGAACTGGACACTGAAAGCTTGTTGCACCCAGTCTCAGGGCTTGTGAACTTGACACTGAAGGCCTAATGCACCTGGTGTCAAGGCTTGTGTACTGACACTGTGCAAGTGCTTTCTCAGGGAAGATTGCTAAATTTGTCATATCAAATATTTCAGCTTGGAATTTTGTAGATCTGCTGCATATCATTATGCAGGATACAGAATACTTGTCTGGAATTCACTGTTATCCCACCAAGGGAATTGGTATATTTTTGTAATGACATGTGAAG
>JABMCL010003006.1:227500-230000 GCA_018857735.1 Alviniconcha marisindica | reverse complement strand
ACACACACACACACACACACACACACACACACACACACACACACACACACACAAACACACCACGCACACAACAGTTGACTGTCACCTCAGTCCCTCCCTCCCCCCCTCCCCCAGCCCCCCCCCCCCCCCCCAAATTAAAAAAATAATAATAATAATAAAAAAATAGACACACAAAAAAGACTGCTACGACGAAGAAAATCAATAAAACCAGCAACTGCGTCATTGACTTTCCTGTACTGTGCGGCGTGCGACCTTGTATACGGCGGGTCAGCTGAGCCGGTCTGCATGTGTAACACATTCTCTGAGGACACTCTGCCCATGATGAATGAAGAGGTCCGCGGTGATGTACATTCAAAACGGCGACCGAAGTGTGGCTGCCTCTCGACAGTATGAACGATCGTGGTGTGCAGAATTCGCCCACGGTTAGAAAGACACGTTTCCGCTTTGTTAAACGGCACTGCTGTGTGGAGTTTCGCCGGCTCTTCTCGTCGAGCAGAACCGGAACGTGACACCGTCGCCGACCTGTTTGTTCCCCGCACAGCCTTCGGGATAGACAGAGCGAGCAGTCAGACGGACAGAAGCCCTCGCTGACCTGTTTGTGTCACTGGCGGCATGTTTTTGCGCATTTCAGAATGCTGCCATATGACCTTAGCGTTCGGGTCACGAGCAGCGGGTAGCAAACACCCACACGCCCATCCTCTTCCCCCTGCACCAAAACACGGCCACGTGCTTGTGCTAAATTTAGCTTACTCCGAACTTCCGGCCGTGAGTGTGCATCTTGGGAAGGAAAGCTCGGAACTCTGTGTGTACTAAAATAGTCTGGAGAAAGAAAAAAAAAGAAGGAAAAAAAAAGGGAGACCAGGTTGTGAAACCTTTCCATGGCCACGGCCGAATCAAGCTCTTCAGCAGATATGGCTGGTGACGAGGAAGGAACGGTGCGACTTGAACTCACAGACGGTAAGTCCCGTTCGCTCAGTGCCAATCGCTTGTCGCGCGCAGACGACATCCAATCCGGTCTGTCGTCCGCTCGAGCACACGCTCGATCACCGACTTTACGTCTGTTTTGATTACACTTGCAAACTTTCCTCGAGGATTCCGCAACGTATATAGGAAGCGCGTGCGCCCTGGATGCATAAAATCGTTGCGTTGACAACGGTCAGCGGCACGCGCTGGACTGAGAGGGAGGGGTGGAGGGTGGCACGGTCTGTTGCTCGGGGATGGAGAGGTGGCGGCAGGGCAAAGCTAGCAGACACCGGGCCACAGGCCTGTGACCGAGATTTTGTCAAACTTGTCGCCAGGAAGCGGGCGCTGCTGGCTACCCCACCTCCGCCTCCTCCTGTTTTTCAAGTGACTGAGGGGTGCGGTGCACCCATGGGAATTTCCCCAGCTCGATCAGGGATCGGGTGGTTGCCAGGCTGCAGTTCACTCTCTCTCCTCTGAGTTTGCGGTCCGAGTTGCAGTGCACTCGTTGCCGCACTGGTGGGACTCCATCGCACCGCATTCTTCAATAACCACCAGCGGAGTGCATGCCGCAAAAGACGGCCGTGTTACTCCCCCTGTCTTGCCTGGTCACAGACAGCGTTGACCCCCGTGCACCGGCATTGCTGTCAGTGTCGTTGACTGCTCGGAGTTGAAATGTTGTACACAAACTGTAGATCCTTACGTAACATCTTTTGTCAGTCAAGCCGCTGACTGCTGGATCTGAAGTGAAATGCTACGCATACTGCAGACCCTTACGCAACATCTACTGTCAATCTTGCATAACATCACCTGTCAACCTTACCAACCATCCTCTTTTTTAATCAAACCATTGACCAACTTGTTGCAGGTCTGCCACATGCAAACGTTTGTAAAATATATAATTGTGATCTTTTTCTGTCTGTCATGAGGTATGCCTGTCCCTCTCAGTCTCTTCCCTCTGTCCCTTGCCTCTCCCTGTCTGTCTCATCCTCTTTCTCTCACCTTAGACCCATGAATAGCACAATGTCACATATTGATTTAAATGAATAGTTTGATTTATGATGGACAATTTTAAGATTTAAAAGCTTATGTCTGCCTTCTGTGCAAGGAGCCGGCTACGGTTTGCCCCATCCCCCATCTATTTTTAACCCATAGTGTAATGACTTGCTGAACTATTTAAAGCAGTCAGCTAGTGTTGAAAGTAGACCATGATCTAAGCCTCACAGCTGGTGGTGCAGTCATGATTTCTCTTACCTGTTCAGATAGCTCCGCTGTCGCCTGAATGTAGCTGACAAGGGTTAGTCACTTCCTGTAATAAGGTTGGATTAAGTTTTGGTCATACTGAGTTTAGCCAGCACATAATATGATGTTAATGTCATGTTGCAGCCAATCAGCAGCTATTCCACGTTGACTTATGTAAATTATTGATTATACCACATGTGTATTATATACATAACATTTATTAAAGCCTGTCTGTTAATGATTGTGATTTTGCCTTATCAGAACATGTCTGTTTTGATCCAACAAAAAGAAGAGAATG
>JABMCL010003006.1:190000-222500 GCA_018857735.1 Alviniconcha marisindica | reverse complement strand
GAAAGGAGAGCCGAAGCAGATTCGAACCGATGTCCCTCTGCTTACAAGCCTAACGTCTTACCGCTAGGCCAAACCGGCTTTCGATTTCGCGGTACATGTCATGGACCTATATATATATACTGTCCATGGTACATGTGACTGAAACAGCCGGTACTCGACATGCCAGGTGTTGTGGCACGTTTTGTCACCCCGGTACGTTTTGTTACCTTGGTGACAGATCGTACCGAAAGGTTCACTCGCTGCACGTTTTGTCACCCCATCGCCGGCAGCGCTGTATGTCTTTCCTTTTCCGTCGATGTGTGTGGGTGTGTATGTGGGTGTGTGTGAAGCAAATGTGTGTGTGTGTGTGTGTGTGTGTGTGTGTGTGTGTGTGTGTGTGTGTGTGTGTGTGGTGTGTGTGTGTGTGGGTGCGTGTGTGGGTGTGGGTGTGGATGTGTGTGAAGCAAATTGTGTGCGTGCGTGTGTGTGTGTGTGTGTGTGTGTGTGTGTGTGTGTGGCGCGCGCGCGCGTGCGTGCGTGCGTGTGTATGCGCACGTGCGCATACGTGCGTGCATGATCTGAGTAGCTCAAGTTCACTTGATTTTGTCAGTAGCCTGCTACTTTCGGTATAGTACTTTGAAAATGCCAGTGGTGTGCGGGCGGTGCGCCCCATGTCAGCAGTATTAGTTTGCAGATTTACAGAGCTGAACTAAGACGAAGAAAAATTAAGGGAAGTTCTTTGTCGTCTTTACCGTTTCTCGTATTGTAGTTGTGATTGTGATTTTCGGCTGGCGGTAGTCACCGAGGGAAGAGTTTTGTTACAGTAAATGTGGCACGGAACGGCGGCCGACTTCACTGCATTTTGTCGCTTAGACATACACAGACACACGCACGCGCGCACTCACACATAGTGTGTCCATTTTTGACACTTTGTCAACAATTTTTAACATTTTTGTCGCTTTGACAATTTTTGACATTGTCTCGCTTCGACAGTTTTGGACATTTGTCGCTTCGACGAATTGCCGCTTTGTCGACGTTTGGTCGTTTAACGTTTCATCCATTTGGCCAACTGTCAGCATCCAGCGGAAATGAAGTCTTGTTCCGCACCAGTGGCATTTGATAGCACAGAAGGTGTATACTTCTTGACAAATTCCGGTGGTCCCTTTCTCTGTGAGACATGTTCAGACTTTGTCTTCCTTCAAGTCACAGCTCCGGACTCACCTTTTCTTTATGTCTGACTCATAACACTTCCAACTACCTATAGGAGCGTGCGCGTGCGTGCGTGTGTGTGCGGGTGCGTGCGTGTGTGTGTGTGTGTGTGTGTGTGTGTGTGTGTGTGTGTGTGTGTGTGTGTGTGTGTGTGTGTGTGTGCGCGCGCGCGCGCGCCTGCGTGTTACGTGCGTGCGCGCATATATATATATATATATATATATATATATATATATATATATATGTGTGTGTGTGTGTGTGTCTATACTGGCAGGGGGCCGACATTTAATAACAAATTTGTGTATGTTAATATTGTGTGTTTTGATATCGGCTGTTTTTTGTTTTGTTTTTGTTTTTTGTTTGTAACTTGAGTATGAAGTGAGCGCTCCTAGGGTTCATTTGAGAAAGGGCGCTCTAAGACCCCATAATTATTATTATTATTCTTGACCCGATCACGACCTCGACATCAGCCTGTCTACACCTGAAAAGGTCAACAAACTGTTTGCGTCTGCGCCGCTAATTGTCTAATGTATCTAGGCAAGCAGCAACGCCAAACTGTCTGCACGCCCGATCTCTGAAACCCCGTTGGAGAGAACGAATCATCCAATCAATATCCAGCCAGCGCTGGTAAGTAGCTCCTTCATCCAAGGCGTTCATGGACGGCCTTGGCGATGACACCCAGTGTCAATCGCCGTCTGCTGCGCAGCCGCCAGAGACTGCATATATATATATATATTGTTTGTAAAACTATTTTTAAAGGAGATTTGAACGGAAGTGGCCGAAGATGCGGTGCAGGCGTGCATAAGTCTCACTGGATCAGGACGCCCCACTATGTGAGCCTGGCCCAGTATTTCGAAGAACAAGAACAAAAAAACAACAACAACAAAAAACAAGAACAAGAAGAAGACAGAGGTCAGGAGCTGTGTGAAAGTCAGGTCGAGGTGGCCGGCCTGGGCTCCCGGTCCCTAATAGTCCTTACGGACTCTGTGGACGTAAGACAACATTGAACTTGAAAGACGAAGACTAGCAGTGCACTTCCAAGGCAATAATTGAGCCTCATTAGCTGCGGATGCTGCAGTCGCAGCTGCAAGACACTGTCACTGCAAAGTGCATGACTGCGGCCACTGCAAACGCAGGTTTGCACTATCTCCTGACGTGCAGTTTGCAGCAACATATCTACTTTTGCGGCTGCAAAAACATTAGGCAGAATTGACTTTGCAGTGAGAAAACTACCTCGCGGTTTTCATAATAATAATAATAATAGGTAACTTTTACATATGGCACTGTTCTCTGACTTGCACAGCTTTGCTGCGCTTTACAAAAAAACATTCTCAGAGATGTTGAGTTTTAAGTGAGAATAGTATCAACTACCGAGGGTAACATGTTACGGTGACAAAACTGCGGAAGGGCGGACTTGAGGGCTATACAGACGTCGATTAAGTAATAAGCCTCACAAACACGCAATTCTACTTGTAACTTCCGCACCGAAATTCCACACCGCCTAAAACATGACGCAAATCTCTCCCTCCCCCCCCCCCCCCCCCCCCCCCCCCACACACACCTCCATACACACACTCCCTTCCTCCTCCCAGGTAAGCCGAAATCTCGCGTCGCTTAGATAAAGATCAGCCATGCGCAAAATATTCGATACAGGCCGTGAGGCACGTTCCGGTTCTGCAACTGCCATGGGTCCTCCCTGCATCTACGCCCCCCCCCCCCCCCCCCCCCCCCCCGCCCTCCCCCGCCCCCCCCCCCGCCCTCTTCCCTCCCCCCTCCCGGAAGGAGGCCGGGGATGTCAGATGTCTCGCTCTTGTCTGGAATCTCAGGGCTGTGACTTGATTCCCCTTTCCTATGTCCTCTCTCGTTTTTCTGCCTAGGCCTCCTGCTCTGTCTGGTCGGTTTGGGTGGTGGTGTTTTTTTTTTTAGTGCTAATGCTCCATTCTCCTGATTTCCCCCCAGAAAAGTCTCAGTATTTTTGGTTAAGAGATAGGCTTTTTTTTGTATGGCTAGCTGGCTTTTGTTGAGCGGCTAGGAAATGATAGTTGGTAGGTGGTGAGGCAGCCTGCTGCCATATGGCACTGGCATTTGCCATTATGCATAGATATATTAAAAAATAAACAAAACACATCTCTGTCCGGCCTTTTATTTTGTATTTTTCTTTATTTTGGTGCCGATAAATTAGAGGGAATGGTCAACGATACCAGCATGCCCTAGCCTGATTAATTGTTGCATCAAAGTGAACGTTTTGCAGTGAAAAGTGTTTTTCCTGACGCTGCAAAATGTGCGCACAGCTTGCAGCGAGCGACTAGTGTTTGCCGCAGCAACACCCAAATTGTGGCAGCGACCACCAGTACACACAGAGCGGACTGTGCCCCTGACCCACTGACATAGTTGTGTTGGAGCCTACACTGTATGTAGCCACGCCGGGGGTCACGTGTAAGCAACAAGCGGCTTTCGTAGCTGCTGCTGCTGCCTCGGGCTTTAACGCTGCAGTCACCAGCACGGGGGGAACGCAGTCATTTATAATATTATATGAAATGGCGCTGTGCACAGCTTTCGTCTTCAGCAATCGCCCTGATATAACCGCACTGGTTGACTGGGCGTAAAACACCAACTTACTTACTCGTGTTCAGCTTGTCAGACGAAACTGAAACTATGAACAGGACATTTCGCGTTCACTGTTCGCGCTTCGTTTCAAGCGTATTTGCTTCTACTAGTGAACAAAACTGACCGAGATTATGCTTAGCACAACTCGTGGCAGTTCTGATTTGTACAATACACAATTTGTACAATGCACAATTGTGTCTTTCGAGCCCCCGTTCGAGACCCCCTCCCCACCAATCACGCTCAAGGAAAATAGGGTATAGTAAACACTCTCCAAGCAGCGACTTCCGGCCTACCCGGAAGCGTACGCGGCCGCCAAGGCCGGCACAGGGCGCAGGCTAATAGTTTCTGCTTTAGGGCCGCCTCTGGTTGCTTTGAGGCAGCCTCGGCACCATATAACTTTCTTCTTTTTTCATTTTCTTAATTGTTATCAAAAATATTACGTCTCATAATTGTTGGTGCAAAGCGAACAGATGACAACATGTTGAATAGCTTTCAGCTTAGAGTTAGACCTTGTCGCTGCGACTGACAATTGATGACTGACTTGTAGGTTTACTTGAAAACGCGCATTAGCGGCCAACAACTGTTGTCAAAGCAAAGCAACTTCTCTTTCGCAAGAAAATGACCCGCCCCCGAGAAAAAAAGGCAAAACACACACGCGCGCGCGCGCGCGCGCACACACACACACACACACACACACACACACACACACACACACACACACACACACACACAAGCGCGCGCGCGCACGCACGCACGCACAAACACACACATACATGTACTCACACGCACGCACGCACGCACGCACGCACAATAACAACAACAACAAGCAAACAAAATGACCCGCCCCACACACACACACACATACACGCACGCACGCACACACAAACAAACAAAACCCAAGGACTACCATCATCACCACCACTACTACTACCACAACCACCATCATTACCACAACAACAGCAGTTGTTCACATTGCCTCAAACGATCTATTCTCCAGAACTAGGCTTGTCCCGGGTACGATATTGAACGTGATTTGCGCTCACGAGGGAGCAGCGCCATGCAGAGCTCCCAGGGCAGGTTCTGTAGGCTGCACGTGCTGCTGGCTGGGCGGCTAGGCTTACTTGTGCAAACAAACGCAAAATTAAAGGGGTTTGATGTCACTTCAGCAGCCAACAATGTCATCAGGGCAGGCTCATGCGCATGCTCAAACTTGGAATGCACGGCCTTATATATTTGGAAGATTAACTATACCACCACAATCTAGAGTTGGGGTACAGGGATATGTTTTCGGCTGTGATAATTTTTACATTATGGATTTTTTTTTGTTGACTTTTTTTTAATCCAGTAGCCTGTGTTTGTTTATTATTGTCAGTTTAAATGCTTTTGGCATTGCTCAGATTTTCATTTTAATTAGTGAGCCTTAATAGTTAGTTGAACTGCCCTGTGGGGGGTGATTAAAGTATATAGACTTGACTGATATTCGTCGACAGCAAATACCGCCCGTCCACCATCCGCACCCATAGAAGTTCTGGTCAAAACCATTAACTGGCACAGCCAATACCGAACTCCAGAACTGAATAGAGGAAACATTCATAATTATTTGAAACGACTGTTGACTGGGAGCATCTTTCTGTGGAAATGGCATCTGCTGCGAGTCTGGAATCCTTCCACTCTCAGCTGCCTTAATCGAATCCCCCCACCCCACTCCCCTTCTTGAATCCCCCTGCGAACCCCTTTCAAAGTAACCCCTTACAGAGCCTTCAACCGGTTGAAGGTAGTCACTCAATGGAAGAAGAGGAGCTTTCTGTCAGTGTGGTTTGCTTTAACATGCTGTGGTTTTGAATCGACGGTAGTCACAAGTTGCAAACCGCGAGCGGAGGTCCGAGTCGCTGCTCATTCAGCACACACGTCTCTTGCTGCTTGAAGAGGATGGGAGAAAAATGAAGGCGAATGAACCGCAAATGGTAGGAGTTATAAAAGCAGAATTCCGGGCAGCAGGAGAAGCAGGTAAAGCTATTTCTTGACTTACGTAGGCTGAACCGTTAGTCAGACGAAAGTCACAGCGGGACGTGAAGGATTACGGAAATAGTCCATTGCAACTGTGACAGTTATCCATTCAAACCAGTGACCTATTTGCCACTCTCTTTGTTCTCAGCTAGACACAAGCTGTTCTTTCAACCCGGAAACTGGATCCTCTAAATTAATATACGGCATAAGCCCCCCCCCCCTCCCCCCAAGCTATTCAGTACCTGTTCACATGGTGGAAACCGCGGACGCACAAATTGGGCCCCGTGTAGAGAAAATCAAAAGTTTCACCCTTTTAGCCTGGTTAGGTCAGAGTACAGCCGTGCATGTTTTGCCTACTGCTAGAAGTTTAAAATTGGCCTTTTTGATTCAAAAGCAACGTTGGAGAAGCTTCTGAAAGACGGGGTGGAGCGGATATGGGCTTTTCCGAGCGCATAGATACCATCTTAAACAGAACTGATTTTGCCATCCCGGTTCATTCAACTTAATTTTCCCCCACTCCTCTCCAAACATATTGTAAAACATGACACACTACTGTGAGTCGGAATTCTGCTTGTGATCTGATGACTCGTGTTTCGCTCTTATATGATCGTCGTTGTAGACTGCGTGTTAAACATCAGTAAATCAATCCACGTCTAAGACCCGTGTACTTGGTTTATCTCGGCATTCTGTGCGGATTCTCGCAGAGCTTTTTGCAGATTCGCGCAGTTTGAGAAGGCATGCAGGCTGACGCTAAGTCACCGTGTAGACCTGTATAATGTATTTTGTGTCATTCTCTTCTTCGTCTTCTTCCTCCGTATAGTGTCCGGCTCAACATTCTGAAGATTCCAACACATTTAGTGCATGCTGAGCTACACCAAAATAGCATGTGTGTGTGTGTGTGTGTGTGTGTGTGTGTGTGTGTGTGTGTGTGTGTGTGTGTGTGTGTGAGCGCGCGCGCGCTGTTTGGGTCGCGTGTGTGTGTGTGTGTGTGTGTGTGCGCGCGTGTGTGCGCGTGTGTGTGTGTGTTGTGCGTGTGTGTGTGTGTGTGTGTGTCTGTGAGCGTGTGTGTGTGTGTGTATTGTGTGAGTGTGTGTGTATATATGTCTGTATATATAGTTATTGTTTGCTAGGTGAGATCTTTATGGTACAATACTATACTTAACGTTCTCTTTGTTGAAATGGGTACATGTGCGATATGTAGTTTTTGTGATGAGGTATTTGTACAGCGCAGTGAGTTTTAACTCGGGCTAGAGAGTAGTGCCTTGTAAGAACTGCCTATTATAATTATTATCCATTATTATCCTGTTTTGTCTGTGTCCTTTGAAAGATGTAGCTGCCTTGACGTCTCGTGCGTTGTCAAATATTAAGTAGTGGTGGGATTGTAGTTGATTTTTTTCCTGTCCGCAGAAGTCGGATTTCCCGTTTCGCCTAACCTTTGATCAGTCCTCCCTGGCCTTCGGCTTAGATAAGGTTTCATAAGATTTCGGAACGCGACGGAGGGCATTTAGTCTGCTTAAAAAAAACTAAGAGATGGAGACGTTAACGAGCAGGAGACATTAACGAGCAAAAGAGGCTGGCAAATCGTTTTTCCTTCATTAAAAAAAATATATATTAAAAAATTCATTGAGAAATGTCACGTGTGTGTGTGTGTGTGTGTGTGTGTGTGTGTGCGTGTGTGTGTTGTGTGTGTGTGTGTGTGTGTGTGTGTGTGTGAGAGAGAGAGAGAGAGAGAGAGAGAGAGAGAGAGAGAGAGAGAGAGAGAGAGAGAGAGTCTGTGTGTGTGCGTGGGTGTGACTCTTTTTCTTTCAGTTTTGTGTTTGAGCTCAGGAGCTGTGTGAACGGGGATCACATTCCCCACTTCCCTTCCCCGTACCTAATAATTAACTGTAGGTTTTCTGTAGACGTAAAGCGTCGTCGAATCGGGGGGGAGGTTTTGCTTTAAGATGGGCAGCAGTGTGACGCATTTTAAAACTTTATTTATTTCATAAGACGTGCGTGTGTGTGTCGGAGCGGGTGGGTGCGTGGGTCTCCAGGCACTGTCCAAAACACAACTTGTGAAACCGTCCGTCCTGCTTACGAAGCGCTCAGTGGATGGGACGACTGTATAGAATCGATCTCAGAGGGGTACACAGCTCCAAGCTTGATACGCTAGCGGCGCTGCTTAATACACCAACAGTACTAAATGTTTCCGCGGTTTGGCCCGAAGCCCAAGTACGGTCGGTGTCGCTTCTCTTGTGTGACCGTGACCTGACGTCCCGTGCTTGCAATCGGTGTTGCAACTACCTAAAACAACCCGGAGACGAATCTGGCTGTAACGTGCTGATAATGCTGCCCTTCTAACTGTGTATGATGTCATTACTTTCTCTCTCTAGTCTCTGCCTGTCTCTGTCTCGCTTTCTTTCTGTCTGTGTACATGTTTCTCTGTGTGTCTGTGTTTGTCCGTCTGCCTGCCTCCCTGCCTGTCTGTCTGTCTGTCTCACTCTCTCCATCCGTCTGTCCATTTCTCTCTCGGCTCCTCCCTCTCTGCCACCCTGCGCCCTCCAGCCCCCCCCCCCTCCCCCCCTCCACCTTTAGTTTGTGGAGCTCATTTTCTTTTCGGAGACTTTTACCGGGGGTGTAATTATTGATAACCTACTTTCGGTTTTTCACGCAGAGCCGACAAGCGACAGTCCTAATGTGACCGCGCTTGCTCAGGTATGGTTAGCACTTTGTTCATTGTTGTTTCACCGTCCAGCTGATCGTGCGTTGTCAACAAAGAGGAGCCCTGGCAATAAGTAAGTGAACACAGTGCTTATTAGGGACAGGAGGGAGGGGGGACAGGGAGATAATATACCTGTCGCTACACCGTCACCACCAGAATGACTCCTGCATTAAGACGGGCAGCGATGAGAACCATTTTGTTTTGTTAATAAATTGTGAAGGACATAGTCACAAGACAGTCTCCACAGACTACAACTTTTGAAGAGAAAGGAGAGCCGAAGCGGAATCGAACCGAGGTCCTTCCGCTTACCAGCCTAACGCCTTACCGCTAGGCCAAACCGGCTCACAGGATCCCTGGCGGCTACATATTTATTTTATTTTATTATATGAACGCTTGTCGAGCGCCTCATCTCGGGGAGAGCCCTAATCGCTTCACAATGGCAACTAAAGCGCTATTCTCTGCTTCCGAGCAGACCCACTGCGCTCTAGTCGTATGCGACTGTGAATGAGTGACTGAATGATGTGCATTTGTACTCTCTGCCGACGACAGTGACCGCTTTGTCTGGTCCTGACCGCGACCGTTAGTGTACACCAGCATCAAAGAGTGTGGAGAGGAGTGCATGTGTGTACATAGGAACAACACACAGCCAAGTGTGTAATAGATAACACTTAATAACGCTGCGTTTCGACGCAAGTGGGTCCTCTTGGCGCTGTTTAACAATACTACTACAACTAACAGGATTTTCTAGAGTCATTCTAGAGCGTTGATTAGTTCTTGGATTCTAACGCCTCATCGACCGCGTACGGTTACTTCAGGACGAACCGCATATTCAGAATTATCTCACCCTTTATACATACATTCACACAACCGTGCTTATGTCGGTACAGTCGAACAACACTCCCCCCTCCCGCTTGTAAAAGGCAACAGCAAAACAAGCCGAGACTAGACGAAGAGGAAAAATTAAACGGGCAGTTTAATAATTATATTATACACCTGTGTATTAATATAAGCACTACATGTACACAGATTATGTTTGCCAATGAAAACGTTTTAACAGATAAGTCGTGAATGCTAGCAGGACTCCAAAGCGTCGTAATTGTATTTTTGTTTTTAAGGAAGGTAATTATGAGAGAGAGAGAGAGAGAGAGAGAGAGAGAGAGAGAGAGAGAGAGAGAGAGAGAGAGTCACAGAGCCTAAAATATATTCAGTGACATCTTCAGCTAAATCTGCAATGGGTTAATGCAATCTCTACCAATAAATATTCATTACAATGTCTACGTAAGCACATATGTTTGCAGGGTGGGTCTGTGGACATGCAAATAAGGTGATACTCGAGTATACGCATCCATCTTGGGCGACCTTAGATTAAATGCACATATTAGGAATTTCGAAAAATTCTAAATTTTCTCATGAGAATTACTGTTCACGGAGGTGGTGAGATGTTTTCTGGGATCGTGTGCAGTAATTATGCTTGGCGGGGATTTGCTTGAGTGAGTGAGTGAGTGAGAGAGAGAGAGAGAGAGAGAGAGAGAGAGAGAGAGAGAGAGAGAGAGAGAGAGAGAGAGAGAGATGTCGTTTGGCTGTAGCGACGTAATGATATTGGCGTTTGGCTGTGCTGACGTTAGCCATGTTGTTGTTCGTTAGTGAAGTTGTCGTTTGGCTGTGCCGACGTTAGCCATGTTGTTGTTCGTTAGTGAAGTTGTCGTTTGGCTGTGCCGACGTTAGCCATGTTGTTGTTCATTAGTGAAGTTGTTTGTCTGTGCCGACGTTAGCCATGTTGTTCGTTAGTGAAGTTGTCGTTTGGCTGTGCCGACGTTAGCCATGTTGTTGTTCGTTAGTGAAGTTGTCGTTTGGCTGTGCCGACGTTAGCCATGTTGTTGTTCGTTAGTGAAGTTGTCGTTTGGCTGTGCCGACGTTAGCCATGTTGTTCGTTAGTGAAGTTGTCGTTTGGCTTTGCCGACGTTAGCCATGTTGTTGTTCGTTAGTGAAGTTGTCGTTTGGCTGTGCCGACGTTAGCCATGTTGTTGTTCGTTAGTGAAGTTGTCGTTTGGCTGTGCCGACGTTAGTACACGTTACGGAGACCTCTAGTGAGTGCCTGACATGCAAAGTAGTGCATGACCCAGACTGCCGGGCACTTGTTCTGCAACAAATTTCACGCGCTGTTAACTCCCCCACCTACTCCATGCACTTCAGCAGATGCTCTCACGCACGCGCGAACACCCACACATGCACGCGTACAAGTACGTACGTGCGCGCGCGCACATACACACCCACACACATGCACGCACACACACACACACACACGCACGCACGCACGCACGCACGCACGCACACACACACACACACACACACTGATGACACCTAATCTTGTAACGTGTGACGCCTGTATCACTGTGACCTACATGTATGTCTGTATTGATCACGTGCACGTTAGCTTTGCTTTCTGGCTCAATCAATCGCGTACCAGTGGAATGCTCACTGTTCGTATCACGCACAGTCGGTTACTCTTCGCCCATGTGTATGTGACAGTATGTGTGTGTGTGTGTGTGTGTGTGTGTGTGTGTGTGTGTGTGTGTGTGTGTGTGTGTGTGTGTGTGTGTGTGTGAGAGAGAGAGAGGGAGGGAGAGTCTGTGTGTCTGTTGGAAATGATATCACTCAGAAAGCCGTAGTCCCATTTGTGTGTGTGAGTGCGGCTTTTTCTCTCGTTCCCCTCCCCCCTTCCCTTCTTTCGTGTGTGTGTGTGTGTGTGTGTGTGTGTGTGTGTGTGTGTGTGTGTGTGTGTGTGTGTGGAGAGAGAGAGAGAGAGAGAGAGAGAGAGAGAGTCACTGTATGTGCCTACGTGTCTGTCTGTTGGAATTGATATCTCAGAAAGCCGTGGTCCCATTTTTACTGTGTTTGGTCCGCTATCTTGAAGTCTATATATGTAGCCGAACTCAATACAAGCGTAATTTGAGTTGCTGTATCCACAAACTGATTCAAATTTACTACGGAAATCAATCCCACAAGTTAGATTTCTGACGAGAGTCTGGCTGGTCGAGGCTAGTAGTGCGTCTCGTATCAGAGCAGGGAGGGTCTGGGTCTGTGGGCAGAGTTGTGACCCTTGTTACAGTCCATCAAGTTGTGTCCCTTGGAACAGTACAGAGCTGCTACATGTAGGTTCTCTTGACTGTAGTCTTGCCCCGCGGATTTCACACGGCCGTTCCACTTCTGTAACAACACAAGTAGCAGTGTTACGGTTCTTAGGTGTCTTTTCCATTTGGATTGTAAAGATCGACAGTGAAAAGTATTTGTGAGACGCCTGAGGGACGAAAGGTGGGTTTTTTTCGCCGGACACACGCCAGTCCCCCCACACACCTGTTGCTTTAGACGAAAGGGGAGGAACATGCTGGGGACCAGTTTTGATTGGGGCTTGCAATCAGCCCTTTTTGTCTGTTAAGGGCTCGTGTTCTCGTAACATTATCAGTGCTGACGATGTCTCCATTACTTGACCGCTGTTAGAGCGTGGCCTACTAATTTTGGCAGGTCTGGATTACTAGGGGTTGGGGGAGGGGGGGGGGGGGGTTATCGTGCCGGTACTAGCTCCTCAACAGCGGCACTCGTCCTGGGCTCCCGTCCCTAATAAGCCTACGGTTTTTGTGGACGTAAAGCAACACTGAACCATGCTTAGGCACTGGTCACAGTTTGTCCCTGATATGTCAACCGACATCCGAGGACATGAAGCTCTACATCATCATCACTTCCCGCGGTGGGGTACCGTGGACGCAGAAACTAAGGTCTCCAGCTCTGCTTCGAGTCCGGAGCTGTCAGAGCATCTCGATTTTCAAGCCAGGGGTAGGTTAGAATATGGCTTTACAATCAACCACATTGATGTTTTGTTTTATGTCTGTTCACAGCAGGGTGATATTAAACTAGTATAGTTTTGCCAGTTTCGCCTGCTGCCAAGGGTTCTGCCAACTGTAGGAGGTCTACCATCTCAGCTCATTCAGCTTCATTTTTTAAACTGAATTAATCATCTTCAACCGTGGGCAGTGAATCAGACTTTTTACTTGTGATTCGCCATCAGTTCGTTCATGTGTAACGCCAAATTGTCTTCGGAAGGGTACTGGCATTGACCGCGGTCCCATGTGTGCCTGACGCTACACTGTCACCACCAGAATGATTCCTGCATTAAGATGGGCAGCGATGAGAGCCATTTTAATGTTTGATTAATTGTGAGGGACAAAGCTTCAAGACCGTGTCCACAGACCACAACTTTATGAAGAGAAAGGAGAGCCGAAGCGGTATCGAACCGAGGTCCTTCTGCTTACCAGCCTAACGCCTTACCGCAAGGCCAAACCGGCTCACAACAAGACTGTTCACAAACTACAGCTTTTAAGAGAAAAGAGAGCCGAAGCGGGAATCGAACCCACACGTCGTCCGCTTACCAACCAAACGCCATGCCAGTTCGTCTAACAGTGTGATTTGATGGCTTGTGTCTCGTCCAGGTGTGACCTTGATGAAGTGATGCTTAATGTCCTCAGATGTCGGCTGACATATTAGGGACAAGCTGTGACCAATGCTGAAGCATGGTTCAGTATAGCTTTACGTCCACGGAAACCAGAAGGCTCGTTAGGACGGACAGCCCAGGACGGCCACCTCGACTCTCACACAGCTCCTGAACTATGAGGTGTGACCTTCGTGGTTGACTAGGCGTTAGTGTCAAGAATCAACCAGTCACCTGTCGGACAGAGACCACTACCGATTTGCCGTACTCGTCATGGACCTACATTTACGTCCATGGTTACTGGTAGACTTGTCCCGTCCCTAATAAACCATACAGTTTCTGTGGATGTAAAGCACCATAAAAGAAGATAGATATGCCAGAGCTCAGGAGTTGAGTGAAAATCGAGGTGGCCGTTCTGGGCTCTACGGCCCTAATAAGCCTTATGCGAGTTATGGTCTCTGTGGACGTAAAGCAACATTGAACTAGAAGCATCCCGTTCAGAGCTTAGGAGGTGCGTGAAAGTCGAGGTGGCCGTCCTGGGCAGTTCTGTCCCTAATAGTCCGTAGCCAATAGTCTGTTTAATAAAGCAACACTGAACGAACACCTCCACTCATACAGAGAGCTCAGGAGCTGTGTGAAAGTGGAGGTGGCCGTTCTGGGCTCCCCGTCCCTAACAGTCCTTATGGTGTCTGTGGACGTAAAGCAGCATGCAGTGAGCCGGTTTGGCCTAGCGGTAAGGCGTTAGGTTGGTAAGCGGAAGGACCTCGGTTCGATACCTCTTCGGCTCTCCTTTCTCTTCAAAAAGGTTGTGGTTTGTGGACACTGTCCTGTGACTTTGTCCATCACTTCCTACTGAAACATTAAAATGGCTCTCATCGCTGCCCATCTTAATGCAGGAATCATTCTGGTGGTGACAGTGTAGCGATAGGTATATAATCTCCCTCTACCCTCACCTCCATACCCCCTCCCCCCCTTCTCCCCGTCCCTAATAAGCCTTATGGTTTCTGTGGACGTTAAGCACCATGTTTACGTAAAGCAGCACTGCTGCTCAACGGTGTGAGCCCCTGTTACCTTACATTTCGCAAACATTTTGCTCCTTATCTGGCTGTTTGAATGGTTGTTCTTGTTAACCGTTGCTTGTCGAGACCGAGAGATTGATAAACAGATAGTTCGCTTTTTAACGCCCAGTCAACCATGACGGTTATATGCTGCTGGCGAAAGAGATTAGAGAGAGATTAAATGTGTTGTTGAATAAACCCATGGTTCATTGAGAGAGAGAGAGAGAGAGAGAGAGAGAGAGAGCGCGCGCACTGAAATGACATTTTCTAGAAACAAATGTCTGGTACGTAATGAGCTGGGAGGGGGGGGGGGGGGGGGGGGAAGAGAGACCGACCGATTTAATTCATAGGTGACACAGAAGAAGGAAAGAGAGGGGGGAGGGGGAGGGGAGAACCCAGTAAAAGGCAGATACGTAAACACAACAAATAACATCATGCATAACATCAGCGTGTTGACGAAATGACACCTCACCTCGAATGGCGATAGGTGAACTGCGGCTGACGGCGCGGTCAGAGACCGTAGCTGTAATGTTATCTGTTCTAAGATGTATATATAGATATACTCTCTGACCTAATTCAGCTGGCCTCGATACTTTAGCCACAACACACCGCGCCTGGCCCCAACTGAAACTGTGGGCTTTGACATAGCGCTTCTTGGAAGAAGAAAAAACAGGGTTCCAGGCGAGATCAAAAGATCTTAGAGGAGGGAGGTGGAGCTGGACCCGCAACTTAGCCCAGAAGAGATCATGAGTAGGGAGGTGGAGCTGGGCTAAGAAAGCTGGACTTCCTTTGCTTGAGTTGTCCAAGTTGTTCGTCAACAGCAGTGCAACGGACATTGTCTTTGTGACTCTGGCCAAGCACAGCAGTTGAAACAGCAATTGCGCAGTGCACAAGTCGCTGGGCAATGGCGAGGGACACCGCCCTAACACTTCCATTGTTCTGGCGGCGGTCCACGGTCTCTCCTGTCTTTTCGGGCGGTTTCCGCGGTCGAGCCTTCACTCTGTCGGCCCCTTCCCACTCTGTCCCCGTCCCTAATAGGCCATCTCGCCTCCGTGGACGTAAAACAACAAGAAAGAAGAAAAAAAGAGAAGTCTTACGTCAGCTTAACCTTCGCCTTTCCCGCTGTTATCAACGGGTAGCATGTTGTAATTAGAAATCGCGTGTAACTGACCTTTAAATTATATCCGTGCAATTGGTGTCCTTCAGCTTGACTACCTGCTTCCGGTCTCGTGGGAATGCTCGCGTATTGTTTGTTTAGGATCAACCGCGAAACTCATATTAGGGCGAAACAAAATTGATCAAATTGCAAGTGGAAGTGTGACACGGGTTGATTCATGTTTGAACGGGGTTTTGAAAAAAAGAAAAAAAGAAATTGAGTGAACCGTGAACCAGATCCACTAATCATCACCTAACATTTTTTCGTTTCTTAATTCGATATAAAATCAACGGGGGACAGAATCATTCATTTAAAGTTTTCAGTTTAAAGTTTTTGCCTGTTTGATGTTGGACAGAACATGTTTCAGAAGCTCAAAGGCCAGCTTCATTTAATCAACGGATAAGCGAGAAGCCGTTTGTGTTTTACAGAGCTCAGGAGCTGTGTGAAAATCGAGGTGGCCTTCCCTAATAATCCATACGGTCTCTGTGGACGTACAGCAACATTGAACTGAACCTCAACCACAACACAAAGGCTAGTTTTTTTGTTAAATCAACAGCTAAGCTAGAAGCCGTTTATATTTTAAGTGTATGACTCCCCGCTCCTTCCATCCGTGTCTTCGTTCCGTGCCCAGTCGAGCGTCAAGTCGGCAGAACTAGCGGTGCATTTAAATGTTAGTTTGTTTTGGTCTGACATTGGCCTACTTGTTCCCACGCGACTTCCACCAAAGCATGTGGCCAAGCTCCCACTACGCTGAAGTTGAGCAGCTATTTTCCTGGGTGCCAGACAAGTCTGCCAGCACTTATAGAATTATGCAACCTGCTCAGTTTTCTCCGGTGTACAGACACATGGTTACCCTATTTACCAGTATCTTTCCGTTGCAATTAGATGGTTATAATGTGAACTCATTTAACAAAAATGTTTTTCATGTAAACTCATCTTTTGAACATTTTGCAGCTAGCTGTGGTAAACCACTGTTCTGATCTGATTTCTGTAGTTATATAGATGGCCATAAACCATAGTTTCCTTCCCATGTTGATCGCTGTTTATCTAGCACTATTCTTCGCTTTGGAGCAGACTGACAGCGCTCTTGTCGCATGTGATTCTGAATGACAGCCACCCTTAAAGCGCGTTTTTGAATATATATCTACCCAATAATACAAGTAATAATAACTCTTATATAGCGCTATACCCCGTAAAAATTTACAAGCTCGCGGCACTGTACATTATCAACATCAAAATCCGCTTGACAATCAAAAAAGTATAAGTACTATAAATGCATACATCAATATCAAACCAGTGACAAAAAAGCCAGTATGAAAAAGAAAAAAAGAAGAAAAAAAGGAAAGAAGAAGCAAAGTACTGTAAATGCGTACATCGATATTAAAGCATTTCACACACACTGAAATAATCAGAAGTACTATAAAATAATGCATATATATATATATATATATATATATATTATATATATATATATATATCAATATATATATATATTAAAATCAACATGACAGTCAGGAAAGCACAAGTACTGTCATGACAATCAGAAAAGCACAAAATAATACTGTAAATACATACAGCAACACTAAAGCGTTTCACACACAGCCACCTGTATTATAACTACAAGTGATGCAGTTACAGCGATGTTTGGCTGCTACATGGCTGGTGCACATGAAACTGCTGCCATCTCGGCGCGTTCTGTGTACACCATACATAATGGTACAGCCAGGCGCCATGCCACGTCCCTTCAGGCATAGAACGGACAGAAAGCTGCAAGCTCTGTGCTTCAGGCAAAGCCACATAGTTATAGGGTGCCTGCGTGTTTAGCTGGTCCGTAACGTGGACCTCCGGCGTTTCTGTTCCGATTTCTGTAGTAGTTTTCCGTCTTTCCCTTTGGCTTTATCTGACATTCGTATGCGTCAGCAGTATTGTAAAGGTGAAGGTTGACAAACCGTGTCGTCTGGCGAATGCGGCAGTTTTACCCTTTGCTGACCCAGTTTTGGGCTCGCGCAGCTGTGATCCAATCGATGGCAAACTGGGTCAGGGGGCAATGGCGGAGGGGGGCGGGGTGTCGGTGGCCAGTAGAGATCCCCCTGGTTGACTGCCCACCGTACCGTGACACAACCACTGATGCTGCGGATTATATGGCTTGTTACTATGGACCTGTATATACATAGGTCCATATTGTTACTGTAGACTATTGCAAACACCTGGACTTGAGCGTGGGACATACCTCCCCCCCCCCAACCCCACCCTCAACGTGTCGGCATTTTGATTAAGTAAGTAAGTAAACGTGGTGTTAACGTCCACAGGAACTATAAGGAGCTGTGTGAAAGTCGAGGTGGCCGCCCTGATAAGCCTGATGGTTTCTGTGGACGTAAAGCAACACTGAAGAAGAAGAATGCATCACAAGTGAGAGCTCAGGAGCTGTGTGAAAGTCGATCGAGGTAGCTGTCTTGGGCTTCCCGTCCCCAATAGTCCTTATGGTCTATGTGTACGTAAAGCAACGTTGAACTTGATCCATCACACTTGATTTTTTTTTTTATTGATTTTTTAAATCTATAAATATGTGGAACAGTATTACGTCTAGATTCTTCAAATCATGACGTATTCTCCTCCCCTCCCCCCCCCCCGGGTAAATCTTTTCCGAGTGTGCTGTTTTTGTTCGACTTGTTTGCTATTATTATTATTGATCGCTTTTATATAGCGCTGTTCTCCGCTTTCGAGCAGACTCACTGCGCTCGCATGTGATTCTACATGAGTGAATAGCTTTTCATAGCGCGTTTTTGAATATCCACCGAAGTGGTGTACTTACAGCGCTGGCATGGCTGGTGCCACATGAAACTGCTGCCATCTCGGCGCGTTCTGTGTGCACCATACAGCCATGCACCATGTTACTTCATGCAAAGCCACGTATACGTAAAGTGTATGCGTGTTTAGCTGTAACCTGCCACCTGTACTTTTGGCAGAATGACCGGGGTCTTTACGTGCTACTGGGGTAACACGGGGGTGGAACGGATACCGAAATCAGAGTCAGCACAGAAAGTTGACCCTGAAAATTCTCCCGCCGCTCCTGCAGGGATTCGAACCCGCGACCTTTCGATTACGAGTCCGGCGCTCTAACCACTGAGCTATCCCCGCCCCTATTGTTCTTTTGTTATGCCAGTTCGGCTCGGGATCGACCTTGATTGTTGATCTGATTGACAATCTCGTATTTCAGTCGTTTTACAGAATTTCGTTTCTTATAATGCCAGTTTCCAGGTTTAACGTTTCAATCTTCCAGGATGACGATTTCCAGAATGAATTCCACTCGTGACCCTTTTGTTTTGCTTAACTGAAAATCACACACACACACACACACACACATACAAATACCTTACCACACCACACCGTACGTAAATGCGCAATCCAACGGCAACAATCAACTTCGCCCTGGAAATTAAAAAAAATCCACACACAAAAAATCGCTGATTATGGAACTGTCGCCATGGACAGCTGTGTAAATATACATGTGTGTGGCTACGAATAACACTGTAGACTGGTGCATGGTGTACACAGAACGTGCGCCGAGACGGCAGCAGTTTCACGTGTCGCCAGCCATGTGACAACCAATCAACGCTCTAAATGAACACCGACTGTGTAAAACCACGGTCACTCGTTCGTAGTCATGTTCGTAGAGCGCTGTGAGTCTAATCGAGAGCAGTGAAAAGCGCTATATAAAAACGATCGGTCAATAAATCAGTCATTCAGTGTTGCATTTAAAAAAAAAAAAATCTCTAATCGTTTTCCAGTTTATGGGAAACGAGAAACCCAAATTCTGAGACTAACAGCGCAGTTTGAGTACTATTGCTCGGCCTGTGAGAGCGCCGTCTTTACCATCGCAGGATCAGAGGATTCTGGGAATCGCAAGCTCCTCGAGCGCCAGCTGCCCTTTTCTGTGCCTCTGTTCTCTAGACGATCGATGGTATTTGTATGATGTCCTTGGCTTTGTGCCCGCGGGTACGTGTCTCAAGCTCCTCAACACCTCGGATGTTCCAGGACGCAAGCAAGCTTGCGATTGTTTCCCCGCCAGGCTGTGCTCGGTGATATCCCTAATTGACTCCATGTCCTGGAGGCTACAGGAATCTGTGGAGACGGATGTCAGACATGAACTACTATATGCCAGTCTAGAGTTCCCATTCCAGGGCCTTTTCTTTTCTGCCTGCCTGTCTGTCTGTCTGTCTGTCTGTCTGTCTGTCTGTCTGTCTGTCTGTCTGTCTGTCTGTCTGTCTGTCTCTCTCTCTCTCTCTCTCTCTCTCTCTCTCTCTCTCTCTCTCTCTCTCTCTCTCTCTCCTCCGTCTGTCTCGCTCACAGCCTCTCTCTCTCTCTCCGTCTGTCTCGCTCACAGCCGCTCTCTATCTTACTCTGATTTGATGAAGTGTTTTGATCGTGAACTTTGTGAACAGAGGCATTCAAGACTTTGCGGCAAATGTGTAAGTGAGTTAAATGTAAAGAGACACATGTGTTTTATGCTATTGACAGTTTTGACTTGCTTGCATTTGCTCTTCTTCTTCTTCTGTATAGATGTGTGAACCATGAACCAGTTTTTTTTTCCCCTCGTTAATTAAATTTGTTCGTGACATGTGTCTCGTCCTGACGTGACCCGTCGCAGGTGACTGGGCGCTGAATAATCATCGAGAATAAACCAGTCTCGCTCTCTCGCTCCCAGCATGTATGTGTGTGTGTGTGTGTGTGTGTGTGTGTGTGTGTGTGTGTGTGTGTGTGTGCGTGCGTGCGTGCGTGCGTGCGTGCGTGCGTGCGTGCGTGCGTGCGTGCGTGCGTGCGTGCGTGCGTGCGTGCGTGCGTGTGTGTGTTTGTTCATAGTTTCTTATCTTCGATCATTTTGTCTCTTTTTCTTTTGAATGACAGCACTTACTTTTGTACCCCCCCCCCCCCCCCTCCGTCCCCGTCCAAATAATTTCTCTCCTTCCTTGCCACATTCCAATCCCCCCTCCCCATTCCGGTCTCGCATTAATTCCTTGTAAGTAACCCCTGTGGCGTGTGTAGCTACTTAAGTACACCTTGAACTGGGCGAAAGTTTGTACCGTCTCTATGCTGGGACGGCCCTGGCTGTCAGTTGTCACGCCTTGTACCCTCTGACCCTGTGTGACCCCGCGTGACCGCGTGACCCCAACCTTTCGTTTCTTGACCTTTTCGCAGCCGCTGAGCCCGGGGACGCTGCATGACGTTATTGGCAGAGCTTTTGCCATTTACTTGATGCGCCATCGTATGATGTCCTGCCACAGTTCCAACAGTTTTTGTTAATTAGCTCCCTTGTTTGTTGATTCGATATTTTCTGTGTATGCCCCCCACATGAAACAAGCATCCTAAAACCTAATGTTTCTGAATCAACACACAAGGGAGTTAATTTGCATTCAAAAGAAGTCACACCAACACAACAACAAAGACCCGAGCCCCCTAGGTAACTCGCCAGGCATGCGAGCAAAATACAAGGACATAAACTCCACCAGAGGTACATTTCTGGTTTGCTGAAACTCTTTGAGTCCATGCAACCATTGAGACCATACAACCACTGAGACCATACAACCATTGAGACCATACAACCGTGCTTCAGTTGCAGTGTCACTTAATTCGAAGCCACATACATAGGGCGCATGTGTATTTAGCTGTAACATGCTACTGCGGTAACACAGGGATGGAACGGATACCGAAATAAGAGTCAACACAGAAAGTTGGCCCACAAGAATAAAATTCTCCTGTCGGGGACTCGAACCCGCGACCTTTCGATCACGAGTCCAGTGCTCTACCACTGGGCTATTCCCTTGCTTCAAGACAAGTCACTTCTCTTGTATTAACTATTATATCAAAGCACTATGAACAACTTTCCCGACCCAAGGCATTGAGTAAAGAATTGCAGTGAACAATGGTACGGGCGAGCTTTCCGGTCTTACGGGTGATTTTATTTTTTTTGCGGTGAAAATAGTGAACGAGAAAACGTGAAACAACTGAGTGCAACACCTATAAATTCCATCGGTCAACAGGCGCCATCGAGACATATGCTACAGCACGTGGAAAACAAGAAAGTGTATTATATGTGTAATGACGTTTTCGTACCTTGATTGGAATGTAGAGACAAAGTAACGAAGATTACGTAATAATTAGTTTGCACTGGCGTGCTACGTAATTCGAAGGTAGAGATGCGATGACGCAGTTAACGTTATCTGGAGTCCACATTTACAGTGAGGTGTTTGCAAAGACGGTAGCACGGTCTCTGATATTACGAAGAAGGGAAGCAGAGATGGAACGACGCCCTTACTGTTAGCTGAAGTGTACAGACGCCATCACCATTTGACGATGGGGTTTATGGCATCCTGGAGGGCCTGTCATAAAATTGTGATGGGTAGATTTTTTATTATCCTATGAGCTACCGGAACCGGAATGGTTTTATGATGGCTTAGTGGTTTCCTGTCTCTGAATAATAGTGTAGGCCCGCCTTACTAGGTGTGTGTGGCTTGACATCACCTCCACTGCGTTAAAAAACGAAATGAATTCGACCGCAAAATGCTGGTCTTCTCTCGGTCTGTCTCTTTACCTCTTTCTCTCTGTTTTTGTTTCTGTAACCGTCTCTGTCTGTCTGTCTGTCTGTCTGTCTGTCTGTCTGTCTGTCTGTCTGTCTGTCTGTCTGTCTGTCTCTGTCTTTCTGTCTGTCTCACTGTTTGTAGTATAGCAAGTCTAAATGGACTTACTGCTACTATCCTGGAGTATTAAAGTTTTCCAGATGGAGTTCGAGTTCTGTCTGTCTCTGTCTCACTCTGTCTCACTCTGTCTCTGTCTGTCTGTCTGTCTGTCTGTGTCTCTGTCTGTCTGTCTGTCTGTCTGTCTGTCTGTCTGTCTGTCTGTCTGTCTCTCTCTCTCTCTCTCTCTCTCTCTCTCTCTCTCTCTCTCTCTCTCTCTCTCTCTCTCTCTGTGCAGACTTTTTTCCTCTTTTTTTCAATATTCCTGAAGTGGACCAGCTCACCGAGGTAGATTGAGTTCGGGTCTGCCGGCCGGGCAAGCAGGTGGAACGATTTTCCTCATGTCACTGGCACGCAAGAAATATTGACCTGCACAGGTAAACAGGCAACCCGAGATATGGAATTCAGGGGCTTTTTTGTTTTTGTTTTTTAAGAAGAGTTGAGCTAGCCAGGACTGGAACAGTTGCAGTTGCAACTAGCACTGAGAGGTCTTCTTCTACTGTCGCTTTACGTCCACAGAGACCATAAGGACTATTGACTGCACATGTTCAAGTTTAGCGTTGCTTTACGTCCACAGAGACCATAAGGACTGTTGACTGCACATGTTCAAGTTTAGCGTTGCTTTACGTCCACACTGAGGGACAGTAAGGTATGTTAGGGACGGGGAGCCCAGGACGGCCACCACGACTTTCACACTACTTCTGAGCTCTGAACGTTGAGAGATGGTTCCTCTTGGTGGATCGTCCCGAGGTCACCCAGGTTGAGGTTGAGGTTGACAGGATCTGTTCCGGTCTTCCCTGTCCCTAACAGACTATGACTGTGGTCTCTGTGGACGTTAAGCCCCACCATCAGTTCATTTCGATCAGCAGTGGTGGTGTAGTTAAACGTCTCGATCTGCAGGGTTTCATTTTGCCCCACCATCAGTTCATTTCGATCAGCAGTGGTGGTGTAGTTAAACGTCTCGATCTGCAGGGTTTCGTTTTGCCCCACCATCAGTTCATTTCGATCAGCAGTGGTGGTGTAGTTAAACGTCTCGATCTGCAGGGTTTAGTTTTGCCCCACCATCAGTTCATTTCGATCAGCAGTGGTGGTGTAGTTAAACGTCTCGATCTGCAGGGTTTCGTTTTGCCCCACCATCAGTTCATTTCGATCAGCAGTGGTGGTGTAGTTAAACGTCTCGATCTGCAGGGTTTCAGTTTGCCCCACCATCAGTTCATTTCGATCAGCAGTGGTGGTGTAGTTAAACGTCTCGATCTGCAGGGTTTCATTTTGCCCCACCATCAGTTCATTTCGATCAGCAGTGGTGGTGTAGTTAAACGTCTCGATCTGCAGGGTTTCGTTTTGCCCCACCATCAGTTCATTTCGATCAGCAGTGGTGGTGTAGTTAAACGTCTCGATCTGCAGGGTTTCGTTTTGCCCCACCATCAGTTCATTTCGATCAGCAGTGGTGGTGTAGTTAAACGTCTCGATCTGCAGGGTTTCGTTTTGCCCCACCATCAGTTCATTTCGATCAGCAGTGGTGGTGTAGTTAAACGTCTCGATCTGCAGGGTTTCGTTTTGTCCCACCATCAGTTCATTTCGATCAGCAGTGGTGGTGTAGTTAAACGTCTCAATCTGCAGGGTTTCGTTTTGCCCCACCATCAGTTCATTTCGATCAGCAGTGGTGGTGTATTTAAACGTCTCGATCTGCAGGGTTTCATTTTGCCCCACCGTCAGTTCATTTCGATCAGCAGTGGTGGTGTAGTTAAACGTCTCAATCTGCAGGGTTTCGTTTTCCCCCACCATCAGTTCACCACTGCTGATCGGAATGAATTGATAGTGGGGCAAAATGAAACCGTGCAGATGGAGACATTTAACCACATCAGTGATCGATGCCGTCTGTCAGTTCTGCAGACGGGGGTGGAGGGGTCGGGGGGGGGGTAGGCCCACGGAGAGCGTCTGTGTCTGGGGCTGAAATGGCAGGTCGGTAGGCCTGTTGTATAGCTATACACTGATCGGACCATGGTGACATTTGTAAAAAGAAGAAGAGGGGCGGGGGGGGGGGGGCTTTATTAAACATCGAGGGGTTGGATGGGACGCGGGTGTTTAGGAGGCGGGTACAGCAGGTAAGCTGTGTGTGGCTTGGTTGAAGTGTTGCTTTACGTCCACAGAAACCGTAGGTTTATTAGGGACGGGAGCCCATGAAGTCCACCTCGACTTTCACAAAACTCCTGAGCTCTGTAGCTGTGGTTGCTCGTAGTTGTCTGTTTTACCGCTTTGATGCCTATGACGATGGACAAGACAAGACAGACGGAGTCTTGTTTTACTGCTTCCGTTTCCGCCGTCACCGTTCTACTGGACCCGGCTCCACAGGCCGCAGAAGGTCAACCAGCTCATCAAAGCCCGCGCTGGTATCGATTGTGTCCAGATCGTAGCGGAGCTAACTGCGTAGTAATGACTTCAGTCACACTGTCAGACAGGTGCGTCCGTGTGTGTGTGTGTGTGTGTGTGTGTGTGTGTGTGTGTGTGTGTGTGTGTGTGTGTGTGTGCGTGCGTGCGTGTGCGTGATTGTCGGTCGGTCGGTGTGTGGGTGCGTGCGTGTGTGTGTGTGCTTGCTTGCTTGCGCGCACGCGCGTGTGTGAACAGTATCCGTTGTAGTGATACATTATAATCCTAAGCAACTAGATTAGAAGATGTATAATGTGGAGAGAGAGAGAGAGAGAGAGAGAGAGAGAGAGAGAGAGAGAGAGAGAGAGAGAGAGAAGAGAGACACACACACACACACACACACACACACACACACACACACCACACACACTCTCTCTCTCTCTCTCTCACTCACTGTGGAGGAGTAACATAACGAACCATTAAAACTACGTTGGACTTCTACGTCGTTTGGTGGCCATCCTGGGGGGTCCTTCTTTTCTTTTCTTTCTGAAAAAACAAACAACCTTTTACACTACTTGGCCATTTATTACCCTCTGTCTCCGTCCTACCCCCCCCCCCCCCTACCCCCCTTTAGTCCCGCCACCCTCCCCGGTTGGCCGTTCCATTGTGGTGCTGGTACAGGGGGAGTGGCTTGAGTGGAGGGACCCGGAACTACTGGCTTGTTGGGGCCACGTGGGTCTGGCGGTGGAAGTGATTGTTGGTCCGTTACGATGACCTCGTAGGACTGGCAGGTGTGTGTGTGTGTGTGTGTGTGGTGTGTGTGTGTGTGTGTGTGTGTGTGTGTGTGTGTGTGTGTGTGTGTGAGTGTGCGTATGTGTGCAAGACAGTGCAGTGGTTATAGGGAAGAAAGGAGAAAAGGGGTGGTGGTGGGTCTTTTTTTTTTTTGCTGAGTGTGCCCTCGACGAGGACTGACGGAGGGGAAAGAGGAAGGCATGAGCTGGGGTGGGGGGGGGGGGGTGGGGGGGGAGGTATCCTGCGCATGCATGGAGTATGTAAATAAACGTGGTGCTTAACGTCCACAGAAACCATAAGGTTTATTAGGGACCGGGAGAAGGGGGGAAAGGGGGTATGGAGATGGGGGGGAGAGGGAGATTATATACCTATCGCTACACTGTCACCACCAGAATGACATCTGCATTTAGATGGGCAGCGACGAGAGTCATTTTAATGTTTCATAATTGTGAGGGACAAAGTCACAAGACAGTGTACACAGACCACAACTTCTGAAGAGAAAGGAGAGCCGAAGCGGATTCGAACCGAGGTTCCTCTGCTTACCAGCCTAACGCCTTACCGCTAGGCCAAACCGGCTTACAAACGGTGTATGTAACATAAGTAAGTAAACATGGTGCCTAACGTCCACAGAAACCATAAGGCTTATTAGGGACTGGGAGAAGGGGGGAGAAGGGGGTATGGAGATGGGGGAAGAGGGAGATTATATACCTATCGCTACACTGTCACCACCAGAATGATTCCTACATTAAGATGGGTAGCGATGAGAGCTATTTTAATGTTTCAGTAGGAAGTGATGGACAGAGTCACAAGACAGTGTCCAACAAACCACGACCTTTCTGAAGAGAAAGGAGAGCCGAAGCGGTATCGAACTGAGGTCCTTCCGCTTACCAGCCTAACTCCTTACCGCTAGGCCAAACCGGCTCACGCCGGTGTATGATGATGATGATGATGATGATGATCGCTTTTATACAGCGCTATTCACCGCATTCAGTAGGCTTTTGTCGCGGTTTTGTTTTTATTTGTTTGCTTTTTCTTTTCCGTGTTGTTGTTTTGAGTGGGGGTGGAGTAGGGTGTCTGTCGCTTTGTTTTGTCCGTGCATATTATATGGTGAGTTACATATCGCCCACTGAACCTGTTGCACTGTTGTGCTGTATCTGAACAGTGGACCTGCGGGAGAAGCTGTGGGGTTGGGCATCAGCCCAGCGGTGGACTTCCCCACATCGCCATGGCAACCAGCCTGACCATCTAGCATAGCACATGGAACGAAGAAGAAGGCAAAAGATCAAATAAGAATAAGAGACGCTCCGCGAATTGTGTGTGTGTGTGTGTGTGTGTGTGTGTGTGTGTGTGTGTGTGTGTGTGTGTGTGTGTGTGTGTGTGTGTGTGAGAGAGAGAGAGAGAGAGAGAGAGAGAGAGAGAGAGAGAGAGAGAGAGAGACTCTCTCTCTAACGCACGCTCACACACAACAAGAACGCATGCAAACAGCAAAGAAACACACACACACACACACACACACACACACACACACACACACACACACACACCCTCCACCGCTCGTCCCCCGGCCCCGTCGCACCCCCGGCACTCTTTGGAAACTGTGGCAGTGGTCAATAAAATGCAGGGCGGTGAGGGCGTCTGGAAAAACCGGCTGATCGTGTCACTCCGTCCACGTCCATTGGGCTTGATCCATCCTGTGTGTGTGTGTGTGTGTGTGTGTGTGTGTGTGTGTGTGTGTGTGTGTGTGTGTGTGTGTGCGCGCGCGTGTGCGTGTGTGTGCGCGCGCGTGTGTATGTTTCTTTGCTGTTTGCATGCGTTCTTGTTGTGTATGAGCGTGCGTTAGAGAGAGAGAGAGAGAGAGAGAGAGAGAGAGAGAGAGAGAGAGAGAGAGAGAGAGAGAGAGAGAGAGAACTCGAACTCGAAAACTTTATTTTACAAGGATTGTAGTTTAGGTTCAGTCAAAAACCTGTCTAACAACTACTCCTTGCTAAGCTACTGATGAGTAGATATCAAATTACATGCATTATTTATATACATATAGGCATGAATGAGTAAGTGAAACGTTATACATGAGAATTTCCGCACAAAACATAGCGTGTTCACAGCGAGAGAGAGAGAGAGAGAGAGAGAGAGAGAGAGAGAGAGAGAGAGAGAGAGAGAGAGAGAGAGAGAGTGTGTGTGTGTGTGAGAGAGACAGAGACAGAGAGAGACACACACAGAGAATATATATATATAGTTCCTTGCTCGCTTCCGCTTCGTCCTGATATAACCGTTCTGGTTGACTGGGCATAAAAACAACAGGTTACCCACTCGCCTTCCGCGTCCTTGTGATGTAGGATAATCGTGGCGCTCTGTGTTTGCCCGAATAGGATCCCCCCCCCAACCACCAACCCCATCCCCGTTGAGACAGATAGGCACGTCTATCCGTTTGTTCTGTTTGAGATCAGCCTGCCGATCTGTTAACTATTTGCGCATCGTCTATGCTTTGTTCTGTTTGAGATTAGCCTGCCAGTCGAGATTCACTGCTTTGTTCTGTTTGAGATTAGCTTGCCAGTCGAGAGTCACCTGCATCACTGCGCCCTTCCATGATCCGCACTTAACAAAAACGGCCACAGACATACTATCGTTCGCTCGCCACAGGCTGTAGCAGTCTTGAATTAAATAACTGCAACAGTAGGTCAGACAGCTGGTGCTCTCCAACTAACCATACATAAACCATAACACATCAAGTTACAGGTAGCGTTACATAGTCGTGAATTACCTGGACAACAATTGTCAAGCAGAGGGGTCGGTAGTGGTTTTTGCATTAACTAAACAGTAGTAGGTCAGAAAGGTAGTAGTTTTGCATTAACTGCACTGCAGTAGGTCAGAGGGGTCGGTAGTGGTTTTTGCATTAACTACACAGTAGTAGGTCAGAAAGGTAGTAGTTTTGCATTAACTGCACAGCAGTGGGTCAGAGTGGTAGTAGGTTTGGAATAACTGCACGGCTATAGGTCAGAGAGGAGATAGTGCAGTAGTTTTGCATTAACTGCACAGCAGTAGGTCACAGAAGTGTAATATTGAAGGGACTAACGCTTCGAACATTTGTGTCTGTTGTTTGTGTATGTCTGTTTTACATTTGTGAACTGATTGGTTTTGTAGACTGACTTGACAGAGGGTTGATACAAGTATATGTAAGACGAGCTTAGAAATGTGTATTTGCTTATGACCTGAGTTTGACTGTCCTGATGTGACCCTGTGTGGTTGACAGGACATTCAAATCCAGTTATTACTATTACTACTACCCCCCACCCCCAACTCCCTGAAGAAGTATATGGTAGCAGCAAAGCGAATTGTAGTGTCCGTCCCTAATAAGCCTTATGGCTTCTGTGGACGTTAAACACCATGTTTACATATTATGGTAGTGATCAGAGCTCAGGAGCTGTGTGAAAGTCGAGGTGGCCGTCCTGGGCTCCCGTCCGTAATAAGCCTACGGTTTCTGTGGACGTAAAGCAACACTCAACAACAACACACAACAACAACAACAACAACAACAACACAACAACAAACATTGTGAGCAGGTTTGGCCGAGCCGTAAGGCGTTAAGCTGGTAGGCAGACGCCGGACCTCGGTTCGATTTCGATTCGGCTCACATTTCTCTTCAGAAGCTGTGATTTGTGGACACTGTCTTGTGACTTTGCCCCTCACAATCAATAAAACATTGAAACAACTCCCATCACTGCCCATCTTAATATACAACCATCCTGGTGGTTTCAGTGTCGCGTTAGGTATAGTTAAGCGGTGTTGTACTGAGTTGTTTCACGCTTTCTCGATATGATGATGAAGTAGTGCTTCATGTCCTCGGATGTCGGTTGACATATTAGGGACAAACTGTGACCAGTGCCGAAGCACGGTTCAATGCTGCTTTACTTCCTCAGAAACCGTAAGGCTTATTAGGACGGAAAGCCCAGGACGGCCACCACGACTTTCACACGCTCCTGAACTCTGCTTTCTCGATAGACTATTTTCCCCCGGATGTATCACTCATAAAAAACCGGAAGACTCGTTCAGCTCTTTCTCAAAAGGCCGTTCTTTGTTCAGTGTCATCGGCCAGGAAACTTCTCATAGACTCAGTGTTAGGTTGCTGTCCCACCAGACCCTATATTTGTCCTCGTAGCTTTCCCGTTGCTCTCAGTGAGCCGGTTTGGCCTAGCGGTAAGGCGTTAGGTTGGTAAGCGGAGGGATCTCGGTTCGATACCGCTTCGGCTCTCCTTTCTCTTCAAAAAAGGGTTTTGGTTTGTTTGGGCACTGTCCTGTGACTTTGGGCCATCACTTCCTACTGAAACATTAAAATGGCTCTCATCGCTGCCCCCTCTTAATGCAGAAGTCATTCTGGTGGTGACAGTTAGCGAAAGGATATACTCTCCCTTACCCCCACCTCCATACCCCTTCCCCCCCTTTCCCCTCCCTTCCCTTATGGTTTTTTGGGGCGTTGAAATTTTTACTATTCCCCTTCTCTTTGGGGCCCTCCCCTCGATCAGAAGTCTTTCCACTCCAGCCCCCGGGGCCAAAAAACCCGTGGGGGCCCCCAGCGGGGGGGCCAACCTCCGCAGCAACCCATTCTTTCAATCTTCCCAATCGTTAGGCTGGAAGGTCACCTTACCAACTTCCCACCGTTTCAACTGGATTTTTTCGTTTTTTACATTTTTTTTGGGTGTCTGTTTTTCCGCCTTTCCCTTGGATTTGGGTTTACTGGGGAAAAAAAAATGCCGGACCCGCCCCCCCCCCCGCGTCCCCAAAACGCCCCAACCAAACCAACCCAAACCCTTTTTTAAAACCCTCCCGGACCTTTTGGGAAAAATTATAATTTTTAATTTTTTTGGTTTTTTTATTTTTTTGTAGTTTTTTGGTTTGGTCATTCAAATCGGGCTTGGGGCCAATTAAAATTTGAACTTTTTTTCCTCGGCACTCGGGGGCCCTTTCCCTCTCCCCTTCTCCCCCCCCCCCCCCCCCTTTCTTCCTCCCCTTTCCCCCCCCCCTTTTCTTTATATATAATATATAATTTTAAATTTATTGACAAAGCATTCCATATGATGGGGTTTAGTGTAGGGCCTTAAAAAAAATTTTAAAAAAGGTTATCACGTCGTCCGGCCCGGTCCATTCAACTTAATTTTTTCCCCAGTGCTGTTCAGTCATGAAGTGACCTAGCTGTGTCAGTGCGTGTTGCCGAGAGCAACGAATCGAACTCTTGCTGATGATTAAAAAAAAATGTGTGTAGGGGGAAGGGGTAGAGTCGGGGAGGAGGGGTCGGTGGGGTGGTGTGTGTGGGGGAGAGGGGTGGTGGTGGTCTTGTCCTCGTGTGACCCTGAACATTAAGATTTAAATACCAACCAGCTATTAGTAGTATTACTTCTGAAGTTCATTTCCCCCGTCATTTTCACGACCCTATTAATTACTCATGGTAAGCGTGGCGGAGGAGTTGGACATTGGTTTTCCATTCCTCCTGGGACTAATTACCCTGAGGGGGGATCGCTTCCTGATGCCACTGACTCCAGGGCAAATGACAAAGGTCATATGCCATGCCATGGAGTGCCCGCTCGGGTCAGGCCCTGTGCTTTGTGTGTGAAGCTGATGATGGAGTTGTGAGAGGGGCATGATACCCCGGGCCCAGTGCTTTGTGTGTAAAGCTGATGATTGAGTTGTGAGAGGAGCATGGTACCCCAGGACCAGTGCTTTGTGTGTAAGCCTCCCAAAAATCCTCGGTCTTTCTCCCCCCCCCCGGTCCCCCCGCGCGGTGCACGTACACACGCACGCACGCACACTCATGCACGCACGCATGCACACACACACACACCGACACACACACACACCACTCTCTCCCCCCCCCCCCCTCCCCACCACTCTCCCCCTTCGTAACGGTTCACAGGCCTAGAAACAAATAAAGCTTTGACTTGACTCTTTTCTTTCGATCTCTTTCTCTCTTCCCCCCCCCCCCCCCCCCCCCCCCCCCCCCCCCCCCCCCCCCCCCCCCCTATCACGCCCCGACTAATTACGAGTGCAAACTTCAGTAGCCCATTTATCATCGAACTAGGCTCCCTGGCTCTTCCCCTGTCTCCACCAGTGTGTTTTCTGTCGGTACCTTTTCTTCTCCTTTTTCCGGACTGTGACTCGTCTCCGAGACTTCGTGTGCGTACGTCTTCACTGATTCAGACCAATATAGCATTTCCTGCCTTGACTCCTTCTGGTTTATCACGAGTCATCTGTCAGGGTTTCTGACAGATAGAGAGAGAGAGGGGGGGGGGGGGGGGGGGGGGGGGTTGCAGCGCAGTGCTTCAACTCCGGAAGTTTGCATTTATCCGTGTTGGTCGGCTTTCCTGTATCACAGGTAGATAGATGAGCTCTCGTACTATCTGTTGGTCCGTGTGTGTGTGTGTGTGTGTGTGTGTGTGTGTGTTTGCTCTCCGTGGGTCCCTCCCCCCGCATCATTGACCGATGTAATTACAATCTATTGGCTGGTCAGCGTTTCTACTTATAGCTGATCACCCCAGATCGCGTTGGCCAGCTGTTCTACATCACTAAAATAGCTGTGTTTTTTAGGCCGCTTTCGTAAATTAATGAAAAGATCGGTATACGTTGGTCCGTTTTTCTACATCGCTGAATCAGATCGCTGTAGGCTGGTCAGCTTTCTTGTAGTTACTTTTTGCTGAACCAGATCGCTACGCGTTGGTCAGCTTTTTTGTAGTACTGTTCTGCTGACTAGGTCGCTGCACCTTAGCTTTCTTGTAGTTTACTGTTCTACCGAAATAGATCGCTGTACGTTGGTCAGGTTGCCCGTCCCTAATAAGCCTTGTGGTTTCTGTGGTCGTTAAGCACCATGTTTACTGGTCAGCTTTAGTGAGCCGGTCTGGCCTAGCGGTAAGGCGTTAGGCTGGTAAGCAGAGGGACCCCGGTTCGAATCCGCTCCGGTTCTCCTTTCTCTTCAGACGTTGTGGTCTATGGACACTGTCTTAGTGTCTTCTGATTTTGTCCCTCACAATTACGAAACATTAAAATGGCTCTCATCGCTACCCACCTTTATGCAGAAGTCGTTCTGGTGGTGACAGTGCAGCGATAGGTATATAATCTCCCTCTTCACCCACCTCCATACTCCCTCCCCCCCGCCCCCTTCTCCCCGTCCCTAATAAGCCTTATGGTTTCTGTGGACGTTAAGCACCGTGTTTATTTACTTACTGGTCAGCTTTCTTATATCACGAAACTAGATCGCTACACGTTGGTCAGCTTTCTTGTAGTACTATTCTGCTAAACTAGTCGCTGCATCTTACTTATCTTGTAGTACTGTTCTGCTAAACTTGATAGCTATACGTTGATCAACTTTTCTGTAGTACTATTCTGCTAAACTAGATAACTATACGTTGATCAACTTTTCAGTAGTAC
>JABMCL010003006.1:75000-182500 GCA_018857735.1 Alviniconcha marisindica | reverse complement strand
ATACGTGTCGCTATCACTGTCGCCTCTATATATATACTGACTCCAGCATTAAGATGGGCAGCGATGAGAGCCATTTTAGTGTTTCATTGATTGTGGGGGACAAAGCCACAAGATCAATCAATCAGTCAGTCAATGAATGTTTTATTTTATGTCTGTTCACATCGAGTTGATATTAGACACACACACACGCACACGCACACAGGAAATTATACTAGCTTACTTACAGGACTATGAACAATCAATTTAACAATAGAATTGATACTATCAGTATTATACAAAATATATCTTACATTGTTGCAAGCATTAAAGTCATATCCATTTTTCTAAAATAACTCTGTGGTAATACGACATTTTAGTAGTATATGTCTAGTAGGACATTTTTACAAACATCCTATCTAATTAGTCATGTCCATTTTTCTGAAATACCTCTGTGGTAATAGGACATTCTAGTAGTACATGTCTAATAGATAGGATATTTTTTTACAAACATCCTATCTAATTAAACATTAAAGCCACAAGACAGTGTCCACAGGCCACAACTTCTGAAGAGAGAGGAGAGCCGACGCGGAATCGCACCGAAGTCCTTCCACTTACCAGCCTAACGCCTTACCGCTAGGCCAAACTGGCTCACATAATTATTTAGTTCATTCTCATTGGTCCCTTCGTTTGATGATGATCGACTGATCACTCCGCAGGTTGAGCCTGATGGATGTGACCCTGTAAATAGTCCACTAAAGATCTTCCCCCATGAAGGTAATACTCTTTAACCACCCTCCCCACCCAGTGCCTCCCACCCATCCCCTGGGATACAGCGAACGTAGAAATTAAGGTCCCCGCTGCTGAGAACCCGAAACTGTGAAAGGTTGTCCCTTTTAAGGTCAGAATGCAGCTGTGTGCGTTTCAGAACACAGAAAGGGTTGAAAACAGCGCTTGTATTGTGATTTAATCAGACAGTACAGAAACGTGTTCTAAATCTCAGGGTGAATCCCCTTTTTGAGGCAACGATTGGACACACAATACGCGAACAAACAGCGAAAGGAATGAAATTCGATCTGTCTCTCTTTCAGTTAGTAGTTTTTCTTTTCGTTTTAGTACACAAACGGTGAATGGTATGAAATTAGATCCACTTATCTTTCTGTTGGTTAAGAAGTTTTGTTATTGTTAGTAGTAGTAGTGGTGGTGGTGGTGGTGGTGGTGGTAGTGGTGGTGTGTGAGATAATACACAAGTAGATGACGAGGGAAGTTAAATTCAATCGGCTTATCTTCCAGTTGGTGAATTCTCCCTTTGTACATGTATTTTTTTATATAAATAAAATAGAACAAAATAAATTGTATGTATGTAATTTCCATTTTCTGCCCTCCCAGGTCATTCAACTTCATTTTCCTCCAGCTCTCTTCAAGCAAGAACTGACGCGTGAAGCGAACAGAAAAGGACACTCTCCCTTACAGTTTGATTGATTGCGTTTTGCCCTCGGCTGACCTTCGCGAGTAGCTTTTTATGGACCAATCAGTCAGTCCAGTCGCGGTACCTGTAATTATATTATCCACTTGATAAGTCTGCCGTGAGGATTAATAATTATACTCGTACTCCACTCTTATCTTCCGCTGCCGCTCTAACCAACTCGATTTCTCCCCCACAAGGCCATCCTTCCACTTTTGTCTTGCCCCATGAATATCTAATTCACTTCTATTCATTCCTCCGACGTCAGTGTTGTCAGGGTTTTCACTCGGCTTCGTCTTTCTTCCACGCGCTCCCGGAAATGGGATGTTATCAGCTCGTGGTGTTGCCGGTGGTGTGATGTTATCAGCTTGTGGTGTTGCCGGTGGTATGGTGTTATCAGCTCGTGGTGTTGCCGGTGGTATGTTATCAGCTCGTGGTGTTGCCGGTGGTGTGATGTTATCAGCTTGTGGTGTTGCCGGTGGTATGGTGTTATCAGCTCGTGGTGTTGCCGGTGGTATGTTATCAGCTCGTGGTGTTGCCGGTGGTGTGATGTTATCAGCTTGTGGTGTTGCCGGTGGTGTGGTGTTGCCGGTGGTGTGATGTTATCAGCTTGTGGTGTTGCCGGTGGTATGGTGTTATCAGCTCGTGGTGTTGCCCGTGGTATGTTATCAGCTCGTGGTGTTGCCGGTGGTATGATGTTATCAGCTTGTGGTGTTGCCGGTTGTATGATGTTTTTAGCTTGTGGTGTTGTTGGTGGGATGATGTTATGAGCTTGGAGTTGCACCTGGATGGTTATCAGCTTGTGGTGTTGTTGGTGGGATGATGTTATGAGCTTGGAGTTGCACCTGGATGGTTATCAGCTTGTGGTGTTGCTGGTGGGATGATGTTATGAGCTTGGAGTTGCACCTGGATGGTTATCAGCTTGTGGTGTTGCTGGTGGGATGATGTTATGAGCTTGGAGTTGCACCTGGATGGTTATCAGCTTGTGGTGTTGCTGGTGGGATGATGTTATGAGCTTGGAGTTGCACCTGGATGGTTATCAGCTTGTGGTGTTGCTGGTGGGATGATGTTATGAGCTTGGAGTTGCACCTGGATGGTTATCAGCTTGTGGTGTTGTTGGTGGGATGATGTTATGAGCTTGGAGTTGCACCTGGATGGTTATCAGCTTGTGGTGTTGTTGGTGGGATGATGTTATGAGCTTGGAGTTGCACCTGGATGGTTATCAGCTTGTGGTGTTGTTGGTGGGATGATGTTATGAGCTTGGAGTTGCACCTGGATGGTTATCAGCTTGTGGTGTTGCTGGTGGGATGATGCTATGAGCTTGGAGTTGCACCTGGATGGTTATCAGCTCGTGGTGTTGCTGATGTTATGAGCGTAGTGTTGCCCTCGGGTGGTTTTGATGTTATCAGCTTGTGGTGTTGCCGGAAGTGTAGTCTTTTCAGCTTGTGGTGTTGCCGGAAGTGTGCTTTTTTCAGCTTGTGGTGTTGCTGATGGGATGATGTTATGAGCTTGGCGTTGAGACCACTTGGGAGAATTCAGGTAATAAGACCACTTGGGAGAATTTAGGTAGTAAGACCACTAGGGAGAGTTAAGTAATAAGACCAGTAGGGAGAATTATGGTAATAAGACCACTAAGGAGAGTTCAGATAATAAGACCAGTAGGGAGAATTAAGGTAATAAGACCACTTGGGAGACTTCAGATAATAAGACCACTTTGCATTATAAAATTAAAAATTCCGTCTGACAAGTCTCACTAAAGGCAAACAGCTGACAGTCTCATTAAAGGCAAACAGCTAGCCATATACATGTCTGTTTAACGGTCCGAGGTCTGTGTAACAACCCGCTACACGACGGCCGTGTAACGTTAAAACCAGCTGCATGTCTTCGTAACGGCCAGCTATATCCCGTCTGTTTAACGTTAAGTTTGGTTTGGTTAAACTCGTTTAACGCCGAGTTGTCTCCGAAGAGGTACTGGCGGGGACCGAGATCCCAGGAGGTGGGGGAAGAGGGAGACTGTACCTATCACTATACGGTCACCGCCACAATGACTCCTGCATTAAGGTGGGCAACAAGGGGAGCCACAACCTTTGAAGAGAGAGGAGAGCCGAAGCGGAATCGAACCGAAGTCCTGCTTACCAGCCTAACGCCTTAACGCTAGGCCACACTGGCTCACGTTTAGCGTAAGGAAGGAAGGAAGGAAGTAAACATGGTGCTTAACGTCCACAGAAACCATAAGGATTATTATGGACGGGGAGAAGTGGGGGGGGGGGGGGGGGGGGGGGGTGGAGGGGGAAGGGGAGATTATATCCTATCGCTACACTGCCACCACCAGAATGATTCCTGCATTAAGATGGGCAGCGACGAGAACCATTTTAATTTTCAGTAGGAAGTGATGGACAGTCACAAGACATGTCCACAAACCACATCTTTTTGAAGAGAAAGGAGAGCCGAAGCGGTATCGAACCGAGGTCCTTCCGCTTACCAGCCTAACGCCTTACCGCTAGGCCAAACCGGCTCACAAGCGTAGAGGACCTGCTGCATTTGGCTATGTAGCGACCATCCACGTGGCTGTGTAACCGGTTATGACCAGCTACATGGCTACCCAACGACAAGCTACATGGCTGTGTGACGTTACTTCTTCTTTCGTGGCGCTTTACGTCCACAAAACCCATAAGGCTTATTAGGGACGGACGAATGGAGGTGGGGGAAGAGGGAGGGACGTTACAACCAGCTTCTTGACCTTTTTACCGACCAGTTACCTAGCTTTGTAACATCCCAGCTCCATGGCAGTGTGAAATTACGACCAGTTACAATTCAACGTTACGACAAACTCCATGGCTATGTGAAGTTAAGAAATGCTGTATGGCTGTGTAACGTTACGACCAGCTGCTTGCCTTTTTACCGACATTTACCTAGCTTTGTAACGGTCCAGGTACATGGCTGTGTGAAATTACGACCAGCTGTGTGGCTAGTTAAACGTTACGACCAGCTAAAAGGCTGTGTAGTGTTACGATCAGCTACATGGCTCTGTGAAGCTACGACCTGCTACATGGCTTGGTAACGTTACGACCAGCTGTGTGACGTTTTAACAATTACGTGGATGTGTAGCTTTACGACCAGCTGTGTGACGTTTTAACAATTACGTGGGTGTGTAGGTTTACGACCAGCTGTGTGACGTTTTAACAATTACGTGGGTGTGTAGCTTTACGACCAGCTGCAAAGCTGTGTTGAGCTCCAGCGCGTTGAGCTCGCTCAGCGGGGAATAGCGCTATAGAAAATGTATGTATTATTATTATTTATATAAAGTTCCGACCAGCGACATGGCCGTGTGAAGCTACGACCAGACGTGTGGCCTTTTAGCAACCAGTTACGTAGGTGTGCAACGTTGCGACCAGGTACAAGGCCGTGTAAAGTTAGGCCAGCTGCGTGGGTGTGTAACGTTACGAACAGCTACAAGGCTATGTAAAGTTAGACCAGTTACGTGAGTGTGTAACGTTACAAGGCTATGTAAAGTTAGACCAGCTACGACCAGCTACAATGCTATGTAAAGTTAGACCAGCTGCGTGGGTGTGTAACGTTGCGACCATCTACAAGGCTATGTAAAGTTAGATCAGCTACGTGGGTGTATAACGTTACGACCAGCTACAGGGCTATGTAAAGTTAGACCAGCTGCGTGAGTGTGTAACGTTACATGGCTATGTTAGGTTAGACCAGCTACAAGGCTACGTAAAGTCAGGCCAGCTACGACCAGCTACAAGGCTATGTAAAGTCAGGCCAGCTACGTGGGTGTGTAACGTTACGACCAGCTGAATGACTGTAACAGCGAGCCTCACGGCGCTTGTCCACTAAGTGCATTATGCGATCAGTCATAGCACTTGCCTTAGGTCAACACTGAAGCCTTCGCACTCACAGCTAGCGGGCTGTACTGTGGTCAGCGCGTCTCGTGCGGCGGCTGGACATAGGCTAGCTGCTGCACTGGTTAGACCACGGACCTATATGTAGATGTAGGTCCATGGGCTAGACTGCCCCAGTGTAGCAATATTGCTCACCGGACAAATTAATGGCTGATGCTCTGATAAAGCGTTGCAACCGGATATTAATTTTGCTCACCGTTCTGGTGCAAATACACGCACGCACGCTCGACACAGACACAGACAGACACACACACACACACACATACACACACACACACACAACCACACACACACACACACACACACACACACACACACACACACACACTTTCACCTTGTATGAAGTTCAAGTGACAGAAAATATTTGCGTTAACAGTTCACGTACAAAATGGTGTGTTTGTGTGTGTGTTTGTGTGTTGGGGGAAGGATGCCAGTATAAAGATTTTTCGTGAGTAAATGTCCGGATGCAACAGTTTATCGCTGACCAGTAATTGTCCCGGCGATGCAGCATGTGTCTGCCCGGACGTCCTGCAAGAGATGAATAACCTGAAGTGCTGAAAAAGAAGATCCATTAAAAAAAATGGGGTCTTCCGGTACATAATATCCAAGGGGCCCCCTGCTTGGATTGTGTGTGCGGGACAACATACATATCGGTCACTTCGGCCAACGTCCTGAGCGCCCAGGTGGAGTCAAAGCGGACGAACGCCACAGGCACAGGCACACGACCTCAGGTGGTTTATAGCTGCGTTATTTCCCTGAAGAAAAAAAACTGACCTCACTCCGCGCGAATATGCAAAGTCCGGAGGAAAACTGAATTCCCGTGAGCCTAAATACATGAACTAGCTGCAGTGTGTAGGGTAGTAAAGTGTCAGCTTTTGTTTTGTTTTTGTTTTTCGGTTTGAAAAGTTGATATATAACCTTTGTTCAGGTCTGGAATCGTCTTTGTTCAGGTCTTGGGATATAATCTTTGTTCGGCTCTGTGGATAGAATCTTTGTTCAAGTCTTGGGATATAATCTTTGTTCGGCTCTGGGGATAGAACCTTTGTTCAGCTCTGGGAATAGAATCTTTGTTCGGCTCTAGGGATTGGATCTTTGTTCAGGTCTGGGGATGGAATCTTTGTTCAGGTCTGGGGATACAATCTTTGTTCAGGTCTAGGGATACAATCTTTGTTCAGGTCTGGGGATACAATCTTTGTTCAGGTCTGGGGATACAATCTTTGTTTAGGTTTGGTTTCAGCGGCACCTCGGGTGCACCCGTGCTGAACGGCTCGGCTTGACGGTTGATGGTATAGTAATAATAACAACGGACAAAAGTGCGTAGTTGACTTTGCTGCCGGCTATACTGCTGTCGGCGATCGTGATCTGATTTCAAGGTCACAGTGGCGTCAGACAGTTGAAACTCGGTAACTTCTTATCCGATTTATTTGAAACCGTGTTATGAGTTATACATTATTTTATCCCCCCCCCCCCCCCCCCCCATCCCCGCCCTCCTTTTTGTTGTTGTTGTTGTTGTTGCAGTTATTCAAAGAGTTGGATACTTGGCGAGCTTGTTTTTCTGCCTGTTTCTTTTTATCTTTTTAAATGTGCTGATTTGCGCTTCCCATTATTCTGTTTGTGAAAGGTGTGTGTGTGTGTGTGTGTGTGTGTGTGTGTGTGTGTGTGTGTGTGTGTGTGTGTGTGTGTGTGTGTGTGTGTGTCGTCATGTATTTGTGTGTGTGTGTTGTGGGGGGGCGTCACTGTGTATGTCTTTGTGTGGTGTGTGTGTGTGTGTGTGTGTGTGTGTGTGTGTGTGTTGTGTGTGTGTGATAGTATATGTCACGTGGTGTGTGTATGTGTGTGTGTGTCTGATAGTATATGTCACGTGGTGTGTGTATAACGTGGTGTGTGTGTGTGTGTGTGTGTGTGTGTGTGTGTGTGTGTGTGTGTGTGTGTGTGTGTGTGTTATGTGTTGTGTGTGTGTGTGTGTGCCACGTGATGTGTGTGTATTTGTGTGCCACGTGGTGTGGGTGTGGGTGTGCCCCGTGATGTGCGTGTATTTGTGTGCCACGTGGTGTGTGTGTGTGTGTGTGTGTGTGTGTGTGTGTGTGTGTGTGTGTGTGTGTGTGTGTGTGTGTGTGTGCGTGCGTGCGTGCGTGCGTACGTGCGTGCGTGTGTGTGAGTTCATGAAGCGCGTTGGTGTAAGTACTCTTTCGACCTTGCATTTCTTGCTGTGCTGTTTGCTCATAAAGCAGACAGCTGGAAATAAATGGATAATAAATAGCCATTATGTCGAATGCCTCTGCCTTTGACCGGCAACCGCTGTCCACCTACCTGTAGGACTTACTTCTGCTAGAACAAAACAGTTCGCTGACCACGCTTCCACCTTGACCTGTTTCTGTTTGCTGACATCTCTCTCTGTCTGTCTCTCTTTCTCATCTCTCTGTCTCTGTCTCTGTCTCTGTCTCTCTCTCTCTCTCTCTGTTTGTCTCTGTCTCTGTCTCTGTCTCTGTCTCTCTCTCTCTCTCTCTCTCTCTCTGTCTGCCTCTCTCTGTCTGTCTCTCGCTCGCTCGCTCGCTCTGTCTCCGCCTTGAACATGGTTATGGATTGGTATCCTATACATCTTTTCGCATAATTATTTGAAATACACTGTATAGTATGTGTAGTGTCAGTAGAATTTGTCCCTCACGGGCGAGGGTTGGATGTAAAAGACCCTGTGTCTACTCCACTACCCTCGTAAAGTTTATTCATTCATTCATTCATTCTCTCTTGACTAGGCCTAGAAAGACAAGTACTCTGTGTGTGTGTCTCTGTGTGTGTGTCTCTGTCTCTGTGTCTTCCAACAGAATTAGTCCATCGAGTCACGGGCGAGCTGACAAGACCCCGTGAAGAACCCGAGTCTGATCCACTATCCTCCTAAAATAATGTTTATTGATTCATTTATTCACTCTGTCAGCTTCCCCCCTCCTCCTTTCTGACGAGACCTTAACCCCCCCCACACACACACACACACACACGCCGCCCCCACCTCCCCCAGCCAGCCCTTCTTTCCGCTTTAGAGTCATAATTATTATAGCTGTAACCCCCCCCCCTCCCCTTCTTCTCCATCTTTTGTCTCCTCTCTTTTTCCAGTCCCCCCCTCGGCCTTCCATTGTCTCTCCAGACTCCTGCCCCCTCAGTCCCCCTCTCCGCCCCCACATTGCTGGCTGGTCCTGTCGGTCTGCGTTGTGCGTTGTTGCTTGTGGGTCCAGAGATACCACAACAAGGGGCATGCAGGGGGAGACTATCCAGTCTGTGGTCCGAACAAGTGGTGGTCTCCCCCGCCCCCTCCAAACCTCTCTTCGGTCTAGCCGTCAGAACAGGTTGCGCTGTACGTGGTGATCGCTCCACTCCATCTGCTCTTTCTCTCTGTTCGCACGGCTCACTCCCGGCTCCCTCACTCACTCACTCGTCTCTCGCTGTTCCAAGTCAGTCACGGCCGGTAGCCTGTAACGCTGTTGCCTTGTGGGGGAATCACTGAGGGGACGTGACGCCGTGCTCGTGGACTGAGGGCAGTCCCTGTCGACGGAATCGCGTTGGCCACAGCGGCTTGCTTTACGGATTAGGGCAGCCAGCTAACGCGTGCGCCCGTTCAAGTTGCTGTACTCGCCTCGCTCGAGTGTCGGTGTGAACGTCAGTGTGGGGGAGCCCGACATCTGTTCAGGCTGTGACCGAAACTGAGTCAGTGGTGGTGTGCGTAGACCAGAGAGCGGATAGAAAAGTTCGATGTGTAGACTGGGCAGTAGTAGTAGCCTACAGTGAGCGTCCGTGGTGGCCGGCGTTGGGGCGAGTGTTGATGCCGCAGTATGGGCCCCGACATGCACGTGATGTGGCGTGAAGGTAAGGGTGAAACTGTCGGCTTTTGTTGGCTTTCTCAGTGGCTTTCTCACACGTGGGGCTTTTCGGCCGCCAGCTGGTGCAGCGGGCCGGTTTTGTCGGCGTGTTTGTCAGTTTGTTCGTCGGTCCGTGTCCGGGTTGCTCGCACCCCCAGTGTAACGACTGACACGCCTAGTAGATACGCGGCTGTAACAGACTGACACGTGCGCGTGCGTGCACACACACATACACACAAGCACGTGCGCGCACGCACCGGCGCGGTACACTGACACTGACTGACTGATAATCGCATGCACGCGGACTCACACACACACACACATACACACACACTGTACCACACACACACACACACACACACACGTCACACACACACACACACACACACACACACACACACCACACACACACACACACACACACACACACACACTGTTTCCCAGCCACAAACCGGCACACATAAAGGGTTGTTCGTGTAATTGGGCGCACACGTGTTCAGGTCAGATGCGCAAGATCAAGTGAAACCTAATACGACAAATTTAGCAGACGCGGCCGGCCGGCACACCTACATGGGAGAGAGAGAGAGAGAGAGAGAGGGAAACGGTTGTATGGCAACGACCAGAGTTACGTATGTTACGTAGCCGTGTTCTCTTCCTTTTCTTTGTAAAGTGTAACTTACGTAAGCTACAGACCTCACCTGTCAGGCTTAACTACTGTGGGGTGTGTGTGTGTGTGTGAGAGAGAGAGAGAGAGAGAGAGAGAGAGAGATGGAGGTGGGGTGTGTGTGTGTGTATAGGGGTTAACCCTGTGTGTATACTGCATGTGTAATGTTAGGGTTAACCCTCTCCACCCAGTCCTTTGGCTGACCGTGTCGATGGGCCGGCGGCGTCTCGATAGTGAATGTGTCGGGTTAACCGCTTCTGTGCTAGGTTGGCGACAACACGGTTGCCATAGTGTGAGGGTTAGCCGGGAACACTGTGTCCGTAGCGTGTAGGGGTTAGCCTGCCACCTGTGTTGGGGTTAGCCTCTCTGTACGTAATCATCGATTCATTTTAAGAACTATCCGTAGTGTGTGGCGGCTAACCGTCTCGACCTTCAACACACGCGGCACGCACGCACGCACTCACGCACGCACACGTTTCGGGGAAGTGACTCTCTCTCTCTGGTTTCTTGTTAAAATTGAAGGTCACCTTACAGTTAAGCCTTCTTTAATTTTTCAATTAAAGAAGAAAGAAAGATTAAAACAAGACTCGGAAGGCAAGATAAGATGTATATATTGCTGACACGCTTTTGGGGTGTTGGTGGTGGAAGATGTCCACCATATATATATATATATATATATATATATATATATATATATATATATATATATATATATCACCAAGTAGCAGTGGTATCGATGTGTGACTGAGGGCTCCAGGCTAGAGGCTATAGTGAAAGTTTAAATGTTTGCGTCGCTGCCTTTGATCAGTGCATTGTGCCGAGAGTTGAGCGAGACGCGACACTGATGGTAGGAACGATCACGGCCTTGAGTACTACGGCATGGCCTGCATGACCACTCTCTCTCTCTCTCTCTCTCTCTCTCTCTCTCTTCTCTGGACCCCAACCTCTCTCTCTCTGTGACCACCCGAATCTCTCTCTCACTCTCCTCTCTCTCTGTGACCACCCGAACTCTCTCTCTCTGACCACCAATCTTTTGACCACAACTCTCTCTCTACTTCTCTCTCTCTCTCTCTTTTGACCACCCGAACTCTCTCTCTGACCACCGAACTCTCTCTCTCTCTGACCACCGAACCTCTCTCTCTCTTCTCTGTCTCTCTCTCTCTTCTCTCTCTCTCTCTCTCTCTGCCAACTCTCTTCTCTCTCTCTCTTGTGACCACCCGAACTCTCTCTCTCTGTGACCACCCGAACTCTCTCTCTCTCTGACCACCCGAACTCTCTCTCTCTCTCTCTCTCTGTGACCACCCAAACTCTCTCTCTCTCTGTGACCACCCAAACTCTCTCTGTGACCACCAGAACTCTCTCTCGCTCATTCTCTCTCTCTCTGTGATCACCCGAACTCTCTCTCTGTGACCACCAGAACTCTCTCTCTCTCTCTCTCTCTCTCTCTCTCTCTCTCTCTCTCCTCTCTTCTCTCCAGAACTCTCTCCTCTTCTCTCTCTTCCGATCTCTCTCTCTCTCTCTCTCTCTCTCTCCTCTCTCTCTCTCTCTCTCTCTCTCTCTCTCTCTCTCTCTCTACTCCTCTCTCTCTCTCTCTCTCTCTCGTGACCTCTCTCTCTCTCTCTCTCTCTGTGACCACCAGAACTCTCTCTCTCTCTCTCTGTGTGTGACCACCAGAACTCTCTCTCTGTGTCTCTCTCTCTCTGTGACCACCAGAACTCTGTGTGTGTGTGTGTCTCTCTCTCTGTGACCACCAGAACTCTCTCTCTCTCTCTCTCTCTCTCTCTCTCTCTCTCTCTCTCTCTCTCTCTCTCTCTCTCTGTGACCACCAGAACTCTCTCTCTCTCTCTGTGACCACCAGAACTCTCTCTCTCTGTCTCTCTCTCTGTGACCACCAGAACTCTCTCTCTCTCTCTGTCTCTCTCTCTCTCTGTGCCACAGAACTCTCTCTCTCTCTCTCTCTCTCTCTCTCTCTCTCTCTCTCTCTCTCTCTCTCTCTCTCTCTCTCTCTCTGTGACCACAGAACTCTCTCTCTCTCTCTCTCTCTCTCTCTCTCTCTCTCTCTCTCCTGTGACCACCAGAACTCTCTCTCTTTCTCTCTGTGTGACCACCAGAACTCTCTCTCTCTGTCTCTCTCTCTGTGACCACCAGAACTCTCTCTCTCTCTGACCATCCGAACTCTCTCTCTCTCTCTTTCTCTGACCACCCGAACTCTCTCTCAGATGAAATACAAATAGAGCTTTATTGCTCATAATTATACAATGCATAAAAATGAGAAGAAGAAAAAATTCTTTGACACATCGGCGCAAGATTTCAAGCTACACTTAAAATATGTACGTGAAATTATCTCCGTCTTTACCTCTGTCTCACTCCCCCCCCCCCAACACACGCACGCGCGCGCACACAAGCACGCACGCACGCACGCACACACGCATGCACGCACACACGCACGCTTCATCTATTATAGCAGATTAAAATCCTGCTTTTAAAACTGAAACAGCAGTAGGTATAAAAAGTTTGTTTGTATTTTTGTATTTTTTTTGCCAGTGGCGCTGATTCGTCGATCCGACGGCAGCTGTTGAAAGATTGTGGGCGTTTGCTTAGCTAGTCAGCTAGTTATTTGATGTTATTTGTCGTCAAACGCCATGGCAGAACGAAACATGTTCATTTTATGCCAGGAGTAGATCAGAAGTTAGCGGCTTTTGTTTGCTTCGCCTGCTGCCATATATTCTGCGCCCCCCCCCCCCTCCCCCGCTCTGAATTTTGGGGGTAGGGTGGGGGGCTATAAGCCCCTGCTACGTTTTCGTCCCGAGGTGACTGTGCGCTTGGTTTAAACAATTTTATTAATGAAAGCATATGTATGCAGACAATGATGGGCGGTTGACGGGATGTTAAAATCGAAGGACTAACTAACTAACTAACCTGTAAAACTGTTACGTGTAAATAAACACTTTAGATTTAACGCCTTGCCGACTGCGAAGCTGATGTAAAGACGGCGTTTCGAAATAATCTTCACCAAACAAGCAACAGGTTCATCCTCTCGTCCTGACACACTTTTCCACGTCATGTTGTTTGATGAAGAACGGGAATTTCAAGTGCATGTGACCGTAGCGTCAGTGCACTGACTTGGCTCTCAGAACTGTTGCCAGTCCTGGAGGTTTTGGTAGCGTTGATGATGTAGAGCTTCATGTCCTCGGATGTCCTTGGATGCGTAAGCGTGGTTCAGTATTGCTTTACGTCCGCAGAAACCGTAAGGCTCATCAGTTAGGACGGAAAGCCCAGGACGGCCACCTCGACTTTCACACAGCTCATGAACTGTGATGTTTGGTAGCGCCACATTCAGTTCCTGTTTCTGTCAAGCGCTGTGTGCTGTGTTGTTTTGGTGGTGGTGGAGTTTCCCGTACACTGCGGGGTCGTCTGTGTTACGTGTACGTGCGTTGCCTGTTTCTGTCAAGCGCTGCGCTGTGTTGTTTTGGTGGTGGTGTGTGTTAGTGTTACATGTACATGCGTTGTCTGTTTCTGTCGAGCGCCGTGCTGTGATGTTTTGGCGGCATTCGTGTTTCCCACACATTGCGGGGTCGTCTGTTACGTGTACATGCATGCACTGTTTGTTTCTGTCATGTGGCTGTGCTGTGGGTGTGGTGTATAATTTGGGTGGGTGTGTTTTGTGTGATTGTATCGGGTGGCATCACGTTGATTTAGCCGACGTTTCTGTGAAGTGGCTCAGTATACTCCTAGGGTGGCGTTGCGGCTAGGTAACCTGTGTTTAGGTAGGAGTGTGTGTGTGTGTGTGTGAGGGGAAGGGGGATGTCTACGTATTATATATACCAGCAAAACCAACCAACCAAACAAAAGATGTATTTTAACCTTCTTTCTTTTTCTTTTCTTTTTTGCCAAGTGCCTATGTTTTGCTGGATTGCACGTGTGTGTGTGTGTGTGTGTGTGTGTGTGTGTGTGTGTGTGTGTGTGTGTGTGTGTGTGTGTGATCGGATAGTGTCACGTTAATTTGGTTCCCGTTTTTCCGTTTTTATTTTCGTCCAGTGCTGTTTTTGTATCAGATACGTTGCGAGGTGGCAGATTTAGTTCCTGTTTCAGATCAAAACACACTAAATGTTCAAAGGAATTACGCATTTGCTTGTCACATAACTGTTTGTTGCGTGGAAAAGGGGTCTATCTCGAAGATGTGCTCAGTTTTGTACCATCCTGTTGTTTAGTATTAAAAATGCGTTCCTGTTAAAAATAATAATTATGTTTTTGATTTTCTCTCTCTCAGAACGATAGCGGTAATCTTTGTTTCAGATTTGGTTGTTGTTTTTGTTCGTGTGTGTGTGTCTGTGTCTGTGTGCGTTCGTTTCTCTTTCATCCCAGTCAAACTCGCCCGGCTCAGACGGAGTCCCACTATGCATTTAAAAAAAAAAAAAATTGGCCAGTTCTTTCTCTGTCACTGTCTTTGCTGAGCACTGCCAGTGTTTAGCTCCCGACTCGGTGTTTTTACACTCGTACAACTCGCTTTGAACAACAAGTTCAAGCTGTCCTCGACTGACGCTCGTCCTCCACAACCAATGTTGCTCCTTCAGTTTCCTTGTCCGTGCCCGCGGGTGGGAGAAGGGGGACGTTTTTATCGTTCGTTCCTTTAACTTCGCTCCTTCCTAACGCCCAGTTGTCTCCGGAGAGGTACTGGCTGGGACCGAGATCCCAGGAGGTGGGGAGTGGGGGTAAGTAAACATGATGCTTTACGTCCACAGAAACCATAAAGCTTATTAGGGACGGGGAGAATGGGAGGAAGCGGGTATGGAAGTGTAAAAGTAAACATGGTGCTTAACGTCCACAGAAACCATGAGGCTTATTAGGGACGGGGAGAAGGGGGGTATGGAGGTGAGGGGAGAGGGAGATAATATACCTATCGCTACACAACCTTTGAAGTGAAAGGAGAGCCGAAGCAGATTCGAACCGAGGTCCCTCTGCTTACCAGCCTACCGCCTTACCGCTAGGCCAATCCGGCTCTCGTATGGAGGTAGGGGAAGAAGTAGATTATATACCTGTCGCTACACTGTCACCACCAGAATGTGACTCCTGCATTAAGATGGCCAGCGATGAGAGCCATTTGAATGTTCTGTTAATTATGAGGGACAAAGTCACAAGACAGTGTCCACAGACCACAACTTTTGAAGAGAAAGGAGACCCGAAGCGGTATCGAATCGAGGTCCTGCTTACCAGCCTAACGCCTTACCGCTAGGCCAAACCAGCTCGATGATGATGAAATGTTGACATATTAGGCCAGAGTTGTGACAATGCTGGCATTGACCAGCTTGTCCCTAATATGTCAACTGACATCTGAGGACATTAAGCAACACTACCTACCTACCTACCTACCAATGCCGAAGCACGGTTCAGTAATTCTTTACGTCCACGGAAACCAGAAGGCTCGTTAGGACGGACAGCTCAGGACGGCCACTCGACTCTCACACAGCTCCTGAACTATGCAAACCAGCTCGGTTAGTAGTTTGGTTTTTATACGCCCAGTCGACCAGAACGGTTATCTCATGACGGAGGGATGGGGCCTATGGTGGACTATTCCTAAACGCGACACTGTAACCACCAGAATGATTTCTGCATTAAGACGGGCAGCGATGTTTCATTGACAGTGAGGGGCAAAGTCACAAGACGGTGTCCACAAACCACAGCCTTTCTGAGGAGAAAGGAGCGCCGAAGTGGGGAATCGAACCCACGTCGTCCGCTTACCAGCCTAACGCCGTACCGCTAGGCCAAACCGACTCACCGGTTCCCGGAAGGAGAGGAAAGCCGTTGTTATCTGGCGGCTGTGCCGACTACACCGGACCGTGTGTTCTTTGGCAGGGAGCAAGTCCCGAGACGACGTTGCCGTCGTCTGGCATTGGCTTTAAGAGGATTACAAGTGTGGCCGTCAACACAGAGCTCAGGAGCTGTGTGCGTGAAGGTCGAGGTGGCCGTCCCGGGCTCCCCGCCCCGAATAGTCCTTATGGTCTTTGTGTAATAAAGCAACGCTGAACTGAACGCGCTTCCCAGAGCTCAGGAGCTGTGTGAAAGTCGAGGCGGCCGTCCTGAGCTCGTTGATGAAGAAGCGTTGCTTTACGTCCACAGAAACCGTAGGCTTATTAGGGACGGGAGCCCAGGACGGCCACCTCGACTCTCACACGGCCTGAGCTCTTCTTCTGCTGCTGCTGTTGTGTTGCTTAATGTCCTCGGATGTTTGTTGACATATTAGGGACAAGCGTGAGCATGGTTCAATGTTGCTTTACGTCCACAAAAAAAACATAAGGCTTGTTAGGACGGGAAGCCCAGGACGGCCACCTCGACTCTCACACAGCTCCTGAGCTCCCCGTCCCTAATAGTCCTTATGGTCTCTGTGGACGTGAAGCGACACTGAACTGGCCGTCAAGTGTGTGGTCATAGCGACCTTACTGATGGTAGTCAGAGGCGCGTGTGGTCGCCGGTGATCTTAGTGAGTTGTGGTCGTGGTTGAAGAGATGGTGTCAGTGTTCGTGATGATGATCTGCGGACAGTTTCTTCAGCAACAAAGTTCCTGTTTTTGTTGCTCCGTCCATCCGCATGGCGGGGTACCGTGGACGCAGAAATTAAGCATAACCCCACACCCCACCCACCCACACCTGCTGCTGCGAATCCAAAGGTTTTGTGCTTTAACACTGGAGTATGTCAGAAAATAGCTTTGGGTGCTTGGCCTACCGCCAGGAATTTCACTTGCCTAAATTCTGACTTCCGAGCCAGTCAGGCTCATTTTCTCCAGTCCTTTTCAAACGTAAAACTGTTGCTTGTCTTGGGCTGTGAATGGGACATTGACTTGTGTGTTTGGCGACATGCGCTTCGCCATCCTGACTAGGTGCGTTGTGCCGTTGACGTATCAGGTAATGATAACGGCCGTGTGGGTCGTGGTGACGACACAACGGGTCCTCTGACCCCATTCTGATCATCTGTCCCGCTTCTCGCTGTGACACACTGACCACTGACCACTGACTGACCAGTTCACTTACCGTGGGCTGTGTCCGGTTCTCCCACTCCTTAGGCCATACACGTGGACACTGACAGCTCGTACACACCTGTAGCTTTCATAATCGTTTGCCTGACATGACCACTGAGAGAGAGGGGGGGGGGGGGGGGGGAGAAGCATGGTGAATGTGTGTGTGGGGAGGGGGGGAGGCAAGATGGTGAATGTGGGGGAGATGGGGGGGGGGGGGCAGTCACAGGGACGGAAATTGAGAATTCCTACAGACATGTAGCCATCATAATCGTTTACGTGACATGACCACACACACACACACACACACAAACACACACACACACACACACACACACACACACACACACACACAACACACAGATTACAGGCATCAGAGAGACAGAGGGATCGCAGACAAGACGTCGGCAAGCGAACAAGAGAGCGGGAGAGAGCTTTATTACACAAGGATAAAGGTTTAGGCACGCATGCCTGTCCTGCAACCTGCCCTTGGTTGAGAGAGAGATGGGAAACGGGGGGGGGGGCAGGACAGGACAGGAGTGCGTGGCGTATGTGCGTGGCAGTATGACACGAGCCACACGCACGCTACAGGGAATGGAGGGGAGTCGGCCACGGAGTGGCTCAGACATTGTATAACTTATATCATTGACATCGTAACCTAGCGTAGCTGTTGCAGTCTAACTGGTGTGTGTGTGTGTGTGTGAGTGTGTGTGTGTGTGTGTGAGAGAGAGAGAGAGAGAGAGAGAGAGAGAGAGAGAGAGGAAATGTAGATCTTTTATTTGTAAGTTTAGGCGGATTGTCAATTTCCTCCCTATTCATATGCACACAAGTAATTATGAACGACAAAGAGCTCTGTAACTTGATTTTCAAGCCTCTTTCAGACGCCCTTTTCCGGTTTTTGTTTTGTTTTTGTTGTTGTTTTTTTAACCCAAAGAATTAAGTAGTCATTGTCTGCGCGGCTTGGGAAGCGGTATGCAGAGCGAGGTTCCGCAGAGGATGAAATCAATACTTGACACAACTTTCCTCCTGCTGTCCGGTTAGCACAGTGCAGCAGTGCGGCACAGCAGCTCATCAATTACTCGGTGGTTAGCGCCCAGTGAACCGCGAAGGTCGTATTGGAGTCACACAAGTCATCACATCGCATGTAGGCTAAAAGTCTGATTCACTGTCGTAACATACAATGCTATTGATGGTTGAAGAGGATTTCTTTTGGGCGGAGGGGGAGGGAGGGATGGAAATCGAGTTGAATGAACCAGCAAGGCAGTATGCCAAGCATATGGGCTGACGTTGTGTGTGACTGATATTGATATTGTGTGCAATAGTCTATGCTCCCCCCCCCCCCCCCTCCCAAATCCCCTTCAGCTATTCTCACCAGCCATGCTGATGTCTGTTACTATTAGCACGTCTGGCAATCCATCTGTTTCACATTAATTTTAGTCCGGACAGGACGGTGAAGTCCAATTTACTAACTATCTGGACCCGGAGTCAGTTTTTTCCCCATTTCCCTCGTGCTCTCTAAGTGGTTAGGCTATGGGCTAGGTGTCTCGGTTTGAAATCACGCGGCGACAAAAGAGTGGCTTCAAAAACTGGGATCGACAGACGCTTGTTTTGCCGATGCTAGCAGCAGCAGCGCCCAGCGCTGCCCGTTTTTAGCTTTCTGTTGCGCTTGTCTGCTGAGCGCCCAAACAAACAGCCATGAAATGTCAAGGCTGAGAGGAGAAGGCAGTTGAGGAGGGGGAAGAGAAAAAAGGGGGTGGGGGTGTGTGTGGTGGGGGGGGGGGGGGGGGAGTGTGAGGGTGCAGCTACAGGCTAAACGCCATAACAAGAGAGGTTGCACAAAGTGGCCTAGTTAAGGTTGGTTCGGGAGGGGAAGGGTGGTGGTGGTGGTGGTGGGAGTCTGGAACTGCGTCATTTGCCAGACTGAGTGCGACGTAGTGTGTGGTGGCACTCGCTAGGAGTGCGTGACCACTACATACACGATGAGGGTTAGTTGGGTCGTGACCACTACACACACGATGAGGGTTAGTTAGGTCGTGACCCAAACTCCAAGCACTGGTTTGCGACATCCTTCCTGCGAAGGTACCGGAAAACGATGCTCGGAGTGTAATCGTGACCACTACGTGTGAGTGAGAGTGTCACGACGATGAGGGTTAGCTAGGACCTGACCACTACACACACGGTGAGGGTTAGTTAGATCGTGATCACAACATACACGATGAGGGTTAGGTCGCGACCACTACACACATAATGAGAGTTAGTTAAGTCGTCACCACTACACACTCGGTGAGGGTTAGTTAGGTCGTGACCATTACATGCACGGTGAGGGTTAGTTGGGTCGTGACCACTACACGCACGGTGAGGGTTAGTTGGGTCGTGACCACTATACACACGGTGAGGGTTAGTTAGGTCGTGACCACTACACGCACGGTGAGGGTTAGTTAGGTCGTGACCACTACATGCACGGTGAGGATTGTTAGGTCGTGACCACTACACGCACGGTGAGGATTATTTGGGTCGTGACCCCTATACACACGGTGAGGGTTAGTTGGGTCGTGTTCGCAAGCCTAGTGTTGTGAGAGTTAGTCCGTCGAGCCTAAAGATTGCGTGCAGACAGATTGTTCACAAAGACTGCGTCGTGACGGTTAGTGTGCGGTGACCTAAAGTGAGGTCTTGATGACAGATTGTGTAACAGTTATACCGTCAGTGATGACTAAGATTGAATGAATGTTAAAAGCCTGCCTTTCCTGAACCAGTCACACTAATATATATATATTGTATATTAGTCACACGCACGCACGCATATATATATATATATATATATATATGCATTCACATATTTAGGCATTAAATGAACCAGCCATAGTGATGTAGTCACGTGGTTGCACTGGGTGAAAACATTTCGTCCTGTTTTGCTGGCACCATCACGACTGAATCAATCTGTTTACACTCGTGTGCCCTTGACATATCATTGCTGCATTATTATTATTAATATTATTAATGGCTTGTTAGGTTCAGTTATTGCTTGGACGGGCTCACACACACGCACGCACACATGACTCACGCACGCACGAACGAACGAACGCACACACACGCGCACGCACATACGTTGGAGAGAGAGAGAGAGAGAGAGAGAGAGAGAGAGAGAGAGAGAGAGAGAGAGAGAATGGCGATGATGAAACATGGAAAGAGAGAGAGGGCATTGACCATTACAACTGACTAAGACCGAGTAAGAGAGAGGGGTAATGTTGATGCTGAAACGTGGAAAGAGAGGGGTCACTGACCATTACAGCCGCCCCCCTAGTTCTCCACCCGCCCGCACACACACACACACACACACACACACACTCCCCCCCCCCCCCCCCCCCCCCCCCCCCTCCTCTCTCTCTCTCCCTTAAGGCGCGAGGCGTAATGTTGATGACGAAACGTAGAAAAGAAGGACGGGTCATTGACCATCACGGGTTAACCGGCAGAGACACGCAGCGTAAGAGCGTTGACCCTCGCGGCGAGCAGTCGGGCAGAGAGAGTGAGCGCATGCAGGTTTTGTTCATTGCTGCTTTACGTCCACAGAGACCGTACGGACTGTTAGGGACAGGGAGCCCGGGACGGCCACCTCCCCTTTCACACAGCTCCTGAGCTCCGAGTGGAGGGTGTATACATTCTGTTTCACGTCCTCAGATGCTGCAAAGCGGACTAGGGACAATAGTGGAGGTGCAAGACGCAGAGCCGTATGTATCATACCTTTACCATGTAGCTATAACCCCTCCCTCATCGCGTTACCTGGATAAGCACCTGCCTTCGCTTCGCTGGCCTTGGGGATTAGGCCCGACTGCCGCTGCCGATCAATCAGGAAGCAGTCATTACCGTGGGGCTGAACAACAGCGAGTGGTTTTCTCCCAGTGTTCGTAGCTGCCGTGTGTCGACAGTGAATTAAGTCAGCATGCCGCTTAGCGTGCACAGGAACAGTCCAAGTGTCAGTGCCTGCCCTTTTTTTTTTTTTTTTTTTTTTAAAGTGCAGCTGTGTGTTTGCGGTGTTACAGTGTGTAATCACTTTAACTGCGGTGACAAGCTCACTTGGTGCCAAACGACAACAATAAACAGACAAACAAACAAACCGGGGCTCACTTTGCAGCAGCAATATCAACTTTACAGGGACGAAACTATTTCAGTTTTTGAAGTGATTAGTATTTTGCAGTTGCAAAAGAGTTTGAGACATGGGACGCCGCAGACAGCTTTTGCGACAGCAAGTCTGCAACAAATTTAACAGCTGCAAAAGATGAGAGGCAGTTTTGTCATTGCGAAAGTTTAATTTGTCTCCAGAAAACTAATTTCTGGTTTGGCAGAGCCTGCAAGCGTAAAGTCAAAAGATGTTGCAAACTGTGCGTCTTTCTGCAGAAACATTTTGTGCAGCTGCAACTGTCAAATTGCGGCAACAGCCGCCCCCCCCCCCCCCCCAACCCCCTCCCCCTCCTCCCCCAGCGCAAGCCTGTTGGCTGGGCCTCCGTGCACAGGGCAGAATACTTCGGCCTGCTCCGCCGTTTTGTGCAAACCTGTTCCGGTCACCATTCACCGGCTCAGCTGTACATAGTGCAAGGCTTGTGTTAGCCTGTTGGCTGGGCCTCTGTGCACACTGCCGCTCGTCAAGCAGTGTTGCACTTTGGCCCTTTGCTGGGCTGCCGTTCTGTGCCGGCTACAGCCTACCAAGATAACAGCCACTAAACAGGCGGACAAGGAAAACAGCAAATGGTCCAGACGCCTTTGGCCCCCTCCCCCCCCCCCCCCCCCCCTCCCAAATTTGCTTAAAGGCTATTGGTAATAATGGTTTTGTGGCTTATGTGGTGTGGGGTAACCTTTACTTGTCTGGAGTTTCATGAAAGCACAAATTTAGAAGTGAAATGTGTGTAATTGTGTGCTTTTATGAGGTTATAATGTGATAAGCTGCCTTGTCAAGTGTTTTGCATGTTAAATTATGAGTTTGTGACTGTTGCAGTGCATTAAACAGTGTGTTTGCGCATGTTGATAATGCGTCAGGCTGTACGTGCATGTTACAATGTATTAAACAGCATGTTTGTCTATCACAGTGTATATATGTATATCAGCATGCAAGTATTCTGAGTATTTAGTATGTGAGTATTCTGCAATGTGTTAAAACTTTGCATCTGTGTGTGTGTTGCAGTGCATTACCAACCTGTGATGTGTCTGTGTGTGTCACCGTGCATTACCAACCTGTGATGTGTCTGTGTGTGTCACCATGCGTTACCAACCTGTGATGTGTCTGTGTGTGTTGCAGTGCATTATCAACCTGTGCTGTGCCTGTGAGTGTTGCAATGCGTTACCAACCTGTGCTGTGCCTGTGTGTGTTGCAATGCATTACCAACCTGTGCTGTGCCTGTGTGTGTTGCAATGCGTTACTAACCTGTGCTGTGCCTGTGTGTGTTGCAATGCATTACCAACATGTGCTGTGCCTGTGTGTGTTGCAATGCGTTACCAACCTGTGCTGTGCCTGCGTGTGTCACCATGCATTATCAGCCTGTGCTGTGCCTGTGTGTATCACCATGCATTATCAACCTGTGCTGTGCCTGTGTGTGTCACCTATGCATTGCTTTGTGTGTGTTGCAGTGAACATGCGCGGCCAGGGTCGCGTGAGCATGAAAGACTTTGAACTGCTGCGAGTGCTGGGAACTGGGGCCTACGGCAAGGTCTTCCTCACACGCAAGATCTCCGGCCCGGACAAGGGCAAGCTGTACGCCCTCAAGCAGCTGAAGAAAGCGTCCATCGTGCACAAGTCCAAGACCACGGAGCACACCATCACAGAGAGACAGGTGCTGGAGTCTATACGAGACTCCCCCTTCCTGGTCACTCTGCACTATGCCTTTCAGACAGACTCCAAGCTTAACCTGATCTTGGGTAAGTGGCATATATCATTATATGTTCCTCTTCCTGCCTGCATGACTGTAAAAGTTGCTCTCTCTCATCCTGAAGTGACCTTATAGTATGCGGTTGAGGGGACATTGAAATCCAAGAACTAACTCTCTGTGTCTCTGTCTGTGTCCCCCCCCCCCCCCCCCCCTCTCTCATGAAGGGGGATGGTTGAGGGGACATTAAAATCCAATGTGTGTGTGTGTGTGTGTGTGTGTGTGTGTGTGTGTGTGTGTCTCTCTCTCTCTCTCTCTCTCTGTTAGACAGGTTTTTTGACTGAACCTAAACTACAAGTACAATCCTTGTAAAATTAAGTTTTCTACTTCGAGTTCTCTCTCTCTCTCTCTCTCTCTCTCTCTCTCTCCTCTCTCTCTCTCTCTCTCTCTGCAGCTGGGTGCTGGCTCTGACTCACTCACTCTCACCAAGACTAGAATTAAGCTGAACAGCTGGGTGCTGGCTCTGACTTGCTCACTCTCACCAAGACTAGAATCAGCTCAACAGCTGGTACTGGCTTTGACTCGCTCACTCTCACCAAGACTAGAATTAAGCTCAACAGCTGGGTGCTGGCTCTGACTTGCTCACTCTCACCAAGACTAGAATCAGCTCAACAGCTGGTACTGGCTCTGACTCGCTCACTCTCACCAAGACTAGAATCAGCTCAACAGCTTTTGCATCCTTTGCCTGGTGATGCATCCTCAGCATTTCCTGGTCTCCAACTCAGGACACCTCTCCAGCGTGTCCTCACTGCTCAGACAGCAGTGCCTTTAGGGCCTGGGGAACAGTCACTGAAGGGCTTAAGCTGGAGAGGAGAGTTGGTAGTGTAGGCTGCAAGCTTTTGTTCTCCAGAGCCAAGTTAGCCATGATTGAGTGTGGTCACCATGTGGATGGACGACTGTCATGTGTTAGGCTTTGCATCCGCCCTGAGATTCTCAAGAGTCAAATGCCATGCATATTCTACTAAATTCCTTTGGATGAGGCTATAAACTGAGGAACCCCCCCCCCCCCCCCCAAAAAAAAAGAAGTGAATATGCATGCAAAAAGATATTGTATGCAGTTAAAGATCATGTGGTCCAAGTCAGAGTGGAATATTAAAACACCAAAATACCCAGTACAGACTTAAAGTATCAGATTCTTCAAATTGTTGAACTTGGACACTGTGTCAAGTCAGTTGGGGAATTTAAACACATCTTCTCAACTCTTGACCAACGCTAATGAGAGGACAGACTGTTTGACTTCTGGGGGAATAATTTATGCTCTGCCCATTTCTTCCTGTTGATGTATGCCAGAAGTGGTCTTGTCATTGACAGCGTCAGCATGCTTAATCAAGATCAGGATCAAGAGCAGAAAAAAAGAAGAAGCACAACTCCCAAAACACATCACTTGTGGGGAGCTGGCATCTGGCACAAAGCAGACTGGATGCTCACATCTGTGCGTCAGTGATGTGCGCAGGCGAGGTCTGACAGCACTGGACGTAGATGGAAACACTTGGGAAGAAGCTGCTGGGGACTGCAGTTGGTTCTCAGGCAGGGCCCCAGAAGATGTTTTTGTGCCTTGTCAGCTGTGTGGGTCACACCAGGGTGACCAGGAGAGCGAGGAAAGGCGGCTAGATGCAGCCTACAGAGCAGAAAGGAACCTGCAGAAAAGACGTAGAGCAATCCGAGTGCAGAAAGTGCAACAGAGGATGCCACTCAAGAGCAGGCCTCTTCAGCCTGTGGTAATTGACGCTGCGTGTTCACCAGCTGTGAGAATCACAAAGAGCAGACACTCGTGGTCCTCTCAGTCACAATGGGCGCTGATCTTTAATTAAGCAACTGAGAGAATTGTGAAGGGCGCACATATATGTTGTGTTGAGTGGGCCTTTTTCAGTCACAATTGATGCTGCACTTTAAAGGAACTAACCTTCTTAAAACCTGTCTTGCCTCAGAAGGCCACTTTCTTCAAAGGGTAGAAGAGATCAGCTTGAAATCAAGGATTTTGTTTTAAAATGCTCCATTGGTTTTATTTTCCAGTTAACAGTCCTCTTGCAACATCGGTGATTTTTTTACATCAACTCTCTTCTTCTTTGCTTCCTTCTTCTTTTATTCTTATCTATCTTAGTATCTGTCTTCTTACACCTGATGAAGACTTTCTGTCCAAAGCACTTGTGTTTCATTGTTCCTTGTGTTTCATCATATTGGTGAGTACATTTCCCTAGATCTGTTCCTAGATCTGTTAACACCATCAAGTTTCAAAGCTGGCCAAATGGCTTCCTGCGGCCATGCAACACTGGTCAGCTAGGGCACTTGCTGTCATTGCATGCCGCCAGTTCTGCTGTCCAGCACAAAAATGAAACCTTGGATATCAAATCAAGGGAGAATTTTAAAGCAACATCCTCAGTTTGTTTTTAAAACATCGTTATTCCAACCTCTTCCAGATGTTGGGTGAAATTTAAGTAGGCGGGTTCTTTTAACCAAGTGAGAGAATCACTATGGGGGCACAGCCATGAATGGAGGTGGAACATTAATGCACTGATTTTTGCTGTCTCTTCACACTCTGTGGATGGAGGCAGAACACTCATTAATGTATGCTGTCTCTGTTCAGACTTTGTAAACAGAGGTGGAACATTCACTAGTGTTTGCTGTCTCTCTTCAGACTGTAAACAGAGGTGGAACATTCACTAGTGTTTGCTGTCTCTCTTCAGACTTGTAAATGGAGGTGGAACATTCACTAGTGTTTGCTGTCTCTCTTCAGACTTGTACATTCACTAGTGTTTGCTGTCTCTCTTCAGACTCTGTAAATGGAGGTGGAACATTCACTAGTGTTTGCTGTCTCTCTTCAGACTCTGTAAAGGAGGTGGAACATTCACTAGTGTTTGCTGTCTCTCTTCAGACTCTGTAAACGGAGGTGGAACATTCACTAGTGTTTGCTGTCTCTCTTCAGACTTGTACATTCACTAGGTGTGTTTGCTGTCTCTCTTCAGACTCTGTAAATGGAGGTGCATCCTAGTGTTTGCTGTCTCTTTCAGACTCTGTAAATGGAGGTGGAACATTCACTAGTGTTTGCTGTCTCTCTTCAGACTCTGTAAACGGAGGTGGAACATTCACTAGTGTTTGCTGTCTCTCTTCAGACTCTGTAAACGGAGGTGGAACATTCACTAGTGTTTGCTGTCTCTCTTCAGACTCTGTAAACGTAGGTGGAACATTCACTAGTGTTTGCTGTCTCTCTTCAGACTCTGTAAACGGAGGTGGAACATTCACTAGTGTTTGCTGTCCTCTTCAGACTCTGTAAACGGAGGTGGAACATTCACTAGTGTTTGCTGTCTCTCTTCAGACTCAGTAAACGGAGGTGGAACATTCACTAGTGTTTGCTGTCTCTCTTCAGACTCTGTAAACGTAGGTGGAACATTCACTAGTGTTTGCTGTCTCTCTTCAGACTCTGTAAACGGAGGTGGAACATTCACTAGTGTTTGCTGTCTCTCTTCAGACTCTGTAAACGTAGGTGGAACATTCACTAGTGTTTGCTGTCTCTTCAGACTCTGTAAATGGAGGTGGAACATTCGCTAGTGTTTGCTGTCTCTCTTCAGACTCTGTAAACGGAGGTGGAACATTCACTAGTGTTTGCTGTCTCTCTTCAGACTCAGTAAACGGAGGTGGAACATTCACTAGTGTTTGCTGTCTCTCTTCAGACTCTGTAAACGTAGGTGGAACATTCACTAGTGTTTGCTGTCTCTTCAGACTCTGTAAATGGAGGTGGAACATTCACTAGTGTTTGCTGTCTCTCTTCAGACTCTGTAAATGGAGGTGCTGTCTCTCTTCAGACTCTGTAAATGGAGGTGCTGTCTCTCTTCAGACTCTGTAAATGGAGGTGCTGTCTCTCTTCAGACTCTGTAAATGGAGGTGCTGTCTCTCTTCAGACTCTGTAAATGGAGGTGGAACATTCACTGATGTTTGCTGTCTCTCTTCAGATTCTGTAAATGGAGGTAGAACACTCACTGATGTTTTGCTATCTCTCTTCAGACTTTGTGAACGGAGGGGAGATGTTCACCCACTTGAACTCGCGCGAGCACTTTGAGGAGCACGAGGCACGCGTGTACATCGGGGAGGTGGTACTGGCCCTGGAGACGCTGCACGAACTGGGCATCATCTACCGCGACATCAAGCTGGAGAACATCCTCCTTGACTCCTCCGGACACATTGTCCTCACAGACTTTGGGCTCAGCAAGGAGTTCCTGCCCACAGATAAGGTCAGCAGGGGTGCTTGTGGGTGTGGTGGGTGCTTTTGGTTGTCAGCCTGGTGGGGTGGGGTTGTCAAGAGAACAGGACGGATGGTGTCAAGGGAGTCAGGTGGATGGGACAGTGGTTGTCAAGAGATCAGGATGGGTGCCGATGTCAAGGGAGTCAAGTGAATGGGACAGTGGCTGTCAAGGGAACAGGACGGGTGGTGTCAAGGGAGTCAAATGAATAGGACAGTGGTTGTCAAGAGAACAGGACGGGTGGTGTCAAGGGAGTCAGGTGAATGGGACAGTGGCTGTCAAGAAAACAGGACGGATGGCGTGAAGGGAGTCAGGTGAATGGGATAGTGGTTGTCAAGAGAACAGGATGGATGATGTCAAGGGAGTTGGGTGATTGGGACAGTGGTTGTCAGGGCAAAGGAGCTTGCTGGTGTAGCACAGTGGTATGAAAGGAACATGATGGGTTGGACAGTGGTTGTCATGGTAACCAGGTAGATGGGACAGTGGTTGTTACAGGAGGAAGGTGGTTGGGACAGGGGTTGTTAAGGGAACTAGATCGTGTAGCACAGTGGTTGTATGATAGGAACCAGATGGGTTGGACAGGTGTTGCCAAGGGAACCAGGTAGATGGGACAGTGGTTGTCACAGGAGCAAGGTAGTTGGGACAGGGTTTGTCAGGGGGACTAGATGGCATAGCACAGTGGTTGTCTGATGGGAACGGTTCCAGATGGTTGGGACAGTTGTTGCCAAGGGAACCAGTAAGATTTAACAGTGGTTGTCAAGGGAACAAGGTGGTTGGGACAGGGGTTGTCTAGGGAACTACTGGGGTTGTCAGTGGAACCAGATGGTGTAGCACAGTGGTTGTCAAGAGATCCAGATGGGCCAAACAGCTGTTGCCAAAGGAACCTGGTAGATGGGAGGTACTGTGGTTGTCTGGGGAACAAAACAAACCAAACCTGCAACAACCAAAAACCTAAACAACTAAAAAACAACAGCCCACACACGGGGAGGAACCGTGTCTGTCAGAAAACCCCAGATAATTGTTCAGTTTTCAGCAATGTGCATAAAGACTTCACCATGATTGTTCATAGGCTTTGGCTAAGTGCTTGCCTCATTTATTTGCAGACCCATCGCACATACTCTTTCTGTGGAACCATTGAGTACATGGCACCAGAGATCATCAAGAGCAACGTTGGCCATGACTTTGTGAGTAACAGCTTTCATCTCATTTGTGGTACTACATGATAGAATCTTTCTTACGGATCAGTTCCACTCAGATCTTAAGAGTGCCTACAACCAACATAAAGTGAAATAGTAGTGCTGGTGTGTGTGTGTGTGTGTGTGTGTGTGTGTGTGTGTGTGTATGTGTGTGCGCATGTGGGCATGCATGTGCACATGTGCATGCGTGTGTGTGTGTGTTGCGTGTAGGGGATGTATGTGTTTTGTGATATGTTACTCTTTCTCTCCTGTAATCCTCTGACTGTTTGGTTATACATTCTTTTCTCCAACAGACTGTAGACTGGTGGTCACTGGGTGTCCTGTCCTATGAGCTCATGACGGGAACCTCCCCATTCTCTTCGGAGAATGCTGACGAGAACACGCAGACGGAGGTGTCTCGGCGCATCCTGAAGAACGATCCCAAACTGCCCAGCAGCTTGTCGCCAGAGATGAAGGACTTCATCCGCAGGCTCATGATCAAGGACCCCAGCAAACGCCTGGGTGCCAGAGGTGTTGATGAGATCAAGAAACACAAGTTCTTTAAGGTAAGTCAGCATACTGGAAAAATGTGATCATTTTGTCGTTGTTGGTTATATCTCTCTCTCTCTCTCTCTCTCTCTCTCTCTCTCTCTCTCTCTCTCTCTCTCTCTCTCTCGCTCTCTCGCTCTCTGTCTCTGTGTATCTGTTCTCTCTGTGATTGACTGTCTCCTCATCTCTCTCTTTGCCTCCATTCCCTCTCTTCAGCCCACTCCCTCCACCCACCTTTCATGATCCTGTATAATAAACATGAAAGCACACACACGCAAAAAAACTTTCTTTGGTTCATAGAAAACAGAAGGGAATGTTTAGAGAACTGAGTGCAAATACACATCATTAATAACCTGTCTTACTTTGTGTGTGTGTGTGTGTGTGTTTAAATGTTTAGCTGAGCACAAATAACACCTTATTGGTAAACTGTCTTACGTGTGTGTGTGTGCACGTGTGTCTACTCGCATGAATGCACAAGTGCATGCATGCGTGTGTACTCACATGAATGTGCATGTTTGTTCATGCATTTGTGTATGTGCACACGCACACATATATGCATGGGGCCACACAGACCTGCTTGCCACATGTACATAAGCATTCTAATCAGTGAGCTGATTTCAGGGTCTGAACTGGGACGACCTGGCAAAGAAGAAGATCCCAGCCCCTGTGAAGCCCACTATACAAGACGACCTGGACGTCAGCAACTTCTCTACAGACTTCACCAATATGCCGCCAACAGAGTCCCCAGCTGTGGCCCCGGAGATGGGCAACAAGCTCTTCAAGGTGGGCACTGCAGGCATGGCCGTGGTCGGGACCACTGGAGTTGTAACTGGACAGAGGGGTGGGGATGTCGCTCAGCTGGTTGAGTGTTGGGTCCAGCGTACTGCTGACACGGGTTCAACTCCCCAGTGCAGCGAGGGATTTTCTCCCAGAGTCAATTTTCTGTACAGACTGTTTCACTGTGTTTGTACAACCCTCGCTCGTGCAGTTGCATGTGTTTGTTGTGTGTATGTTAAAATTCCAAAGATCATGACAAAGTTGAACTGAGGCTGCTGTTGTATTTCCATGCATGCTTCTTTTGAATTTTTTTTTTTCTTCTTTTATGTTTTTGTTTGTTTGTCATGTCTTTGTACTTATCTTTGTGCTGATACTGCCTTTTTTCATTTTTAATTAAATAAATGAAGGAAAACAAACTGTTGAAGATTTTTTTAAATTGATATGCCTTATAACTTGTGCAAGTAAACCAGTTATAACCTGATTTCATTGTTATTTCCTGACATAGAAATCTTTCTGTGGGCAGGGTTACTCATTTGTGGCTCCCTCCATCATCTTCTCTGAGAACTCCATCAGCAGCAGTCTCCTGGCACGCACCAAGGAACACCAGCCCGATGAGTCCGTCTTCTGCCCAGCTCTCTTCAAGGTAATGAAGAGATGCTATCCTTTGCACTAGCAATCTATATTTCCAAGGCCTTTGAGCTAAGGGCCAATATATTAGCAACATGGTCCTAGCTTGATTGGGTATTGTGAATCACATGCTTTTGTATTATTGTTCTTTTTTTCCCTTTTCCTCCCTTCTCATTTGTTGTGCTTATAAGCGCGCTTGCGTGTGTATGTGTTATTTGTCTGCGCGCCCGCGAGTATGTGAGTGTGTGTGCATGTGTGAGCGAGGTCGAACTTGCATGAGTGCGTGCGTAGGTACGTGTCTGTGCGTGTGGGTGCAGTTGTGTGTGCGTGTAGGGAGTGAATCTTTGCTGGAATGTCCTGATGTTATGATTGTTTATGCATGGAGTGAATCTTTGCTGGAATGTCCTGATGTTATGATTGTTTATGCATATAAAATGCCCCCCCCCCCCCCCCCCCCCCCCCACCCACACCTGTTTGACATGGGTAGACGGCCTAATTCAATAAACCGTTTGTTCGTTCGTTCTCTTCAAGGGAATCATAATAATGAGATTTGTGTAGCACCAGTCTTCCACATAATGAGGGGACCCAGAACAGTTTGCAGTAACACTCATAACAACCAGATATGCACACACACACACATGCACACACACACACACACACACACACACACACACACACACACACACACACACACACACACACACACCATGCACACACACGCACACATGTGTGCGTGCCATAGTGCCAATGACTGTTTGGATGAGAACCTATTGGCTGTTACGTCTCTAGCTGTCTTAGTTCTTTCCACTCTTTTCATTCAATAGTTACAGAGGTTGTTTTTGTGTGTGTGTGAGCATGTCTGTGTGTGTGTGTGTGTTTGTGTGCATATGTATGTGTGTGTGTGTGTGTGTGTGTGTGTGTGCCTGCATGTGTTTTGTTGTTATTCTGCTGTATGAATCCTGATCTAATTTACGCACTCGTTGTTTGATTCCAGAACTCGGCGTTCTTCCAGCAGTATGACCTAGATCTCAAAATTCCGGCCCTGGGGGACGGTTCTTTCTCCATCTGTAGGAAGTGCACACAAAAGCGAACTGGCACAGCCTATGCCGTGAAAATCATCAGCAACCAAAAGAGCAACTGCCGCCAGGAACTGCAGAACCTGCGAAGATGTCAAGGACACCCTAACATTGTCAACCTGATTGAGGTGTTCACTGATGAGGTGAGCTGGGAATGGTCATGCTTGCTTGATTTGCAAGTCAGCTTGGAGCTAAGAGCACCTGTACATGTGATTGTGAGAGCAGCCTGTTTTACAGGAAGGAAGGAAGAGCAGAATCCGGGTTTTGAGTCCAGGTTTATTGTTTTCAAATTAGGCTGCTTGCATGTGGTGTCATTGATGCTGGGAACTGCATATCACTATTGATCATCGTTTTGAATGCAGAAATCATGAGCCATCTGTGTGTGAGTGTGTGTGTGTGTGTGTGTGTGTGAGAGAGAGAGAGGGAGAGAGAGAAACATGCTGTTAGCACCAGATGTTTAGGTAAAGGCAGTGTCAAAGCACACAAAATGTTTAAAAGAATGCTTTTTTAATGTATGTTACAAAGCAACATGCACATTTTCAGATGCTGTCTTTAAGCAACAAACAGGTATTTAACAAACAAACAATGGAACATTTGAACTGTCAGTTTGTTTAAACTCTCCCTAGGATGGAACGCAAGCAAGAGACCTTATTCACTTGCACACTGGCTTTCTCACCACTGCTGTGTGTTTCAGTTGCACTCTGACTTGATCACAAATGCCATATCTTTCAGTTACACAGGTATGTGGTGATGGAACTGCTGGAGGGGGGCGTTTTTATCACAAATGCCGTATGTTTCAGTTACACACATACGTGGTGATGGAACTGCTGGAAGGGGGTGAGCTGTTGTCTCGCATCAAGCGCAAGCAATTTTTCACGGAAGTTGAGGCCATGGACATCATGAACAAGCTGGTGCGTGCTGTTGACTTCATGCACAGCAAGGGCATTGTGCATCGCGATCTCAAACCTGAGGTGAGTTGCGTGTCTCTTCCTTCCTTCCTTCCTGCTTTGTGCCTTTCTTTTGTCTGTGTGTGGTCTCATTTTCTTTTTCAACCTCTTTTTGTCTTCCAGCTGTGCTGATGTATTTTGGAAAACAAAACAAAAATATTTTAAGGCTAGAAAGCAAAAGCAAATCAGTGGCATCTTTTTGTTGTTGTTGTTATTGATCATTTGCATTTGGTTCAAGTTATTCATCACTATGATATGAATTTGTTCTAAAATTCTGAATCCTTTGTCATTTTGCGCTCTTAGAGTGATCTGGTGTACACTTGAAGATTGTGGTTTTTGGTTTTGCTATTCATGTTATGGCTGAGTCATTTGTCTTTGTGTGCTTAAAGAGTATGTTTTGTTGAGTTGTGTCAGGTGTCTGTTCTGTTGTTCATCAAGTGATTGCTGAGTTGTGTGGCTGGTGTCTGTTCTGTTGTTCATCATGTAATTACACAGTTGTGTCTGTGCTGTTCATCATGTGGTTGCTGAGGTGTGTCTGTGCTGTTCATCATGTGATTACTGAGATGTCTGTGCTGTTCAACATGTGGTTGCTGAGATGTCTGTGCTGTTCATCATGTGATTACTGAGATGTCTGTGCCGTTCATCATGTGATTACTGAGATGTCTGTGCTGTTCAACATGTGGTTGCTGAGATGCCTGTGCTGTTCATCATGTGGTTGCTGAGATGTCTGTGCTGTTCATGTGGTTGCTGAGATGTCTGTGCTGTTCAACATGTGGTTGCTGAGGTGTGTCTGTGCTGTTCATCATGTGATTGCTGAGGTGTGTCTGTGCTGTTCGTCATGTGGTTGCTGAGCTGTGTCCGTGTCTGTTCTGACAGAACCTGATCTTTGAGAGCATGAAGGAGGGTGCAGAGATCAAGGTGGTTGACTTTGGCTTTGCCACACTTCTCCCAGAGAGCCAGACGTTGATGACGCCATGCTTTTCCCTCCCCTACTCCGCCCCTGAGGTCTTGGGTCAGCTGCGCACTTACAATGTCAACGCCATCACTGCTGGTGCTGCTGCTGGATATGATGCTTCCTGTGACCTGTGGAGTTTGGGGGTCATTCTGGTGAGTGTGTGTGTGTATGTGTGCGCACACGCTTGTTTGTTTGTGTGTGTGTGTGTGTGTGTGTGTGTGTGTGTGTGTGCATGTTTGTGTGTGGGTGTGTGTGTGTGCGTGTGTGTGTGCATGTTTGTGTGTGTGCGTATGTGTGTGCGTATGTGTGTGTGCATGTTTGTGTGCGTGGGTGCATGCACACATGCATGTGTGTATGTGTGTGTGCATGCATGATTGTGAGTGTGTGTGTTTGTGTGTACATTCATGTGTATACTCTGTGTGTGCATGTGTGGAAGCAGGTTTTTCATTCATCTTACTCAAGGGTGCTCTGAAATCTGAAGATGTATCTGGCACAAATGTACAATTTTTTCTGAGCGTTTCTTTTCTTCGGAAACACTGCTCATTTGAAGATCTTCTTTATGTTCTTGGTCAGTGTTTGCAAGAACACTTGTGACCGTTACTAACCATGCACTGTACATGAATTGATACGTTGCGACATGATGATGCTGTACTGATAAATTGTAGCATGACAGTACTGAATAGTCACTCCATAGTAAAGTCCAAACACATAAATGGTTAAACATAATGCTATTTTATTATGATAATACAAAACAAAGCATGCACTATGTAATACATTTTGCCTGGCAGTTTATGAAACATAACTAATACAGGTAAAGAGAATTTGTTCTTGGATTTTAACATCCTGTCATAGGGTCACATAAGGTCACCTCAGGATGAATCACTCGTTCAAAATTCTTTCACACCAGTATAATACAGGTCACTTACCAAAAACCGCAAGTAAGTAAGTAGCTTGGTGTTTTAAACCCAGTCAACCAGTAACCAAACCACAAGCCACAAGCTGTATCACAGTTCTGGACAGAAGAGTGTGTATAAAAATGTATAACAATAACTCTTATAATGTGCTATACCCTGTTTATACGTAAATGCTATACCCTGTTTATACATAAATGTTCGTGTCTGTCTGTGTCCCAGTACACCATGCTGTCAGGCAGAGCTCCGTTCCAAGACCAGCAGCAGGAAGACACGGCTGACAACATCATGAAGAAGATCCGCGGCGGGGAGTTCTCCATGTCAGGCCCTGAATGGCAGGCAGTGTCGGACAGTGCCAAAGACCTGATCCAGGGCCTGCTGACTGTGGAGCCGTCCAAACGTCTGGGGATGGCTGAGCTGGTCAAGCACCCCTGGCTGCAGCCCAACGCCCCCGTGGCGCAGACCCCTCTCCGCACCCCTGGAGTTCTCTCCACCTGCAGCGCGGCGGTCAATTCGCAGCTGAGCGCCACCTGGGAGGCCTTCAACCTGGCCACACGGCAGGGGCTGCGCCTGCTGGACGTCTCCTCCGCCCCGCTGGCCAAGCGCCGCAAGCTGAAGAAAAACTCGGCCGACAACCGCAGCTCCTCCACGGACTCCAACAACTCCGCCTCCACCGGTTCTTCAGGGGGCGTGGCCCAGTCCCCCGTGCGTCAGTCCCCTGTCAGGACCTTCTCCAACACCTCCTGCGCATCCTCCGGTTCTGGTGCCAGCACAGGTTTTGTGCCGAGCAGAACCTCGCCCTACCAGCGTAATGCAGACATTGGGGTCTCCCCCCTGGCCACGCGCACCAGCGACAGCATCATTGTCAACGAAACCTGTCTAGCCGCCAGCGTGGAGGTGGTGGATTCCCAGGACTCTGATGTCGCGGTCATTCCTTCAACGTCTTCAAGTGTTGATGGCCCTGCCGAGGTGCTCAGCCCTCGTGGGTCCAAACGGAAACTGGACATGAGATACAATGAGGATGAAGAGGACGACGAAGATGAGGATGATGACTGTGTGATTGTTGGTAGTTCCAATCCCTTCGTGTCACAGTCGAGCCCCAGCAACAACAACAAACGTGTCAAAGTGTTGCGGAACAGCACCGACACAATAGTGATTGACGATTGACCCTGCTCTAAAAAAAAGCTTGTGCAATGGCAGACAGATTGGCGATTATTTTGTGGATGTGCCCAAATAATCAGAGTTACAAATGTATGCCTGTGGTGAGAAAGTGAATGTTGCGCACGGTTATGTTGGGACAAACTTGAACAGATGAGGCGACAGAGTATTTGATCCCAACATTGAGATTTTGGCAGCTTGTGAGTATGCCAGGGAAGTAAAAACTCCTGATGACAATTCCCTCCTATGATCCCACGTTGAAAGTACCTTCATGGTTTGAAGTTGCACTACATTATATCTCTGCGAACGAGACTCGGTGAAATCAGTTTAGTAAGGTGTGGAGTCTCTTTCCTGCAAATTTGTTCAAATACATCGATGGATCTTCAAAGAATTTCTCAGACGTTTTGTTTCTTAGTGGGCTGGTTTTCAAGGTTTGAGGATTGCACCCAGCAACAAAGCTCTGCTAACGGAAGAACTGTTCATGGAAGTGGAAAAGTCAGGAAAGAGGCCTTGGATGTCCAGGCTTGTGCACTGCCACTGATATGGGCCGATGCTGTGAAAATCTTGATGCGCAGTAAGCTCTCCCTGACAAAAACCTCAGTCAGAGGGAGCTGCCTGTAGCGTGGGTTGGTGACTTGCATGATAGGGTGTGTACATACATGCAAGTTGTTGCTTTGAATGGCACTCCAGGTTGAGGCAGCATAAGTACTCCATACTTTGTCGCCAAGTGGAAGGACAATCACAGTGCCTAAAGGCACCGGTATGAGGAGAACTGTTCGAAGCGCATAGTGGTTGAACCCGTCTGTCTTCAGTGTACTGGCTGCCACATGCACCAAATACTGATGGATATGTGCAAACCAACAGTCCAGTACATCAGGCAAAAGATGTGTGGAGAAGTCTGGTAGTCAAGGCATGTAGAGCACAACAGTCCAATATGTCAGGCAAGGTGTGTGGAAAACTGATATGTCAGTCCGATACATGTGTGGAGAACTGATATGTCAGGCAAGGTCTTTGGAGGACAACAGTCCAGTATGTTAGGCAAGGTGTGTGGAGAACTGATATGTCAGTCCTATATTTGTGTGGAGAACTGATATGTCAGGCTGATATGTCGGTCCAGTACTTGTGTGGAGAACTGATATGTCAGGCTGATATGTCCGTCCGATACTTGTGTGGAGAACTGATATGTCAGGTACGGTGTTTGGAGAACAACAGTCCAGTGTCAGGCAAGGTGTGTGGAGAACTGATATGTCAGGCTTATATATGTTGGTCTGATACTTATGTGGAGAACTGATATGTCAGTCCGATATGTCAGTCCGATACTTGTGTGGAGAACTGATATGTCAGGCAAGGTGTTTGGAGAACAACAGTCCAGTGTCCGGCAAAGTGTGTGGAAAACTGATATGTCGGGCTGATATGTCGGTCTGATACTTGTGTGGAGAACTGATATGTCAGGCAAGATTTGTAGAGGATAACAGTCCAATATCTCAGGCAAGGTGTTTGAAGAACAACAGTCCAGTATGCCACTTGTCAGGCAAGGTGTGTGGAGAACAACAGTCCAATATGTCAGGCATGGAGAGAACAACAGTTCAGTATGTGCAGTATGGTGTATGGAGAACAACAGTTCAATATGTCAGGTGCAAGGTGTGTGGAGAACAACAGTTCAGTATGTCAGGCAAAAGGTGTATGAAGTCTGGTATGTCAGGCAACGCATGTGGAGAACGGGCAGTCTGGTACATCAGACAAGGTGGGCTGTGCAGTGAAATGTGAGATCTGTCTGTGTACATTTGTAGTGGCTGTGAAGCAGCCCCTGTGTGACAGTTGGGCACCAGGTACTGATGCCATGCTCTTCTTGCGGAACGACGTGCTGCCAGTACGCGAGATGGCTTTGTGCTGTTCCAAGGGAGACAACTGGGATGGAGATGGATTCTCAGACTGTTGTGTGAAACTGATGGGGGAAGCGTAAAGGTAAAGGAAGGAAATAATCTTGAAAGACAGCATTCCAGTTTGCCAAGAGGATGTTCAGGATCGTGAATGTTGGGGAATTGACAATTTTCATGATTGTATCTAATATACATCACATTTCATGTGAATGTGCAGACTTTTAGGTGTTGTTTTTAAAAATAATGAAGTAGTGGTTGTTTGGACGACAGTGGTGGTGAACATTTTTTGTGTGGCAGAATGTAATTTGGTCTGGACAGGCAACATATCGGGGTGTACAGCTTCACAAGCAAGCCTGAGTATGGTGTGTATTTGTATCTTCACCCCCTCTTATTTTGCAAAACGGGGTTTATGGTTGTAGGTCAGCTTCCATGACCTCTGAAATATCCTGTAACCTTAGAGATCATAATATTTACATTTTGCTGTACACCAGCATCTGACCAGTTTTCAGTGGGGAGTGAGAGACTAGCAACAACAAAAAGCAGATCCTGAACCCCCCACCAGTTAACTGTTTCAACTGCAGATTTGTATCTAAAGTAGTCCAATTTGTGATAGGTTGCTTTCTGTGAATGCTCACACATACAAAAAATTAAAAAAATTATGCATAGAATTAGCAACACAAGTATGCCACTGAAAGTAACTGTTACATTTGTCAGTTGAGAGAAAGCAAATAAGTGATGCATACATGTGTTAAAACTGTGTCAGCTGAGATTTAAATCCCTTGATTGGTTGTCTGTTGAGAGTGGGCGAGTCAGTACAGTGTGCCCTGTGGGTCTATCAAAGATTGACAACTGTCGTGTTAACTTGTCAGTTGAGAGTAAGTGAGTCCGTGGCTAGTCAAGCGTTTCATGTCTCATCCCTGACCCATTTGCAGCTCAGCGTAACTCTTTTCCTTGTTGAACCGTATGTCCTGCTGCCATTGTTTTTGTGTTATTGTAGCTGAGTAGTGAGTGGATGGTACATTTCCTCAGCATTCTTCTTACCTCACGGTCATCAGTGCAGTGCACAATAATGCTGTTTTGTGTTGTTTTAAACATTTCATAAAAATTAAAACTGATTTTTTCTTCTTCTCATGTACAGAGTTTCTTCACTCCCACAAAAATGATTAATGTCTGCAGATTAATTATTATAAAAATGAAAATGGAACCATATGAAGTTCTAAAAGAACAGACACCCCAGAAGGCCAAAGTAATAAATTTCATGCAGAATTTGACCGTGAAAGATTTACTTTGCAAAGACAGAAATAATCCAACAGAGGTGATGATGATGTAGGACTGATGTTCTCAGATGTCGGGCTGATCTATTACAGGATTATTATGAGGGACAACAAACAGAGGCCAGAATTGTAGTGTAAGAGTGGATCCTGTTTATGCATGCACAAAAGAAAGGTCATACCCTTTCAGACCAGTGCTGCTGCCTCAAGCTGTAGCCAGAGGCTGGTCAGGTTATGGTTAGTTCACACCACACAGGGCAGTGTGGCTCAAACTGCCCAGTGCTGGGTGCCTTGACAGTGGGTGGTGTAAACACTGCTTTAGTCCGCTACCTTCAGTATGATGCACAACCGTGTCGTGGTAGTCTTCAGAACAGCATGCAGTAATGCTGTTAACGATTATGTCATACATACAAAAACACAATAGTGTCTTGTGCTTGGTCGTGGTGTGTTAGACTTAGAGACGCTGTCTTATTCTCCGCCTGTTAGTTATATTATCCTGTATTAATTCACCTGTTAGTGACGCTGCCATGTCCTTGGTCCATTACAGCGCTAGTTAGCTGTACTGTGTGCGTTGCTGTTAGTGGCGCTGTCTTGTACTTGGCTTGTTAGTTCTGCAGTCGTGTGGTCTGTTTAGCACTACTGTTGAGTACTGGGTCTTCTAGGCACACCTACCTACCTACTACCTAGGCAGTATCACTGACAGACAAAGCAGCACAGATGCAGACATCGAAGCAAGAGCAGCAGTTCCACAGCTCATGAACATCCGGAGCTTCAAAGGAATATCATCTCACATGAATATATATCAGGCTGCTCAGCTCCAGTGTCGAGTCCATCCTGCTGCTTGGAGCAGAGCCATGGCGCACAGCAAAGACCACCATCAAAGAAGCACAGATCTTCGTCAAAGGCTGCCTGAGAAGAATCTTTGAAATCCACTGGCCAGACACCGTGACTCATCAGTAACACTGACCTGAGGCAGCGAATGCCTTAAGCCCGTTCTTAACTGGGCAAATGTTTGTTTGCCGAACATACTTCGGACACTTCGACGAACTGTGATTGGTTTCTTAATTGAACTTTTAATTTGCCGAATATGGTTCGGACAGTCCAGAGGCAAAGATCATTGAATAGGGCAAATGTTCCCAGAGCACGTTGAGCAAAGCTTTTTTGGACCCCGAATATAGCTTCAACGAATACTTCCAACTAGGTTCGCAAAAAAAAGTTTGCCCAATTAAGAACCAACTAGGTTCACCGAATACTTCCAACTAGGTTCGCGAAGAAACATTCGCCCAATTAAGAACGGGCTTTAGGACCGGCTCTGGTGAACTGTTGGTGGCTGATGCCTCAGGAGGCAGACAAGGACCTGAGTGAAGTAAGTCGGTAGTGCAGGGCGCAAATACTTTTTTTCTCAATACTATAATAGGTGACAGTAACACTATCAGGTACTCAGCCTGTTGGCAGCATTTCTGGTCAGTTAGTAATATTGCTGTGTACTTTTAGTTTTGCTAGCACTGTTGTCCTGCTGTTTGTAATCTATGGTACAATCATGAACTCGCTGGGTCTGTTAATAATGACACTGTGGTGTTCTTCGTCTTTTAGCAATAGTTTACAATCAGGTACATGATCTGTAGCTTACATTCAGGTACTTGATCTGTAGCCTACAGTCAGGTACTTGAGCTGTAGCGTACAATCAGATACTTGATCTGTAGTTTAAGATACTTGATCTGTAGTTTACGATCAGGTACTTGATCTGTAGTCTACAAGTCAGGTACTTGGGCTGTTGTTTACAACCCAGTACTTGATCTGTAGTTTACAATAAGGTACTTCCTGATCTGTGAGTGAGATTGTTATGTGCCTAGCCTGCAAGGCATGGTTTGTTGCACAATAATGCTGTTACTAATACTATTACTAGTGATACTGTTTTGTACTGGGTCTGTTTCTGTTTGGCATGATATTGTTACTGTTCCTCCCAGCACCCTCCCTTCTTCTGGCTCGTTGTTTTCTGTGTGGATTTGCCAAATAGGCAGTTCATGAGCAAAAACGTTGAGTTGAAAGAAACCCGCTATGTCTTTCATCCTCACCTCGCTGCGGTGACTTCAGGCAGTGATGATGTCACCACGGTGACTTCAGGCTGTGGTGATGTCACCATGGTGACTTCACTGGCACTGTCACCATGGTGAGGTTAGTCTGTGGAGTGATGTGTCCACCTTGATCACTTTTATCTGTCTGGAGATGTGTGGTTTGGGTGACTTTAAGCCTGTGCAGCTGCGGTGGCTTCAGTGTTACGTGTGATGATGTTTTGAACACCACAGTGATTTTGGACTGCATGGAAATGTCACCATGATGAGTTTGGTCTGCATAGCGATGTCACCATGGTGACTTCAGTCTGCATGGTGAATTTGATCTGTAGTAATGTCACCATGAGTTTGGTCTGAATAGTTTTGTCACCATGATGACTTTGATCTGCACTGATGTCACCATGGTGAGTTCAGTCTGCAGTGATGTCACCATGGTGATTTTAGTCTGCTTAGTGATGTCACCATGATGACTTTGATCTGCACTGATGTCACCATGGTGAGTTCAGTCTGCATGGTGACCTTGATCTGCAGTGATGTCACCACAGTGATTTTAGTCTGCTTAGTGATGTCACCATGATGACTTTGATCTGCACTGATGTCACCATGGTGAGTTCAGTGTGCATGGTGGCTTTGATCTGCAGTGATGTCACCACAGTAATTTCAGACTGCATGGTAATGTCACCATGGCAACTTCAATCTGCAGTGACTCAGTGAGGTCACCATGGGTGATTTCAGTCTGCATGGTCATGTCAACATGGTGACTTCTGTCTGCGTGGTGATGCCATCATGGAGACATCAGTCTATGCGGTGATGTGTCACCATGCCTGAGATGCATTTGTAGCCACACAGGTGTTAACTTCTTCATCCATCCAGGCACAGCTTCACCTGTTTCAGTGTTTGAATTAAGCACCACAACACAGCACTCTACTTTGGACTGCATGGTCCTTGTCTCACTAGTGCCTGAGCTTTCTGTACTGTTTGTGTAGGAGACGAATGCCATCTTTTCCTCTTCAAATGCTGAAGGAGAATTTGCACACCAAGCTCTCTGGCAGTGGTGATAGCAAGACTAACTTAAGACACACATAATATAAGAGTAGTCCAAGTTTCATTGTGAAGATAAACAAACTCTTCAGATATCTGTTAGTGCATATTTGAGGAATACTGAAGTTCCATGGAGGAATTCCAATTTAGATAGTTTAAAAAAAAAAAAGGGGGGGGGGGGGGGTCATGATCTACGAAGCACTGTGAAAGTTAATGAATAACTTATTACCATTTGAGTCTGTCCCAATTTTAGTTAAGGCATGGTGAATAAAATCTGGGCTTCTTAAGATTTTGGTTGAGAGTAACAGTTAGCATTCTACACAATGTAAGTGTGAAGGGTTGCCAGAAGCTACCCTCTTGCTTTTCACTGTCATTGTTAGACATACATTGAGAGGAGCACGTTCTAGGCAGACAGAATCATGACTGATTTAAGCAGTTAGCAATACGTATTTTTAAACAGCAACAACAATAAAAAGAGGGGTAGATGTTGGGTGTATGCCAATGGAAATGGTTACGCACAATTATGTTGAAGAATCATCGGTGATTGTTTTATCAGCGTTATTTTTGAATGACCAAAATAAAAGCAAAATTAGCATTGTACATGTATTTTTATGTGAGTTGGGAATATCTACATGTATGTACATATAATTATTATCAATTTAAAAAAGAGAATTTATTTTGATGTTGGATTTTATCTTACTATCCTTCTGAATGAAATGTTGACCATATTTTTGTCTTCTAGCACTGTTGGGAGTTGGTTCTGAATGGCAAGAGACACTTGTCTGGTAATTTGAATCATGCAATGACCATTAGTCAGTCTGGTTTTTAATTGGAAATGAAGTTTGTATGAACATTTTAATAACGCACAGACCAAATTTGTGTCTAAACCAAAGCAAGGTTCTTATCTCCAAAGTCTGTTGGAGATGACTCATATTGTAATTAACTGTCTGAGCATAATTACAAGACCCTTTTTTTTTGTTTTTTTGTTTTGTTTTGCTTTAAGGTCAATAAAATTAATTGTGGGGAGCTGCAGAGTACATGAAGAAGTACAGGAGGAAGAAGAAAAAAAGAGTCCACTTTCTTGCCAAAGTAGCAACTCATGCGTAGCAGCTGGAAGCTGTGTTGGTGTGCACTGCAGGAGTTGTCGAGACATTAATGTGTTATGTCTGAAGCTCATTTTCCTGTTGACAAGACACAAATGATTCACTGTACAGCAGTAAATGAGCAAGCAGTCTATACCTTGTTTTGTGTGCAATACTTTGTACAGTCTGAAAGAGAACAAGGCCCAGAGCACTCGCACACAATCAACACACAAGGGAGTTAATTAGCGCTCAAAAGATGTCACACAAACACAACAACAAAGACCTGAGTCTCCAACGGTAACTCTCACCGGGCATGTAAGTAAACACAAGATACATGAACTCCACCATTTACAATTTAGCTCATTCAAAGTGAGCTAAACTGTGAACTCCACCATTTACAATTTAGCTCATTCAAAGTACAATTTAGCTCATTCAAAGTGAGTGGAAAAAAACAAAAAACTGGCAATTGCATTGTCACAGTATTTTTACCCGAACACTAATTACATCTAATTGTCACCGTGTCAGCTGGTGATCTCTGCTGGCGACAATGCACTGGAGTGACACGTCACTTGATGCCAAGATCTCCCGGTGAGTTAATGTTCAGGTTAATATTTCTGCAGCTGTTGGAGTTGAGTAGGGTAACTAGTGGTAAGGTGTAATCAGGTAACTGCAGCAGTTTTGACACTGTATGCTTTTCTGGCCCCAAGTACTGTGCCCCTCTCCCCCCTCCTCCCTCTGCAATTGAATCAGCACTGGCCAGTGATGTATGCTGATAATACATGGAGCATATTGTACTAGTGATACATGCACACTAGTTTTCATCCATGGAGCATCATACTAGTAATACATGGAGTATACTAGTGATACATACACACTAGTGTTCATCCATGGAGCATCATACTAGTAATACATGCAGTATACTAGTGATACATACACACTAGTGTTCATCCATGGAGCATTATACTAGTAATACATGCAGTATACCAGTGATACATACACACTAGTGTTCATCCATGGAGCATTATACTAGTAATACATGCAGTATACCAGTGATACATACACACTAGTGTTCATCCATGGAGCATTATACTAGTAATACATGCAGTATACCAGTGATACATACACACTAGTGTTCATCCATGGAGCATTATACTAGTAATACATGCAGTATACTAGTGATACATACACACTGGTTTTCATCCATGGAGCATCATACTAGTAATACATGGAGTATACTAGTGACACATACACGCTAGTGTTCATCCATAGAGCATTATACTAGTAATACATGGAGTATACTAGCAGTATATGCACACTAGTTTTCATCCATGGAGCATCATAGTAGTAATACATCGAGTTCTGCTTGTGTGTAACTCAACAGTAAAAAAAATATTAAATTTAAAAATGACACCCCACAAAATTGTGGGACAAAACGTTGAGCATCAATGTATCATGTGATACACCATTTCTTCTTTTGAAAACAGAGAGCATGCAATTTACTTTTAAACCATTGAAGAAGAGCCTGTCTGCCATCTCAAATCCTGACAAGACGTGTATTTGAATAATGATGCAGGAGGGGTTTAATTAGCTCGTGGACTGAATGTTGTGTACAGTTTGTGGGTTGATGTTCCCACCTCTGTGATTTCTCCTCTGTGATGCCACTGATCTCCACTGCAGGCTTAGTGTAAGGTGTATCGTGCACTGTTCTGCTTATTTGTAGCTGACCCCTCTAATTCTTGGCAGCATAATCTTTTCTCTTTTTTTGTTTGTGTTGGTCTTTTTCCCTGAAAATAAATGAATATTCTATGAGAAAAAGATTTGAAATGTACTTCAGCTTTTGAGAGTTGGATCATCCTGAGGGGACTGTGTGGTTGACAGGAGGTGAAAGTTCAGTAACTAACTCTTAAATTCTCTTGGGGAAACTTTTTATGATCAGCTTGGATGCAGATCAGCAAAACCTGTCATCCTATAGTTGATGTTGCATGTGATGTTTGTTTTGCTTTTGTTGTTGTTGTTTTTTTAAAGCAAAAAGGCTAACTGATGGCATATCTAAAAGACGAGCAGAGGATCGTTTGAATGTATAATCACTGTGTTGTCACGAAAGATTAAATAGCATAACTACTACTGTTCACCCTGTGGATGGACACCCATTCATGTTTTCATGTCCGTGGTCATGGATCATTTTGATTCTCGGTGATGTATTGCAATGGCAAATTAGAGATTGTTTAGAGTTGGTGATCAAGATGGTGTGTACGACTGTTAAAAATACCATGACCACATTATTTGTATGCATTGGTTTTTGAGGGGGTCAGCATTGCATGTATCCTGTGCTTTTGTGTGTGTGTGTGTGTGTGTGTGTGTGTGTGTGTGTGTGTGTTGTGCATGTGTGTGTGTGTGTGTGTGCGTGCATGTGTGTGTGTGTGTGTGTGTGTGTGCATGAGGGCTCATGGTGGAATGTATAAAATGTTTAACATTTGTTTTTAGCTGTTTTCCTATCAGGGAAGTAACGTAAGTGCCGACATGGTTTAATTCAACATGTTGTGATACACATTGTTGCTGGGTTTGCCCTGCATTTTATTCATTTTCCTTCTGAACCCCCCACCCCCCTATCACCTGTCTGAACTTGCTCCAGTATACACTCTGACTCAATTCATCATCAGGAAGACACACTTAACAGCTGAAGGTGTCTCAACTTTGGTTTTTGGTGAACGTGTCTTAGCATTTTTGGTCAATATTTTTGTGTGTTGTTTGTTAGATCAGCATGTCCTGGCATTATTAGTCATCGTGTCTTGTCATTATTAGCTAATATGTCTGATCAGCACTGTTAGTGATTGCGCCATGCGATTGTTTGGTCAGCATTTGTTGGCAATGTCTGGATACGTTATTGTCTTTGGCATTGTTGGGCCAAATCCTGGGATTATTGGCAATGTCTTGGCACTGTTAGTTAACATGTCTTGGCATTATTAAGCTAGCATGTCTTGGCACTGTTAGCATGTCTTGGTGTTGTTAGGCCAGCATGGTACTGTTAGGTAATATGTCTTGGCATTTCAGTCGGCGCGCGTCTTGGAATTGATAGGTCTATCAATGCCAAGCTGTGTACCCTGGCACTGTTAGTCAGTGTGTCTTGACACTGCTGGGCCAAGTGGCAATGTCTTGGTGTTACTAGGCCAGTGTGTCTTAGCACTGTTAGTCAGTGTGTCTTGACACTGCTGGGCCAAGTGGCAATGTCTTGGTGTTACTAGGCCAGTGTGTCTTAGCACTGTTAGTCAGTGTGTCTTGACACTGCTGGGCCAAGTGGCAATGTCTTGGTGTTACTAGGCCAGTGTGTCTTAGCACTGTTAGTCAGTGTGTCTTGATACTGCTGGGCCAAGTGGCAATGTCTTGGTGTTACTAGGCCAGTGTGTCTTAGCACTGTTAGTCAGTGTGTCTTGACACTGCTGGGCCAAGTGACAATGTCTTGGTGTTACTAGGCCAGTGTGTCTTAGCATTCTTAGCGTCTTGGAATTGTTGGCAATGTGTCTTGGGATTTTTAGGCCAAGTTTTGGCATTGCTGGCAATGTCTTGGTGTTAAGCCAGAGTGTGTTGGCACTGTTAGTTAGATGTGCCTTGACATTGTTGATTTGGATATGGTCAACAGGTCTGGCCAGACAATGCCAGAAAATGTATCTTGGCCTTTGCAGGCCAGTGTGTCTTGACATTGGTGAACCAGCAAACAAGGGAGGTAATTTGCACTCAAGACACAACACAAACACAACCACAAAACTGTGAGTCGCCACCAGCAACTCAAACCTGGCATGTGAGTAAATACAAGGTACATATATACCACCTGAGAGACATTACATCATTTAGGTGGTGTTAGTGCAGTGTGCCTTGGCATTGTTAGGTAATGTGTCTTGACATTGTCACTGTGTCTCGGCATTGTTAGGCCAACAAGCCTTGGCATTGTTAGTCAATGTGTCTTGACATGTCACTGTGTCTCGGCATTGTTAGGCCAACAAGCCTTGGCATTGTTAGTCAATGTGTCTTGACATGTCACTGTGTCTCAGCATTGTTAGGCCAGCAAGCCTTGGCATTGTTAGTTGATGTGTCTTGACATTGTCACTGTGTCTCAGCATTGTTAGGCCAGCAAGCCTTGGCATTGTTAGTTGATGTGTCTTGACATTGTCACTGTGTCTCAGCATTGTTAGGCCAACAAGCCTTGGCATTGTTAGCAGGGCATGTTGTTAGGCCAACTAGTCTTGGCATCGTTAGTCAACGTGTTGCTGACATTGTGAGTCAGTATTCCGTGGAAATGTTAGGCCAACAAGTCTTGGCATTGTCACCATGTCTTAGTGTTCTTAGGCCAGTTTGTCTTGGCGTCGTTTCTGCAACCAGCTGTTGTTGTGCCTGAGGCAGTCTAAACTGCCCTATCAGTGATCAGTGTTGCGTGCTGGAGGAGACGACACATACTAGTGTGTCTCATTGATTCTTGGATTCTGTCTATAGTGTTGATGCATCCATACCGTGTTGCATGTTCTTATTCATTAAAGCTCGTTAGAGAAGCTGAATTTGCCACGTGGCGGCTTTTGTTTGCTGCTTCAGATTTGAAATACACATCAGTTAAAGCAGTGGTGCGAAACTTGAAGCTTACCAGGGACACCGTTTCTCTTGGGCACAACAGCAGAGTTTGGCGGACATGTTGGAAATCTTTTTCTTCCTCTTCCCTGATGGCCAGTAACACAATGCTTATGACAATGAACAGTGAGAGATTCTTGATCCAGGAATCAACGTTCTATATGAATCACAATGGAGTTAGTTTCAAGACTTGTTTCATTGTTTTACTGAAAGGGGATGGAAAGGAATATGACTCACAACTGAGGTGATGTTGAACGATAAACTCACCCTTTGAGACAAACTCATTATCTGGTGAGTCATGAACATCTTGGAGGGTGGGGGTGCAGGGAGGGGGGAGTATCTTCTTTTTTTTTCAGTGATAATAATCCCATTGATGGTTTACCATGTTCTCTGTCATGTTGTCATTATTTCTTGTACTGAATGTATGAAGACAAAGAAAAGAGAGGGCAGATTGTGTAAAGTGCTGTTGTTGGCATGTGTGAACAAGAGACCACTGACTGCTGTATATACACATCCCGAGGCCTTGACACCTACATATGACTACTAGCTAATGGAATCAATAAAGACAGAGCCTGATATAAGACTGATGTGTGTGTGTGTGTTTGTATGTGTGTGTGTGTTTGTATGTGTGTGTGTGTGTTTGTATGTGTGCGTAAGAGAGAGAGAGAGAGTGTGTGTGTGTGCATGTTAAAAACAAACTGAAAGACAGTGATCTCCTCTACACCCACAAATATGCATCACTTGCTCAAGCTATCTTGGACATTCCATAAGCATGAGTTCAAATGCAGATCGTGCACCAACATTATAAACGGCCACAGCACAGATGTATGTGTACGTATGCAACCTTCCACAGGAAAGTAACAACGGCACGTCTGACCATTTCTGACACTACTGTGACCTTGAGTAAGGTCAAGATCAGTAAGGCATTTAAATGGGTAGAGTGTAATAGCATTTGTAAGTGTGTGTGTGTGTGTGTGGGGTGGGGGGGCTCCATTTCAACTTTTTTTTAAATAAAAAAAATATAATACCCATACACCTCACACATAAAATTAGAGTTTGGCTTACTGTACAGAATTCTGACATAAACTATACCCACATAATAATGTCTCCAAGCAATTCAAATCACAAGAAAGTAAACAGCAAGACCTACATCACACACATGCACGCACACACGTGTGAACATGCACACGCATGCACACACACACATGAAAATGCACACATGCACACTCACACACATACAAACATGCACACACACACATGAAAATGCACACTTACACACATGCCACAGCAGTCAACTGAAATATTTTAAGACTAAGTTGGGGGGATAGAGAATTTGCTAGCAGATGGGTTTTCAGAGCAGTTTTAAAGGCAGTGGTTGACTGAATATGTCTAATTTCATGAGGCAGAGAATTTCAGGCATAAGAAGCATCACACACACACACACACACAAAAACAAACACACACACACACACACACACACACACACACACAACAACTATGTCATCAAGAAAGCCATTTAAATATCTCAATGATTTAAAATGACAACAGAAAAAGAAAGAAAAAGAAATATATATATATATATATGCACCTTGCTGATGAATTTTATTTTCAAAAATTCCATTTTAATTATCACTATCAACTACTCAAAGTCATGACCATCAAATCAAACATACTTTATTTTTAAAACTTTTTTTCTTTCTTTTTTCTCCAGCTAACCAAAACTAAGTTGAACCCAACTTACACCAACAAATTCAACAGCATAATACCTGTCAACAACAAGAATGATTAGTTTGGTTGACTAGCACAACTGTGGAAAACAACCCAAACACGGTAAAACTCTCAACAATGCATGAAAATGAATCTGCCAGATAAGGCTTTATCACAAACAGACAAAAAGCATATTAAAAGCAAAAGAAACAAAGAAAAAAGAAAGCGAACTGGTATACACAGGCTAGGAAGGGAAATATCCCCTTCAAAGGTCGTACATTACTCTCCCATGGTCATGTGTGTACAGACAGAGAGGCACTCGCAAAGATATCCTCGTTTTCCACATCATCCTCCACATGGAAAAATTGGAGAAACCGATTTTTGGTGATTCTAAAATATTTCAGAATCAACCTAATTTGGGAGGCACTCATCGAATGACAATATCCTTCTTAAGTCCAATCATTTTAAAAACAATACTCTGGTTTATTAATTTTGAGCAAGAAAAGGAATTATCCTTAACCATTCCTTTCATTTCTTACTCTGCATTCAGCATTAACCAGTTAACTTCATACACACGTACACATGCACATGCGCATGCACGTGCGCGCACACACACACACACACACACAAACTCCTGAGTTCACCTGAGTTAAAGTTCTTTGCCCTCTTAGGGGTGGGGATGGGGGTTATAAAAATAATGTGTATAAATACATCTGTCTAATACATCAAATTCAATACTGACGGTGCTGTTTTAATAAAATATTTGTTCTAAAATGATGCATAAATTATTCTGCACAGGAACCATCCATGTGGACCATTCTATTGCACTTGCACAAGAAAGAAACATGTAAGCAATGCACACACGCACACACACACATACACACACGCACACACATGCACGCATACACACACACACACACACATACACACACACACACACATATACAAACTCCTGAGTTCACCTGAGTTAAAGTTCTTTGCCCTCTTGGGGGTGGGGATGGGGGTTAAAAAAATAATGTGTATAAATACATCTGTCTAATACATCAAATTCAATATTGACGGTGCTGTTTTAATAAAATATTTGTTCTAAAATGATGCATAAATTATTCTGCACAGGAACCATCCATGTGGACCATTCTATTACACTTGCACAAAAAAAGAAACATGTAAGCAATGCACACACACACACACATGCACGCATACACACACACACACACATACACACACACACACATATACAAACTCCTGAGTTCACCTGAGTTAAAGTTCTTTGCCCCCTTGGGGGTGGAGATGGGGGTTAAAAAAATAATGTGTATAAATACATCTGTCTAATACATCAAATTCAATACTGACGGTGCTGTTTTAATAAAATATTTGTTCTAAAATGATGCATAAATTATTCTGCACAGGAACCATCCATGTGGGCCATTCTATTGCACTTGCACACACAAAAAACAACATGTAAGCAATGCGCGCACACACACACACACACACATGCATGCATACACACACATGCATGCACACACACATACACACACACACACACACACACACACACAGCTGATGTATCCATCAAACCCTACCAATGAAAACGATATCAAAATCTGCTTTGTGTTTTACACATCAAAATGACACCCTTTAACAGACCCTGCTTTGTGTTTTACACATCAACATGACACCTTTAAAAATAACTGCTTTGTGTTTTACACAAGTCAACATGACACCTTTCTGCAGACCCTGCTTTGTGTTTTACGCAAGTCAGAATGACACCCTTCAACATACCCTACTTGATATTTTACATGTCAACATGACACTTTCAACAGACCCCGCTTTGTGTTTTACACATCAACATGAAACCCTTCGATAGACCCAGCTTTGTGTTTTACACATCAACATGACACCTTTGAACAGACATGACATGAAACATCATGACACCCTTCAACAGACCCTGCTTTGTGTTCACACAAGTCAACATGCTATGTGTTCACACAAGTCAACATGACCACTCTTCAACAGACTCTGCTTTGTGTTTTACACATCAGCATGACACCCTTCTGTTGAACAGACCCTGCTTTGTGTTTGACATAAGTCAGTGTGACTCCTTCCAACAGACCCTGCTTTGTGATGTGCAGAACATGACACACCTAACAGACCCTGCTTTGTGTTTCACATGTCAACCTGACACCCCTCCAAAAAAAACCTTCTTTGTGTTTTACACACAGCACCCCCCAACAAACCCTGCTTTGTGTTTTACACACATACACCCTCCCCCCCCACCCCCGACAAACCCTGCTTCATGTTTTACACACAGCACCCCCTAACAAACCTTGCTTTGTGTTTTACACACAACACCCCCCACAAACCCTGCTTTGTGTTTATGGCACCCCTCAACAGATCCTGCTTTGTGTTTTACACATCACAGGTTGATGCCAGAGGTAGGGTCTGTCCCGACAGTTAATGGATCTGTGGGAAAACAATTAAACAATGCTTAATGCTTGCGTTACACTAATGACATGGTATAGTCTTCGGCTTCATATCACACAGAACAAACACGACTGCAGCAAAAGATACCAATTCAAAAGCTATTGCAAGGAACCAGTCAGGTGGAGTTCAAAAATTCATACAGACTGTGTGCGGACTGAACAGCTGAAGAATTCTTCTTCTGTTTCTGTGTTTGAGCATTGTTCTGACTCAAATGGTCAGTCCTCAGGATACACAGGCAGCGGCGCCCATCCACTCAAGCAGACGGCGGCAGAAACAAGGCAGGCTGCCGCACAGTAGTGACCATGGCGCCCAGATGGAGGGGAATCTTCTCCTCCGTCACCACCAGCATCAGGGTGAGTGGCGAGCCCAGCTTGGTCAGCGTGATGTTCATGTGGGCGGCGTTGAAGGCCACGTCCAGCGAGCTGCCCCTGTAGTCCAGTCCCCTCACCGCCATGGCTGTCAGGGAGGGGGGCAGCTGGGGGTCCAAGCCCAGGTGGTCGTCGTTCAGGTCCGCACCCAGGTAGCCATACAGCAGAGACTGCAGGTAGCCCCCCATGCCTGTGTGGAAGTTGTAGGCGCCTCTGCCGTCCATGTTCTCTGACCACACCTGCAGAAAACAGCATCCCTGTAAGTAAACATGGTGCTAAACGTCCACAGAAATTATAAGGTTTATTAGGGATGGGGAGAAGGGGGGGAGGGGGTACAGAGGTAGGGGGGGAGGAGATTATATACCTATCGCCACACTGTCACCACCAGATCACCACCAGAATGACTTCTGCATTAAGATGTTGTTTACCTATAAGTAAACATGGTGCTTAATATCCACAGAAATCATAAGGCTTATTAGGGATGGGGAGAAGGGGGGGAAAGGGGTACGGAGGTGGGGGGGGAGGAGATTATATACCTATCGCCACACTGTCACCACCAGAATGACTCCTGCATTAAGACGGGCAGAGATGAGAGCCATTTAAATGTTTTCTTAATTGTGAGGGACAATGTCACAAGACAGGGTCCACAAACCATAACCCTTTTGAAGAGAAAGGAGAACTGAAGCGGAATTGAGCCGAGGCCCTTCTGCTTACCAGCCTAACACCTTACTGCTAGGCCAAACTGGCTGACATCACCCCTGATGAAGTGATGCTTAATGTCCTCAGATGACAGTTGACATATTAGGGACAAGTTGTGACCAATGCCGAAGCATGGTTCAATAAATCTTTACGTCCACGGAAACCAGAAGGTTCATTAGGATGGACAGCCCAGGACGGCCACCTCGACTCTCACACAGCTCCTGAACTATGATCACCCCTGATACTACTAGCAGCATTTATACTTCGGTCAGAGTTGCAGGACCCTGAACTGTCAGGGAACCGATCGCCAGCAACCTGCACCACCACATTAACTGTAACCCGTCAACAAAAACCTGACTGCTGAATCAGTACATTCACAGCATTGCTATTCCATTCAATATCCTGACCATTGAGATTCTGAGTGGCTGGTAAATCAGTACATTCACAGCATTGCTATTCCATTCAATATCCTGACCATTGAGATTCTGAGTGGCTGGTAAATCAGTACATTCACAGCATTGCTATTTCATTTAATATCCTGACCATTGAGATTCTGAGTGGCTGGTAAATCAGTACATTCACAGCATTGCTATTTCATTGCTGACCATTGAGATTCTGAGTGGCTGGTAAATCAGTACATTCACAGCATTGCTATTTCATTTAATATCCTGACCATTGAGATTCTGAGAGGCTGGTGAATCCGTAACATTTATGTTCCGCGCCATGACCATCATCCCCTGCCTCCCCCTTATCCCATCTGGCACTGTGTGTGTGTGTGTGTGTGTGTGTGCATGCGTGTGTCTGTGTCTCTGTGTGTGTATGTGTGCGCGTGTGTGTGCGTGTGTTGTGTTGTGTGTGTGTATACGTGTACATGCCCTTGCATGCGTATCCATGTGTGTGTGCATGCATAGGCATCCATGCGTGCATGCATTCGTATGTGTTTTGAATGATAAATACGCATACATGTAGCCTATATGGATGTTGTTTTTCACTGCTAAGTGCCTAGGGCCATACGGGAAGGTGCTGTATAATGTACCATTATTGTTACTGTCGGTGCATCAGGAACATTAATGTCAAGTTCAACATCTGCACCATCAAGGTCATCACCTGGTGACTGCAGTGAGCAACAGTCATGTCACGTGCAGTAAAGGAGTGCAACCCATCTCACCTTGAAAGGGTCCTGCACGTTCCAGGTTCCTTTGTAGAAGTCAGTGTGGGCCTTGTCCTCCTGAGCTAGGCGCAGCCAGTTGACAGCAAAGACGCTCCAGGTCATGGCCGGCCCCCCTGGTGTCACCTGCAACCAACAGCAAGGTCTCTTCTTTCCTGATAACCAAAAGCAAGTCTCTTCTTTCCTGATAACCGATACCAAAGTCTCTTCCTTCCAGACAACCAACAGCAAGGTCTCTTCTTTCCTGACAACCAATACCAAAGTGTCTTCTTTCCTGATAACCAACAGCAACATCTACTCCCTCCTGATAACCAACACCAAAGTGTCTTCTTTCTTGATATCCAACACCAAAGTCTCTTCCCTCCTGATAACCAACACCAAAGTCTCTTCCTTCTTGATAACCAACAGCAAGGTCTCTTCTTTCCTGATAACCAACACCAAAGTCTCTTCCCTCCTGATAACCAACACCAAAGGCTCTTCCTTCTTGATAACCAACAGCAAGTCTCTTCCTTCCTGATAACCAACACCACAGTCTCTTCCTTCCCAATAACCTATAGCAAAGCCTCTCCATTCCTGATAACCAAAAGCAAGGTCTCTTTCTTCCTGATAACCAACGCCAGAGTCACTTAGTCACCTCCACCCATCCCCTTCCTCCACCTCCCAGCATCCCTTTCCCCTGTCTCCTTCCATCACCTCCCACCTCCCCTTTCCCAGCCACAAAAACTAAATGGATTTAGACCACGCTATACAAGTGGGCATTGATGCCGACCCCCCTTCCTCACAACCAACAGCAAAGTCGCTCCCTTCCTCTCCACCAACAGCAAAATCACATTCTTCCTAATGCTAGTTAAGTAAATCACATTCTTCCTAACAATAGTTAAATCACCCTCTTCCTAACAATCGACAGCAGTCACCCCCTTCCTCTCAACCAACAGCAGTCACATTCTTCCTAACAATGAACAGTTAAGTCGCCCCTTTCCTAACAATCGACAGCAGTCACCCCCTTCCTCTCAGCAAAGTCGCCCACTTCCTAACAACCAGCTGCAAAGTCACTCCCTTCCTCATAACCAGTATCAGTCACCCCTTTCCTCACACCCTACAGCAGTCACCCCCATCCTCAACGTCACCCTTTCCTCAAACAGTAAACTCACCACTTTCTTAACAACCATCAGCAAAGTCACCTCCTTCCTAACAACCAACATCAGAGTCAGCCCATCCCAACAACAAAGTCACCCCCTTCCTCACAACCAACAGCAAAGTCACCTCCTTCCTCACAACCAACAGCAAAGTCACCTCCTTCCTCACAACCAACAGCAAAGTCACCCCCTTCTTCACAACAAACACTTCATCACAACCAACAGCAAAGTCACCCCCTTCTTCACAACAAACACTTCATCACAACCAACAGCAAAGTCACCCCCTTCTTCACAACAAACACTTCATCACAACCAACAGCAAAGTCACCCCCTTCTTCACAACAAACACTTCATCACAACCAACAGCAAAGTCACCCCCTTCTTCACAACAAACACTTCATCACAACCAACAGCAAAGTCACCCCCTTCTTCACAACAAACACTTCATCACAACCAACAGCAAAGTCACCCCTTCTTCACAACATTCTCACAACCAACAGCAAAGTCACCCCCTTCCTTCACAACCAACAGCAAAGTCACCCCCTTCTTCACAACAAACATTTCTCACAACCAACAGCAAAGTTACCCCCTTCTTCAAAACAAACACTTCATCACAACCAACAGCAAAGCAACCCCCTTCCTCACAATCAACAGCAGTCACCTTCCTCACAACAAACATTTCTCACAATCAACAGCAAAGTCTTCCTCACAACCAACACTTCCTCACAACCAACAGCAGTCACACCCTTCGTCACAACCAACAGCAAAGTCATCGCCTTCCGCACCACCAACAGAAAAAACCTCAGTCCCAAAACCCTCTAGCACCCCAAGTTCCAAAACCCTCTAACCCCCCAAAGACCCCCAGTTCTAAAACCCTCTTACTTACCAAAGACCTCAGTTCCAAGACACTGTAACACCCAAAGACCCCCAGTCCCCAAACCCTCTAACCCCCCAAAAGACCCCCAGTTCCAAAACCCTCTAACACCCCCAAAGACCCCCATCCCAAAACCCTCTAACACCCCAAAGACCCCCATCCCAAAACCCTCTAACACCCCAGTCCCATAACCTTCTAACACCCCAAAGACCCCCCTCCCAAACCCCTCTAATCCCCCAAAAGGCCCCCAGTTCCAAAACCCTCTCACACCCCAAAGACCCCAGTTCCAAAACCCTCTCACACCCCAAAGACCCCAGTTCCAAAACCCTCAAACCCCCCAAAGACCCTAGTCCCCAAACCCTCTAACACCCCAAAGTCCCCCATCCCCAAACCCTCTAAAACCCCAGTATCAACCCCCTCTGGTGCCCGTACCCCAGTACTAACCTACCCACGGCTCCACCTCTCCCAGTGGCCTTTGATACCCAAATACCCCAAACACCCTATCCCCATCCCCCACATTGCCCCGACCCCGATCCCCAGCAAACACTTTAAACTCAAGAAGAGGTGAGACAGTACTGACACTGGCATAGTAGGTGAGGTCATTCTGGTGCACCCATTCAGTCATACTCCACTTCAGAGGGAAGCCCAGCAGAATCACATCTGCCTGTTTCACTTTCGTACCTGTCCAACACGCAAAACACACAACACCTGTTTTACCTCTGGCCCTGTTCAAACCATGCAACACTCATTTCACTTTTGTCCCTGTTCAAAGCACACCTGTTTCACTTTTGTCTCTGTTCAAAATGCAACAGCTATTTCACTTCTGTCCCCGTGCAAAACACACAATAGCTGCTTCGCTTCTGTCCCTGTTCGAAACACTTAATACCAGCTTCATTTCTGTTAGTGTTCAAAATGCACATAACCCGTGAAAGGCCCTACCCCTGGTACAGCCATTTAAACAGAGATGTGCTGTCTGAAGTATTGAAATGTTGGTGATATCTCTGGTGCAGTTGTAACACTCTGGGTGATGCCTGCACTTGCTGTGGTATTCCCTGAATGGAATTACCCCTGGTACAGTTCCTGCAATTTGGCTGATAGCTGTGCTTTCTGAAGCAGTCATCAGAAGACCTTACCCAGGGTACAGCTATTGTCTGAGACAGCAGCTGTGCTTTTGATCATTCAAGCAACGGCCGGACCCCTGGTGCGGTTGTCAAACTCAGGGTGATGTCTGTATGTGTGCTTAACATCCACAAAAACCATATGGCTTATTGGGGGGAGGGGGGGGGGGAGAGATGCTTAACATCCTCAAAAAAATATGCTTATTAGGGACGGGGAAGGGGGGGGGGAGGGGGGAAGAGATGACTATAGCTCATCCACACGCTCCAACCTGTAAAGACTGAAGACACTGTCAGCCACCGCCAGAACAACAACGTTAAGGAAGTGGGGACCCCACCAGTGCAAAGCAACTTGTGTACTCCGCTAATTGCTGTTTCAACAGCTGCAAGGAGCAAAGTCACAAAGACTGTGTGTGAAGCAACTGTTGAGGAACGATCCTGCAGCAAGACAAACTGTCCAGCAATGAGAGCCCGGCTCCATCGCTCTGCTCTTGAACTCTCCTGGGCTCTCTTGAGAGACCTCCCTCCTTGTAATAACAATAACGGAATTTTGTAAAGCGCCTACCCTGCAGCTCACAGCGCTGAACAAGCATAGCATAACACACATAAGGTACATCGAGATGGAAATGTTATCAGCGATAACAAACATAAAAAATACAGAAAAGCTAAGGCATAATGTAGACAAGGGTTCAAGCGTAACTATGCAAAAGATGCACACACACACACACACACACACACACACACACACACACACACACACACACACACTACACACCTCTGACCTGGACTCTGCAAAAAACATTAACAAATAATTTAAAAATGAACGGCATCAGCCCTTATTATCTATAGCAACAGAGACTGTGGCTGTGCTTTCTTCAGCATTCAAGCAATGACCTTACCCTTTATGTACTGCTCATACTCAGGGTGATACTTGAGCTTAACGTTGTACTCAACAAACATTGTGGACGCCACCTGCGCCCACTGCGGCTGCGGCGCCTGCCCAGTCAGATTTGCCGCGTACTGGGCAGTGCGCATGCTCAATATGGCGATCACGTTGGTGTAGACAGAGTTATTCACTGGCCAGTTGTACTCATCCGGACCCATCACGTCTGCAAGTCAGACACCATGACAGCTAAAAATGCATGCAATTTCTGTGAATATTAGCACAAGACTCAAGCTGCTGTGTGTAATTGTACATATGGTATTGAAAATAAATGCGAGAGATTCACACACAAATAAATCAGGTGGCAATATGACAGCTAAATAATAAATAGGACACACACAACAAACAAACACACACACACACACACACACACACACACACACACACACACACACACACACACACATTTTAATAAGGTGGGAAGTTTGGGAGGGGGTGAATAACCCGAGTCATTGGTCACACACTTATAAATACACAAATTATTAGCACCATGTTATTATGGGTGCCGGCAAGCAAGACTGATCAGTTATGAGATTCCTCATTTGTCCCAACAGTTTTATTCTGCTGATGTCACTGGATCCAACTGAATGAAGAAGCTGTTAACGCTTCATCTGCCAACACCTTTACCGCTGCAGTTGGCTGAACCATTAAGTTTAAGATCCCCCTGTACTTCCCCTCTCTCTGGCACGATGGTAACTACTGATGGTTCCTGCAATGCATACTATGCAGATCCAGCTACAGAACAGCCATACATGGTGTGCAATGTACCATCGAAAACGTCATTTTTGTTTTCCTAAATGTGACCCTCTCTCGTGAAACCAGTCTAAAGTCCCAAAGTCGCACTTTGGGTATTTTGAGATGTGTATAATTTTGAAAACTGCAGCCTTTGCTGATTATTTTGGTGTTTAAATGAAGACTGTAGCAAAAGAATTGTTGAAGTTGTGACTATTTCAAGCTGATAAGCATTATGGCAGCCAAACTGAGAAAACGGCCCAAAACGATTGTGAGTCATTTTGCATATTTTTCAAGAAAAAAAATTCATGCCAATTAATGGGACAAAGGTGTAGGACGTGCAGGGGTTCTGTAGGTGGTGAAGTGATGCTTAATGTCCTCAGATGTCAGCTGACATATTAGGGACAAGTTGTGACCAATGCCGAAGCACGGTTCAATAATTCTTTACGTCCACGGAAACCAGAAGGCTCGTTAGGACGGACAGCCCAGGACGGCCACCTCGACTCTCACACAGCTCCTGAACTATGTGGGGTTCTGTAGGGGTACAAGTACATTTTATTCAGCCAAACATCAATCATTTCATAAGACAGCATCCTTTACTCCAGGGTTGGAGCATTTAAACAGTTTTTAATAACTGAATGACATTTCTAAAGGAAAATATCACAACTACTTGTTAATTTAAGGCCAAAAGAACATAATTCTGCCAAAAAATGAGAATTACCAGATCGACCCCCAGTGGCCATTTCTGTCCCTAGGGCTGCAACTTAAGACTGGTTTTGGGGGAAAGAGGGTCACAAATAAACAATGACGACTCATACAGACAGCATTTCTGCTAGACTCATTGGTGCAAATGGATGAGAGATAATGTGGGCCATGCTCCCCATGACTTTATTAATCCATTACAGAAATTACAACGTCTGCGATAAAACATATCGTCTCGTAAGACATTGCATGCTAGTGTGATGACAACATGGCACCGGTGTGCTGCAGTTTAGCATTCCCCAACAGACATCAGATATTCCTGTACAGACAAGTCAGTGGGAGAGGGGGAGGGGGAGACCATAGTCTACCAGAGGCACTTGCACACACCTAGCTTAATTTCCAGCCATTATTAAGCCCTGCTTTGAGAGGCCAACTCCTGGCTTACAAATCAAATCACTAGTCTTAATAATAACTTATATAGAGCTGTATTCCATAACAATTTACAAGCTCATGGCACTGTGCATTATCAACATCAACATCGACAATCAAAACAAAACAACAACAAAAACCAAAAAAATGGATAAGTACTGTAACTGCGTACATCAACACTCAAGCATATCACACCCAACCACCCATAATATGACTACACAGACACCTACATGCTCATACCTTTATGTGATATTAATTCTGCTATACAGGAGCAAAGAAAAAGAAATAACACATATGCACACACATGAAATTGAATGCACAAGTGCACACACACACACACACACACACCAAACCAACAACAACACACAAAACAACCCAGACATTTTACCCTTGCGTACGGGACAGCACCACAAGTGGAGTGTTATCTCCTATCTCAGTGTTACCTAGTATTTCAAACTTGCGCTTCTTTTGACTGTACACGCTTTTTGACACCCAGAAGTTGGCTATGTCAGCAATCGCTTTGTAGCCGCCATCTTCTTTGAGGAACTGCATGTCATTGGTCAGCTGAAGGTACTGGCGCATCATCAATGATACATCGCCTGTCACATGCAACTCGTACTCTGTTGTAGCCTCTGATGGACTGGTGTTTAGGCCTGGAAGAAACCAAATGAATTTAACTAAATCAATATTCCCAATATCCCAATAAACTCACCCAGGATAACAGACCCTACACTGTGTCTATGCCTGTGAGAAGCCAAATGAGTTAACATCAATCTAGAATAATAAACCCACCCAGGATAACAGACCCTAAACATTGTGACAGACTGGTGTTGATGCCTGTGAGAAACCAAACGAATTAACATCAGTATCACAATAAACTCACCCAGGATAGCAGACCATCCCTGTGTGTTCAGGCCTGAGAGAAAGCAAGTGAGTTAACATCAATATCACAATAAGTCTATCCAGGATAGCCCTACCTGTTAAAAGCAGACTCTTGAGTAACAGATAACACCAGTAAAAGCAGACACTTGTGTAACAGACCCCACCAGTAAAAGCAGACCCTTGTGTAACAGACCCCAAGAGTAACAACACTTGTGTAACAGACCCCAAGAGTAAAAGCAGACCCAGTGTAACAGCCCCCAAATCAGTGTGTAACGAGAGTAAAAGCAGACCCTCGTGTAACAAAGTAAAAGTAGCCCACTGTAACAGACCCCAAGAGTAAAAGCAGACCCTCGTGTAACAGACCCCAAGAGTAAAAGCAGACCCTCGTGTAACAGACCCCACCAGTAAAAGTAGACCCACGTGTAACAGACCCCAAGACTAAAAGCAGACCCTTGTGTAACAGACCCCAAGAGTAAAAGCAGACCCTTGTGTAACAGACCCCACCAGTAAAAGTAGACACTTGTGTAACAGACCCCATCAGTAAAAGCACCCTCAGTAACACCCCACTCAGGAGTAACAGACCCCACCAGTAAATGCAGACCCTTGTGTAACAGACCCCACCAGTAAAAGCACCTTCGAGTAACACTCACTAATAGAACCCACCAGTAAAAGCAGACCCTTGGGTAACATACCCCACTAGTAAAATCAGACTCTTAACAGACCCCACCAGTAAAAGCATTCTTGACTACCAAACCCAACAAGTAAAAGCATTTAAGTAACATTTACTAACAGACCCCACTAGTAAAAGCACTCTTGAGTAACATTCACTAACAAACAGACCCCACCAGTAAAAGCAGACTCTTAACAGACCCTACCAGTAAAAGCAGACTCTTAACACACCCCACCAGTAAAAGCACTCCAAGAAATAGGCCCCACCAGTAAAAGCACTCTTGAGTAACAGGTCCCACCAGTAAAAGCAGACTCCTGAATAACACTCACTAACAGACCCCACCTGTAACAGTAGACGCTTGAGTAACAGTAAATGCCAATTCTTGAATAACACTAACATAACCCACCAGTAAGTGTAGACCCTTGAGTAACAGTCCCCAACCGGTAAACGCTGACCTGAGTAACAGACCCCAACACTAAAAGCCGACTTGAGTAACAGACCCCAACAGTAAAAGCCAACTTGAGTAACAGACCCCAACAGTAAAAGCCAACTTGAGTAACAGACCCCAACAGTAAAAGCCAACTTGAGCAACAGACCCCAACAGTAAAAGGTGACTTGAGCAACAGACCCCAACAGTAAAAGGTGACTTGAGCAACAGACCCCAACGGTGAAAGCAGACTTGAGTCACAGACCCCAACAGTAAAAGGTGACTTGAGCAACAGACCCCAACAGTAAAAGCAGACTTGAGTAACAGACCCCAACAGTAAAAGCTGACTTGAGCAACAGACCCCAACAGTAAAAGCAGACTTGAGTAACAGACCCCAACAGTAAAAGCTGACTTGAGCAACAGACCCCAACAGTAAAAGCAGACTTGGGTCACAGACCCCAACAGTAAAAGCTGACAGACCCCAACAGTAAAAGCTGACTTGAGCAACAGACCCCAACAGTAAAAACAGGCTTGAGTCACAGACCCCAACAGTAAAAGCAGACTTGAGTCACAGACCCCACCTGTGAAAGCAGACTCCCAGGGGTAGCGAGCCCCCTTGAAGCCAGTAATATTGGCGAAGCGCACTGCAGCGCTATGGGTGCGTAGTCTGGTGCCCACAATGAGACGTCCCAGGTCAGCATGCAACAGTGCCACAGGTGGAAACATCCACGTGTCTTGATCCCAGAACACATGGCCCATGTAGTCCTGTCATTACAGTCGTTAGAACGTTAACACTTTCACTGCCACGCTTGCCGCACCATCACTCGGAAAACGACCAACAAAAGTGCCAAACTTGAAATCATTAAGGCTTTTTCCCGTTGCATGAGCATGTGAAAGGACTTCTATCAAAATGCACAGTATAGAAAGCAGATCTGTTACAGGACCATCAAATGTACTTGTTGCAACACATGACTCATGCAGTTATGTCATTACACTACAGTCATCATAATGTCTCGATACCACACAGTGATAGTTCTGTCATTACAGTCATCATAATGTCCAGATACCATACTGCATGACTCATGCAGTCCTGTTATTACTGTCATCATAATGTCCAGATACAACAATGCATGGCTAATAGTCCTGTCATTACAGTCACCATAATGTTCAGATACCACAATCCACGGCAATAGCCCTGTCATTACAGTCATCATAATGTCCAGATACCACAATCCATGGCTATAGTCCTGTCATTAGTCACCATAATGTCCAGATACCACAATCCATGGCTATAGTCCTGTCATTAGTCAACATAATGTTCAGATACCAAAATCCACGGCAATAGCCCTGTCATTACAGTCACTATAATGTTCAGATACCACAATCCATGGCAATAGCCCTGTCATTACTGTCATCATAATGTCCAGATACCACAATGCATGGCTTTAGTCCTGTCACTACAGTCATCATAATGTCCAGATACCACAATGCATGGCTTTAGTCCTGTCATTACAGTCATCATAATGTCCAGATACCACAATGCATGGCTTTAGTCCTGTCACTACAGTCATCATAATGTCCAGATACCACAATGCATGGCTTTAGAAAGTTTAGTCCTGTCACTACAATCATCATAATGTCCAGATACCACAATGCATGGCTTTAGTCCTGTCATTACAGTCATCATAATGTCCAGATACCACAATGCATGGCTTTAGTCCTGTCACTACAACCATCATAATGTCCAGATACCACAATCCACGGCTATAATTATAGTCATGTTACAGTCATAATGTCCTGATGTTAGAAACCAAGGCTCTGGCTGTCTTACCATGCATGCAACCCCTATGCCTTTTCACCCAGTGACACCACCACCAACACTGTCGTCACTAAAAACAGCAAGAAGACCCCTCACCTTTGATCCATCCCCATGGGCCAGACCTCCGGGTGCCATTCCCACGAACGGCCAGGTGGAGTCGGCCTGCAAAGGCAGGGCGGTGAGGAGGTAGTAGAGGGCAGCGTTTGTGGTGAGAGCCATGGTGACGTTCCCTGTCATGTCAATGCGACCTCGCTGCCACAGCGCTTCCCACTCATTGGCGTGAGATGAGAACAGCGTGCCTTGCCGCAGCCGGACTTTACCTGCAAATTTGTTCCTCAAAATGCCTTGCTTGTCCATTGTCTAGGATTCATGTTAAACCTGCCCCGATGACACAATGCAGGTGCCTGGGGGGAGAAAGGGGGGACACCGCACAAGACTGGTCACTCAAACGGCTGCACATGCACTTCCTTCTTGTATTGGGTGGACCGCTCACTTAAAATGAAGGAGCATGAAATAAACAAGAAGAGCAAATCCTTTACAGTGAACTTCCAAAACGGAAACTAAAGCTTTCAGTATTTTTATAAATTTTTCTGCAAGCTTGAAAATGGACAGAGGTTATCAAACCTGGTACAGATTTGTGTAGACATAATATATATATGCACAAGTTATCACCAGGCAGTTTCAAAGCTCTTGCTAAAACAGCAACTGAGAAAATGCCAACATTAAGCCTTTGCAGAAGCAGGGAGAAAAAAAGAGTAACTGATCTCCCTTGAATACAGGCTAAAGTTCATGACGCCCATAATCATGGCTAGTATACAGTAACAATCACACAAAGTTCATGATGCCCATTATCATGGCTAGTATACAGTAACAATCACACAAAGTTGAAATGTGACTGATTAAGAACACAATTTGCAGTTCCACACTGCTGTGACTTTGAAATTCAGTCAGCTTTATACTCTATGCTGACATTCAGAGGCAGCCAATGGAGAAACCCTGCTGCATTACAACCTGAAACAGGCTGTACCTCTGATGGAGTTTATGTACCTTGTACTTACTCACATGCCAGGTGAAAGCTACCGTAGGTGACTCAGATCTTTGTTGTGTTTGTGCGACATCTTTTGAGTGCTAATTAACTCCCTTGTGTGTTGATCCTGCTGCGTTATTTGGAATATTGCTGAAGTTTTAGCCGAGTTTGTCAGCTGGCAATCTTGCAAGCAGTCAAACCTTGACAGCACAAAGGCAATACCTTTGTCTGCTGCTTCCACAGAAATGAAGAGGCTGACTTGTCATAACCTGTGCAACTCTACTATATTATAACCCTGCAAAGTTGATTGATGAAAAATCCTTGGAGGGTATTAGGATTGAGAACACACCCACACTCCTGATTTTCTGAGAAAAGAAAAGCTTCCCACCTGCAAGCCCCATGGAGCTGTCTGAGTTTGGAGTTTCAAGTTATTACTCAACACCAATAGTGTTGATTTTCCTTTTGTCATCATTCATCTTTAACACATCTGTTATCGTCATGTCAGCAACATAGTCAATACAAAGTATTCTTTTTGGACAAGGTGTGGGACATGAATCAGTTCCGTTGTTTCGCTGACTTGTGAGTTGCCAGCAAAGAAATGATAGTTTCCTTGATCACACCTGAGAGTGGTTGTGTAACCCTTCACTGAGGACCACCCTCTTTTAAAACAATTTTTGCATGATTTTCAGGGCTGTCTTAAAAGAAGTGTTCACTTGTTTTGTGTCGCATGCCTAAACACGCACCCTTTTTCCCCCCTGTTACTTTCATTGCAGTAATGCAGAGCATCCTGAGACATGCATACTGATTTGTTCTTTCACTGTAGTATTGCAGGACTGATTATGCATGCATGTACACATGCACATGCACACACACACACACACACACACACACACACATGCACACACACACACAACACACACACACACACACACACACACACACACACACACACACACACAAAACACACACATACACAACAAACACCCACACCCACTCATCAACAAACACAGCACACATCCACACCACACGCATACACCACACCCCACACCACCAAACACATCACACACCACACACAAACACAGCACACATCACTCTCTCTAACACACACCACACACATGCATGCAACCACATACATTCACACAGACACACACAAAGACACACACAAAGACACACACACACACACCACACACACACACACACACACACACACACACACACACACACACACTGTTTTACCTTCTTTGTAATACTGCATGGCCTCAAGGCGATCGTGGCTGACAGAAGTGATGAAAGCAACTGTGCCTTGTGTGGAGGGGGCAAAGGTGAGGAGGGGAGGGACAATGGAGAAAACCACTGTCACCGATGTTGTGCCATTAAGCTGCGGGTACTCAGCTGTTTTTGTTCTTCCATTCCATATTCTGCAAAAATGAGAGAACTGGACATAAACATCAGACTTCAGAGCCACATCTCACACAGATTAACGTAAAGCAAAAAGAGCTAAATACTAAGCTGGCTCAATTTGAAAAGAACTAGCTAAAAAGGGACCCAAACAAATGAAGCATTACAATAATTATGTATATATATATACACAACAGTTTTTCACTTGATTTCTTATCCTGCTTGTTAAGATCAGTGTCTGAAAGTTGCAAAAACACAACTCTAAGTCCTGCTATTTTGTGCCCAGCAGTCTGTGATACTGACTCCACAAACAAGGCCGGCATTTGAAACACAAACTTCTTTTCCCAAAGCTGTAGACCTGCCATGTTTTCTGTTCCGTGCTGCTGTCTTCATCCATCTCACGTCTCTGTTTGCTGCCCATTTTAAGTTGCGCGTGTAAATTAAGTTTTGTATAGAAAGTATGCTTGCGCGCACGCGCGCGCGCATGCATGCATGTTGTGTTGTGCATGTGCTTAGAAAGTCTTTACAGACAAGATTTTGCTCTTTATAAATTTACTTTAATTATTATCATTACAAAAGCAGTGAAGTCACAAGCCAACCCTTCTCTGCTCTTCACCATTAAAGAGCAAACCGGCATGGCTGCGCCCTCTGGAGCTCAAATTTGAAGTCCAAAAGTACTTGTGTATCCATTAAATATGGACAGAACCACCAAATGAAGCCAGCACATGAAAATGTTTGCACATTTTGGGTAATGGTAAAGAGTTGTGAGCCCATTTTTCTTTCTTGGGGAATGGTGCTTTACAAAAGTGTTCTAGTACTATTATTTTCAAGCCAACTCATGTCTTTGGTTTGGTACCCCTGGGTGGTGGAAGGGGGATAGAAGGGCAGTGACTGATCTGGAAATAAACGCTTTCTGAAATACTCAGAGGACACTTCTCGCAGGTGCATGACCTTGCTCCACTCTGCTGCATACCCCCTCTCTCCCTGCCCAAGAATATGTACTGGTGGTGCAATTATTCTCTGAAGACTGGTCCACACGAGAATACAACCTATCCAAAAATGTTCATTTTCATAAATCAGTCCCATATACTGTTACAGGAAAGCAGAAAAGAAAGTTCAAGTTCAAGCAAGATGACAGGTGGGGCCCTTTTAGCAAATGGAAACACTTTGGTAAGCATGCTGACCTGAGGGCAGTGAATGGGTTAACAGAGACAGTTCTCTCACTCTAAACAAAAGAAAAAAAGAAAAAAGGAAGACATGTGTCAGAAGAAAATGCTGGGTGTTTTTTTCTCCAACACATTCTTTTCCACTTCTGAGGGGCATACTTTCTCTTGTGAATTTGTTTTTTAACAACTTGCCCTGATATAACCGTCCTGGTTGACTGAGCACAAAAAAAGACAAACAAGTTATTTACTGTACAGATTTCTCCACCTTTTTGGACATCAGTAGTGAGCAAACTTGATGATATAATTTCCAGCAGCTTCTCTCTTTCTTTCTTTTTATATACAGAATCAGCAGGGATTTTGAAGGCACTATAAAAGTCTGCATCCTCATCATCTGGGTTTAATTTCCCCACAGAAGCAATCCACAAACACATGCACACACACACACACACACACACATGCACACACACATGCACGCACGCATATACACACACACACAAATTACCCTGGTTTTTCCTCCACAAAGTCAATGTCCTCTGACTGGTTTCCTGCATTGATGTCAAAGGAGAGGGTGATGGGAAGAGTGGATGTGGTTCTGTTCAACACCACCTCTGTGACCAGCAGCCGTGATAAACCACGATGAGCGTAGCGACGAACCTCAACGGTGAATCCCTTTCCGGTGTACACCTCAGAAAAGACACCTGCCAAAGGTCAGTGGAGTTTAGGTCAAGCACACATGTGATGAACTGTACAGGAGAAGAAAATCAGAAGCTGCTTTTCCTCACTGAGGTTGGTCATTTACTGTTAGGTGAACTAGGAAGCTGGTGAGACTGAGATTGGTCACTTACTCAGTTACTGTTAGATGAAGTGGGCAGCTGGTGAGATTGAGATTGGTCACTTACTCAGTTACTGTTAGGTGAAGTAGGAAGCTGGTGAGATTCAGATTGGTCATTTACTGTTAGGTGAACTAGGAAGCTGGTGAGATTGAGACTGGTCATTTACTGTTAGGTGAACTAGGAAGCTGGTGAGATTGAGATTGGTCATTTACTGTTAGGTGAAGTAGGCAGCTGGTGAGATTGAGATTGGTCATTTACTGTTAGGTGAACTAGGAAGCTGGTGAGATTGAGGTGGTCATTTACTGCAGGGTGAATTGGGCAGTTGGAAAGATTGAGGGTGTTCATTTACTGTTGGGTGAATTGGGGAGTTGGAGAGATTGAGGTTGTTCATTCACTGCAGGGTGAATGGGGGAGTTGAAGAGATTGGAGTTGAAGAGATTGGAGTTGGAGAGATTGAGGGTGTTCATATACTGCAGGGTAAATTAGGGAGTTGGAGAGATTGAGGGTGTTCATTTACTGTTGGGTGAATTGGGGAGTTGGGGAGACTGTGGGTGGTCATTTACAGCAGAATATATTGGGGAGTTTGTGGACACTGAGGGTGGTCATTTACAGCAGGGTGAATTGAGGAGCTGGGGAGATCGAGGGTGGTCATTTACCGCAGAATAAATTGGGGGAGTTATGTGTCAGGTGACCAGGACATGGTCACCATGCACCCAGCCAACAAGGGTGACAGCAAACAGGCAGACGACACTCTCTCACAACACAGTGAACTGGAATCATGGAAGCAAGAGAAGAATTCGTCCACAACTGTACTAGCAGTTCCTATGTAAACCCAGTGCTGTGATCCAGGATTGAACCAAAGCCACCTGCAAGTCATAATGGTGTGTTGACCTGTACTCCATTGCTATCTCCATTGTGCCACTAAGGCTACAGTTCCATCAGCAGCATCAAGTTCCTGGACCTGATACAATCACTGACGTCACCTATGTTTTACGTTTTACACTGTTTTATTCGTACACTTTTACCTTTGTGATGTTCAGCTGTCTAATTGTCCGGGGGGAATCTGAGTGACCTAAAAATCAAATTTTCATTTTATGCACCTATTATGAACAATAAAGTTCTTTTGTGTTGTATTTATTTGTATGCTCACCTCTTCCCAGGTCCAGCCGATATTTTTTCGTCACCCCATGGCCAGGATAGACAACGGAGACCATGACAGCAGCAGTGGAGGGAATGCGAGCGCGGTGACTTCTGACATCGGCTCCGTTGTACAGACCATTCATGAAGATGCTGTTGCTCCTCACTACCGTTGCTATATGACCATTGCCGATCTCCGGCAACAGGTTGAGCAGAGGGGGCAGCCTGAAACACACACCCAGTTAGACATTCAGCCTTGACAACCGTCCAATGGAGATGCCAGATTCAGTTCATCAGATCTGGCATTGACAACCATCCAGTTGGTCAGATGGTCAGTTGGTCAGACACAGCATTGACAACAGTCCAGTTGGCTAGCCTTAGCACTGACAACCATCCAGTTGGTCAGATACAGCATGACAACTGTCCAGTTGGCTAGCCTTAGCACCGACAACCATCCAGTTGGTCAGATGCAGCATGACAACTGTTAAGTTGGCTAGCCTTAGCACCGACAACCATCCAGTTGGTCAGATGCAGCACTGACAACTGTCAAGTTGGCTAGCCTTAGCACCGACAACCATCCAGTTGGTCAGACACAGCATTGACAACAGTCCAGTTGGCTAGCCTTAGCACTGACAACCATCCAGTTGGTCAGATACAGCATGACAACTGTCCAGTTGGCTAGCCTTAGCACCGACAACCATCCAGTTGGTCAGATGCAGCATGACAACTGTCAAGTTGGCTAGCCTTAGCACCGACAACCATCCAGTTGGTCAGATGCAGCATGACAACTGTCAAGTTGGCTAGCCTTAGCACTGACAACCATCCAGTTGGTCAGACACAGCATTGACAACAGTCCAGTTGGCTAGCCTTAGCAATGACAACCATCCAGTTGGTCAGATACAGCACTGACAACTGTCAAGTTGGCTAGCCTTAGCACTGACAACCATCCAGTTGGTCAGATGCAGCATGACAACTGTCAAGTTGGCTAGCCTTAGCACTGACAACCATCCAGTTGGTCAGATACAGCACTGACAACGGTCAAGTTGGCTGGCCTTAGCACTGACAACCATCCAGTTGGTCAGATGCAGCATAACAACTGTCCAGTTGGCTAGCCTTAGCACTGACAACCATCCAGTTGGTCAGATACAGCACTGACAACTGTCAAGTTGGCTGGCCTTAGCACTGACAACCATCCAGTTGGTCAGATGCAGCATGACAACTGTCAAGTTGGCTAGCCTTAGCACTGACAACCATCCAGTTGGTCAGACACAGCATTGACAACAGTCCAGTTGGCTAGCCTTAGCACTGACAACCATCCAGTTGGTCAGATGCAGCATGACAACTGTCAAGTTGGCTAGCCTTAGCACTGACAACCATCCAGTTGGTCAGATGCAGCATGACAACTGTCCAGTTGGCTAGCCTTAGCAATGACAACCATCCAGTTGGTCAGATACAGCACTGACAACTGTCAAGTGCATTCAACTTAACACTGAAAATGGTGTCTAACTGATCATTGCAGAATCACACACATAAAAGGTTCAAAAGAACGCTTATTTATTAGGACACAAACACACAATCTGCAAATTTTCGGGGTAATCCCCTTTGTCAAGCCACAAAACGACTCTTGAACAACAGTTAAACAGTGAAAAACAATGAAAAATGAGATAAGCAGCGAAATAACTTTTCTTTTTTTAATACAATAGCTTGACAAAGGGGATTACCCCGAAAATTTGCAGACTGTGTGTTTGTGTCCTAATAAATAAGCGTTCTTGTGAACTTTTCATGTGTTTGGATCTTGTTTGAGAAAACTAGAAGTCATTCTTGTTTCAGATTTGTGTTATTGTTGTTGATCATTGCTGATCTCTGACAATGGCAAGAAGTGCACCATTACAGTTTCAATGAATTATCAAGTGTGCTGACTTATGCCTTAAGAGTTGAACCAAGTGGAAGAAGTCTGCTGGTACTGTGGTGTGGTTCTGATGATGCTCAAGCCTAGCGCCTGGCAGTAGAAGTCTGCTTAAACTCATGATGTGGGTTTAGTGCTGATCCTGTCAGGCAGTACAAGTCTAGTGCTTGTACTTACAGCATGGTTTCCATGACGCTCATGTCTGCAGCAGAAGTCTACTTGTATTTACATATAGTTTCTATGATGCTCATGTTTGGCAGCAGGTCTAATTGTACTTGCAGTATAATTTCCATGATGCTCGTGTTTGGCAGCAGGAGTCTAAGTGTACTCACAATATGGTTTCCATGACGCTCATATCAAGCAGCAGAAGTCTTTTAATTGTACTCATGATATATGGTTTCCATGATGCTCGTGTTTGGCAGCAAAAGTCTAATTGTACTCACGATATGGTTTCCATGTCCATGATGCTCATATCAGGCAATATTAGTCTAATTGTACTCATGATATGGTTTCCATGATGCTCATGTTTGGCAGCAGAAGTCTAATTGTATCACCATATAGTTTCCATGGTGCTCATGTTTGGCAGCAAAAGTGTAATTGTACTCACGATATGATTTCCACGATGCTCGTGTTTGGCAGCAGAAGTCTAAGTGTACTCACAATATGGCTTCCATGATACTAATCTCAGGCAGCAGAAGATTTCCACGATGCTTGTGTTTGGCAGCAGAAGTCTAAGTGTACTCACAATATGGTTTCCATGATACTAATCTCAGGCAGCAGAAGTCTACTTGTTGTACCCATGCTATGGTTTTCATGATTTTTGTATCAGGCCGCAGAAGTCTTTTTGCACTCACGTTGTCGTTTCGATGATGCTTGTCTCTGGCGGCAAAAATCTCGGCCCCAAATGCTGCACTCTGCAGGAAACAACAACAGGACCCATCTCTTCTCCAGTGATACACACACTCCCAGTAACACTGACCACATAAGGATTCCCTTTTGGCTTTCCTGAAACATTATTAGCCATAAGAACAAAACTTCATATGCAATGAAATATGGTCATGGTTATGGAAACTGTTACAAAAAGATTAAGTTTTATGAAACATTTCAATGAAATAAAGTACAGAAGAAAAAAAGTTGTTGTTTTTTTTTTTACTGAAAGAAGATCAACTTCAAGCATTTCCATTTGAACACACACCAAAGTCACAAACAGCATTATGTTCTTACATGATCTCTTAAACAAGAACTTTTCAAGCAATGCAATTTTCAGTTTTACCTGATACTGCTGTGGCCTGAAACTGTGAAAGTAAAGGTCACCAGAACTGCTACGACTGGGTACAGGTTAATGAATAAGGACTACCATCATGCAAAGTTTCGAAGGTTGTAATTGTCACATTTGTAGTACCCAACCAAAATCCCAGTGCTATAGTCTTCTACCCTTTCTCAATATCTGATACCATGCTCCTTCCAGAAAGAAGAACTTGAACTCAACATAAGTCAAAAACTTTATTTTACACAAATTGTAGTTTAGGTTCAGTCAAAAACATGTCTAATAGTAACAACCAGTCCTTGCTAAGCTAGGCAGGTAAGGTAGAGAGGTAGAAAGCAGAAGACAAAGAAATAACAAAAAATACCCCCCCACTTTCCCTGACTTCCCATCTGAATTGAACTGCTGCAAGGTTTGCTTATCTGCAGTGCCTCCTGATGCAACCTGCAGAACCTGCTGAAAGGCTTGTTTGTCACCAAAGATGTCTTGCAGAGTGGCCAGCCGAGAGGCTTGTTTGTCATCAGAAATACCTTGTGGAGCAACCTGCTGAAAGGCTTGTCTGTCTCCAGAAGAACCATACCGATTCTTCGCTTGATCAGTTTCTGATACTTCTTGCGATCCAAATTTCACACTATTTTCTGAGTGAGCCTGGCTGGGTAGGGCGGTATGCCGGTGGCTTTCTGTCTCCCTTTTTGAGATCATATGGACCATGATGCCTGGATGACTGCCAAATGCGTACAACACAACTGCCCCCAGAGACACCAGTGACAGCAGCAGCAATGGCATCCTCAATCCCAACATCCTTCGTATTCTCATCTTCAATCCCACTCTTGTTTGCAGTTTCCTGGAAAATACAATCACAGAAGTTCAACCGTCATGTACTTGTACCTTGAATTCATTTGGACACAAGCATAAATACTTTAAATTTTTATTTTAAAAGTATTCTTTACATTTCATGTGCTATTTTTTCAACAGGAGCACATATCCCATTACATGAAAGCAAAGAACAAGGAATCAAAACAAATCAATTAGTTCACCGAGATCGACAAACAAGCCAACAGCAAAACTGATAACTCATGCATAAAAAACAGCTTTTGGCCATTCACAGTAACAGTCCCACACCAAGAACATACACATGTATACATGTATGCACACACACACACACACACACACACACACGCACATGCATGTATGCATGCATGTGCATGCAGGTATGCATGCACATGTGCATGCAGGTATGCATGAACACACGCGTGCAATCAGTAGGACAGACTAAGAGATGAGATTTTAGAGATGATTTGAAAGATGAGAGTGTTTGATGACCTATTGTTGTAAGGGATGGTATTTCAGAGAGACACATTTATGCACAGTCCTCCTGCCAATGCAAACCATTCAGGAACATTTACTGTTTGATTAAAATAAGCATTCCTTTCAATATTTTGTGTGTTCTATCTATTTACAAAAAAACATAAACATAAAAACACACCACCACCAAAAACAAGCCCACAATCCACTTGATGATGATGATGTGAAAGACATGAAATCAAAAGTAGTGAACCAACATTTTTCTCTTCTTTTTGTTCATTATATAGCTGCCCAGCTTCAATACACTGAAGATTACTGTCACTGTCAGCTTTTCAGGGGCTAGTGCGGCACAAAGATGAAGATAAAGTATTTTACGAAGTAGGGTAGGTACAGTAGGTTGAATACAGAATGTGTGTGTGTGTGGGGGGGGGGGGGTATTTCTGTATATGGGCAGGGGTGGGTGGGGGTGGGGGATGCAGGGGGGGAGCAGTGACAGCATTCTCAGGAAAGGCATTCCAGTCAGCAATGGTCCGGGGTAGGACTCTAGGAATATTTTCTAGTAGCTGGTTTGGGAAGCTGGGATTTGGAAAGTGTTGCAGTGCTGTGATGGGGCTTTTGATTTGGAGGTTTCAGACATCTGTTGTCAATGTGGACCAGTTTGTGGGCAATCTTGTATTATATATATATCATGGACGATCTGGTAGATTTTCCTCTGGACTGAAGACTGGTCCAAGTGAGACTGGTTAACATCTTACTGACACTTGATGGGATGCGGTACTGCCAAGACAGAATCATGCTGCACACCTTGGGACAGACTCTACCTTGGCGATGTCCTTTATTGTGTAGGGGTTCCACACGCAGCAGGCTAACTCACCCGATGGTCTGACGAGTGCCTTGTAGCTCCTGCATGCTTCTTCATGGAAATGGAACTGACCTTCAAATTTCTTTTAAAGAATCTGAGTGTTTCATTTGCTTTGCTGCAGATGTTGTTTACATGTGGTTTCCATCTCAGGTCAGAAGTGACAGTCACTCCAAGATACTTCACGGATGTCTCATGCTGTAAGACTGGCAGATTTTGGTCATTGAGGGTGTAGTCACAGTGACCTGGCTGTTGGTTTCTGATGACACTTGACAGAGTGTACCTGCACTTTTGTGGATGGAACTGTATGTCCCAGCTGGACTCCCACTGGGCTATCAGGTCTAGGTCAGCATCCTCTTCTGCCTTGACGGCCATGTTAGCAGCTGTGACATTTGGTGATTTGCAAACATCTTAACACAACAGTTGAACTCATGGCATAAGTTCCCCGAACTTGAACAAACCATGGAATGGAAAATGTACAAAATCCATGTTTGGCTCCCATGTAGAGTTCTACAAGAGGGCATGGGGAGATATTGTCAAGAATGGTCGGCTTGCCTTTGCCAGGCAGACACAAGATTTTGAATTTGACCGACATCAGAACTTCAAGTTCTGATCCCCCCCCTTCCCGTATCTTCAGAACTCGCCATTCTGCATCGAGTACAGTGTCAACGAAAAAAGGGTGAATACTGATTCGGGACTGATACGTGCGTAACATGTGCGTTCGAGCTTCTAGTTCTAGACCTAACAAGAAAAGCGGCTCTGTTTCATGAAGCTGCGGAATGGATGTTCCAAACACCAAGAGCAACTGCCCCCAAAATGAGCAGAAAAGGAAGTGAAACGTGGCAACAATTTGGGAAACTAAAATAGAAAATTACTGAGGCTATCTAGCTTGACCAGAAGATTAGAAAGATAAGGAAAAAATCTTAAAAGCCTTACGAAAACGTAAAAGCCTTACAAATACAAGCAAGCAAAGACGGCGCATAATCAGCAGTTCAATCAAACCGCCGACAGTCCCACACAGTGGTCTCCCTTGTCAGAAGACTCTACTTTCGATTTTCACAGAATTGTCTCAGATTTTTCATGTGTGTGTGTGTGTGTGTGTGTGTGTGTGTGTGTGTGTGTGTGTGTGTGTGTTGTGTGCGTGCACGCATGCACGCATGAATGTCGAGTGCCGGCCAAATGTGTGCGCATCATAAGCCGCAGTGTGCGCGCAATGGCCACCGGCGCCTGTGTCGTCAGAGTGGGGGGGGGGGGGGGGGGGGCGGTAGTATGAAAACTTCTGTAGTAGCTTATATCTACTCATTGTATTGATGCTCCCTTACCAGCAGGAGATGATGGAGACCATTAAAACTGGTCATGGTATGAAAGTTAAGCGTCCATACTGATACGGACGCAAAACAAGCTGAATAGCCAGTTGTATAAAAACCATCGGGACTGTTGAAAACATATGGTCACAAAAGGAACTAGAAGCAGGTGCCTGAACAGACGTAAATCTGCAAAGCGGGCTTCTTTCGTGCTTGTGTACGTTTCCTAAGTATCTGCATGGCGCCCGCAATTTGTCAACCGAGACAACTCCGGTTAGCCCGTGCCGGCAAGGCGTGCTCCTCGTGCAAAAGTTGGGAACTTCCACCTAGCTCTTGTGATGATTATTGTATTCTCAGTTTAGTTCAGTCGTAGAGCTCATTTTCTCCTTCTGAGTACGTGCTATCATTAACGGTTGTTTACACTTTGTTCTTCTTTAAGTTAGGCCTTTTTCTAACCAAGTATGCGGTTCTCTTTTCAGCACTTAGTAAGGTCGAGGTCGTTCAAGGAACAAGTCATGGTTTGGTTTAGCTGGACAGTTTTCAGCGGATTTGTTTTATAATTACACTGATTTAGATACTCGGACTTATACATTTTAAAAATAAGTGTTTAACATGGCAATTTTGTTGCCATTTTACAGTCGAATTTGTGATTTTCAGTCATAAATTTATTCAAAACTTTATGGCCAGATTTTGAAAACAGCTCACAATCACATGCTCAAAATGGCGGCACTTTCGTTACCACCAGCACGAACAAGTTCGTTTATTTTTCAACTTTTGGTACTGTTTCTCCTTGTGTTTTATTCCACTGCTATAAGGTAAGCCTATATATTTTTGTCTATTTAATACACTTTCGGGATATTCACGGTTTTCAACTGTTTCAAGGTTTTATTGAGCTTCTCAGAATATCGAATCAGTTGGAGGGGGAGGGCGGTGCTCCGCCAATTTCAGCAACAAGAATGAAGAATGCCTTTAGCAAGACTGCCAACTCGAAGAAGGTTTAGGCAAGCTGCTTTGCCTCAAGTGCAGTAGTGCAGTCTGGTGAGGAATGAAGAGGGGATTGAATGCCACGACTGAAGTTCAACGCCAGGAAATGCCACATCATGAGTCAACGCAGCAAGTCACCCCACCTATACTCCCTGGAGAATCACATCTTGAAGCAAGTCCCATTAACCCCCCTACCTTGGAGTTCAGCTCTCCGACAATCTGTCGTGATCTGAACACATTAGCACCATCAGCAAAAAAGCAAACTCCTGCCTATGCCTGCTGAGAAGAAACTTGAGGTCCTGTCCAGAAGAATGCAGAAGAACAGCCTATACCTGGCCCTAGTCAGGTCGGTTCTTGAATACAGTGCTGTGGTCTGGAATCCACACCAACAGAGAGACATTGTCAAGCTGGAAGACATTCAGCGCCACGCCATCCGTTTTATCAAACAGGATTACAGGTCCTGCCAGCCTGGCTCCATAACAAAGATGCTAAAGGACCTGAACCTGCCATCTCTACAGGACAGATGGAGAGAGAAGCGCCTCATCCTCTACAAAATTGCTGAAGGTCTGATCCCAGCCATTCCAGCAGAATCCTTTCTGACACCTGTGTGGAACAAGAGGCAGATTCAGACCGCCAGTAGATCTGACTTCACCTCCAGCAACATCAACATGATTGTGGGCATCTAAGGAAAGAAGAAGAAGAAGCAACGTCATCAGGAGGTTCACCAGAAACAACAGCTGCTGCTTCTCTTTGGGTAGTGCAAAAACAAAGACCTACAGAAACAGCTTCATCATCAGAACTGTTTCTGACTGGAACAGCCTCACAGAAGAAGTGGTGTCTGCAAAGTTGGTGGGGGAATTTCAGTCCCTCATCTCGACCCAACATTAACTAGTTCTCTCCCCATTTTTCTGTCAACATTTGTCCCAAGTCAACATAACCATCAAGATCAAGAAGATCAAGACTGTTAGCAGTGGAACCATACTGCTTGGCTGCCCGCATGCACACACACGCATGGGACTTGTGAGTGGGTTCTTCTTTTATATAGTGTCAGACATGATTTTTTACGTGAGTATGTGATCTTTTTTGCATGCGTATACACGCAGGGGACCTTGGTTTAGTCTCATCTGAAGGAATTTTTAGAGTTTGCAAACCCTAGCACATAACAGTCACCCATCCATTTGGGGGTGTGGTTTGTCTGTCACAGTGGCAGTCAGTGATTTTATCTTTTTCTTCTTCCATAGCTGGCCATCTTCAACACATTGAAGATTACTCGGTTTACTGTCAGCTTTTGACTATTTGAGGAGCTAGTGCAGCACAAGATGAAAAGGAAGTATTGACTAAGTCAGCTGGGGTCATTGAATATGTGTGTGGGGGGAGGGGCTGGACTATGTCAGTGCCAATGGACTGAAGAGTAAACTGACACTGCCAGCACCCTGCCAGTGATGCAGCCTCAGCCACCAGTTCTCACAGCCCCAGCGTCACACTCAGTACATCAGCACTTGTTCCTGCCCAGAACCATCAGGGAATGCAACGACCTTCCAGCTTCAGTCAAGGAGGCAAGTACAGTCAACAGTTTTGTGTCAAGGGACTCCAGCCTGATATTTAACAGTCAGTATTATTGTTAGAGTGTAGTGCTGGGGTAGTATTCACAGTATGTGATGTAGTACCAGTAGAGGAAGCAGTATGTTTGTATTTTGTCTATTTAAAAAAAAAAAAAAATCTCATAATTTGTGTGTGTGTGTGTGTGTGTGTGTGTGGGGGGGGTGACTTCTTGTTTTTTCTTCTTCTTTTTTTCATTGTCTTTTTTTTGGGGGGGGGGGGGGGGCAGCTTTAGGTCTGACCTCTGGTAGTGTGATTTCGCTTGCACTACTTTCACTAGTTTCAGGCTCTTTTCTCTTCCGAGTACTGTTTTTGACTATATAATCTGAGGTCTATTAATTACTAGTCCTTCTTTTAGTTCTGTCAAGCTCTTCTTAGTGGGTCTGCTTTATTTAGCTCTTTGTATGGCTCCTTTTGCCTTGGGGGAACATATATAATTCTGCCCCGAAGACTGCAGAAAGACAGCCTACATGTCACTGGTCTGCTTCATCCTCGAATACAGTGCTGTGGTATGGGGTCCATACCTGTGAAAAGACATTGACTGTCTCAAAAGTGTTCATCACCATGCTGCCCACTTCATCAAACAGGACTATGGATCAAGACACCCAAGCTGTATTACTTCCGTGCAGCTTGCTAAGAGATCTTGAACTTTCCCTCTGGCTGAACGAAGAAAACACCAAGGTAGGTAGGTAGGTAGGTAGTGTTGCTTAATGTCCTCAGATGTCAGTGACATATTAGGGACAAGCTGAGACCAATACCGAAGCATGGTTCAATATATATATAGCTTTACGTCCACAGAAACCAGAAGGCTTGTTAGGATGGACAGCCCAGGACAGCCACCTCAACTCTCACACAGCTCCTGAACTAAACACCAACGACTCATCTTTGTATAAAAAAATAAGGTAGCAAGTGGGCTGCTGTTCCACCTGACAGCTACTTAATACCACTGGAAAACAAAAGACATATTTGGCCACAAAGATCAGAGGACTTCAGGATGTTGAACATCACAGACTGATCAGCAAGAAAAAACACCAGTTGCTATGCTGTAGAAACCACCAAGACAGCCATCTTCAGAAACAGCTTTTTCCCATGGACAGTCATAGAAGGGAACAACCTAGAAGACAGTACCATCTGCACCAAGACGGTCTGTCCTCTCCAGTCTAAACAGAAACAAAAATTTAATTAGTGCTCTCCCCGTTTTTCATTGGTGTTTTTGCCAACTGTGCAATTCATCAAGATCAAGAGTGCTTCCAAGAGTGCTTCCTTTTATGACTTTTTCGTAGGCATTCTTTACAATAAAAATTATACAGTGCTTTCTTTGTATTGGTTATGTTCTTTTTTGGCATTGTGTAGGCCTCAGAGTGCTTTTCATGAGGCTACTTTCCCCATTTTAAAGTTTTAATATGCCATGTCTCTTTGGGACTTTTTCTTTGGCTTTCTACCCAGCTATTGTTGTTAGTGGATCTGTTCTTTCTAGCACTTCATAGGGCTCATTTTCACCTGTATACTTCTTTGGGGGAGCTTCTTATGCCGTCTACTAGTACTATACTGATATTTTTGGTGGTTTTGTTGCTTTAAGTTTAACTATGTTAAGCATTTTGTATGGCTCCTTTTTTCTCTGGGTGCTTTTGATCAGGTTCTTTTCCATTATTTATAATTATAATTATTTTAAATGTTGTGTCCCTTAAGGGCTTTTTCTTTGGCCGGGTGGCTATTGTTGTTGGTGGATCTGTTCTTTTCAGCACCTTGTAGGGCTCCTTTTTCTTCTGCGTGTTTCCTTTCAGGGGCTTTATCTCACACCTTCTACTACCCAGGTCTTCTTTTCAGTAGTTTTGTTTCTTTGGGGATTTCGTTGGGCTTGTTTCTCCTCTGAATGCTTTTCAGGGTGTAGGCCACATCTGTCAGTGCATGCGACAGGGTGATTTCACTCATAACTGTAAATAGGCAGTAAACAGGCTCAAGATCCCCCAGGGTCTCTCCACACTATTTTTTCACCGGTGGAGTGAACATCCCTCAAGGGGAGGGGTCCGTGGTGATTCACCATAAGAAAAACTACCTGCTTTACAAAGATGCCAGCTGTCTGTGTCACAGCCTCTGGCAATGTGATTTCACTTGCTGCATTGCTGCTTTCTCTTCGGTACTGCTTTTTAGGTCTTTTTGTTAGGCTTTCTTCTGTCACTGTCAGGCTCTTCTTACTGGATCTGCTGTGTTTAGCACTTTGTAGGACTCTTTTCTCCTCTCTTTTTTTTTTGGGGGGGGGGGGGGCATTCTTTGACAGAGCTCTTCTTCCTACTCCTTGTGGTTTTGCCCTTTTTAAACAGTTCATGAGGTTCCTTCTCAGAGTGCTATACATTGGGCTCCTTTCCATATTGTGCATTTTTATGCTGTGTCCTTTTGGGGCTTTTGCTTTGGCCTTCAAACCAGCAATTATTGTCAGTGGATCTGTTCTTTTAGCATTCCTTTCCCTTCTGGATATTTCTTTTGGGGGCTTTTTCTTATGCCTTCTACTTCCCAGATATTCATCTTAGTGGGAGCATTTCATAGGGCTCATTTCTTCTCAGAGTGCTTTTCATGCCATGGGGCTCCTTTCCATACCTTAATTTTTTTATGCTGGTTCCCCTTTGGGCTTCATCTTTGGCCTTCTGCCTAGCTAGTGTTGTTAGTGGATCTGTTCTTTTTAGCACTTCATAAGGCTTCTTTCTCTTCTGGACATTTCTTTGGGCTTTTTCTTATGCCTTCTACTAGTAATACCCAGATCTTCTCTGTGTGTTCTGTTAGCATTTCATAGGGCTCCTTATTTCTCCTCTGAATCAGTGAATGCTTTTCCGGGTGTAGGACATGTGTCCCAGCATGTAGCAGGGTGATTTCACTCATAATTGTAAACAGGTAGTAAACAGGCTCAAGATCCCCCAGGGTCTCTCCACACTATTTTCTCCCCGGTGGAGTGAACTTCCCTCAAGGGGAGGGGTCCGCGGTGATTCACCGTAAGAAAAACTACCTGCTTTACATTATTACAAAGATGCCAGCTGTCTGTGTCCGGGTGTAGGACATGTGTCCCAGCATGTAGCAGGGTGATTTCACTCATAATTGTAAACAGGTAGTAAACAGGCTCAAGATCCCCCAGGGTCTCTCCACACTATTTTCTCGCCGGTGGAGTGAACTTCCCTCAAGGGGAGGGGTCCGCGGTGATTCACCGTAAGAAAAACTACCTGCTTTACATTATTACAAAGATGCCAGCTGTCTGTGTCACAGCCTCTGGCAGTGTGATTTCACTTGCTGCAATGCTGCTTTCTCTTCAGTACTGCTTTTCAGGTCTTTTTGTTCGGCTTTCTTCTCTCGGGCTCTTCTACTTAGTGGATCTGCTGTGTTTAGCACTTTGTAGGACTCCTTTCTCCTCTTTGTGCTGTGTTCATGACCTTTTTCTCAAGCATGCTTTGGCAGAGCTCTTCTTCCTACTCCTGGGGTTCTTTTCTTCTCAGAATGCTATGCATAAGGCTCCTTTCCATATTGTGCATTTTTATGCCATGTCCTTTTGGGGCTTTTGCTTTGGCCTTCAAACAAGCAATTATTGTCAATGGATCTGTTCTTTTTAGCACTCCTTTCCCTTCTGGATATTTATTTGGGGGGCTTTTTCTTATGCCTTCTATTTCCCAGATATTTATCTTAGTGGTTTACTTCTTTTTTAGCATTACATAGGGCTCATTTCTTCTCAGAGTGCTTTTCATAAGGCTCCTTTTCATATGATATATATTATATATATATATATATATATGTTAAATATTTTATGCTGGTTCCCCTTTGGGCATTTTCTTTGGCCTTCTGCCCAGCTATTGTTGTTAGTGGATCTGTTATTTTTAGCTCTTCACAGGGCTTCTTTCTCTTCAGGACATTTCTTTAGGCTTTTTTTATGCTTTCAACTAGTACTACCCAGATCTTCTCTGTGGTTTCACTTTCAGTGTCCTTTTTTTAGCATTTCATAGGGCTCATTTCTTCTCAGAGTGCTTTTCATAGGGCTCCTTTTCATATACATACATGTATATATCTTAAATATGTTAAGCTTGTTCCCCTTTGGGCTTTTTCTTTGGCCTTCTGCCCAGCTATTGTTGTTAGTGGATCTGTTCTTTTTAGCTCTTCATAGGGCTTCTTTCTCTTTAGGACATTTCTTTGGGCTTTTTTATGCTTTCAACTAGTACTACCCAGATCTCTGTGGTTTCAGTGTTCTTTTAGCATTTTGTGGGGCTCCTTATTTTCTCCTCTGAATGCTTTTCAGGGTGTAGGACATGTGTCCCAGCATGTAGCAGGGTGATTTCACTCATAACTGTAAACAGGCAGTAAACAGGCTCAAGATCCCCCAGGGTCTCTCCACACTATTTTCTCCCCCGTGGAGTGAACTTCCCTCAAGGGGAGGGGTCCGCGGTGATTCACCGTAAGAAAAACTACCTGCTTTACATTATTACAAAGATGCCAGCTGTCTGAGTCACATCCTCTGGCAGTGTGATTTCACTTGCTGCAATGATACTCACTCTTCGGTAATCGGTACTGCTTTTTAGGTCTTTTTGTTAGGCTTTCTTCTGTCAGGCTCTTCTTAGTGTGTACTATGTTTAGCACTTTGTAGGATTCTTTTCTCCTCTGCATGCAGTTTTCATGGCTTTTTTCTCAGGCATGCTTTGACAGAGCTCTTCTTCCTACTCCTTGTGGTTTTGCCCTTTTTAAACATTTCTTGGTGTTCTTTTGTTCTCAGAGTGCTGTGCATAAGGCTTCTTTCCACATTGTACATTTTTATGCAGTGTCCCTGTGGGGCTTTTGCTTTGGCCTTCAAACCAGCTATTATTGTCAGTGGATCTGTTCGTTTTAGCTCTCCTTTCCCTTCTGGTTATTTCGAGGGGGGGGGGGGGGGGGGGCTGTTTCTTATGCCTTCTGCTTCCCAGATATTCATCTTGGTGGTTTGCTTCTTTTTTAGCATTTTGTAGGGCTCATTTCTTCTCAGAGTGCTTTTCATAGGGCTCTTTCCATATATATATATCTTAAATTTTTATGCTGTGTCCGTTTGGGTCTTTTTCTTTGGCCTTTTACCCAGTTATTGTTGTTAGTGGATCTGTTCTTTTTAGCTCTTCATAGGGCTTCTTTCTCTTCTGGACATTTCTTTGGTCTTTTTCTTATGCCTTCTACTAGTGCTACCCAGATCTTCTCTGTGGTTTTAGTGTTCGTTTAGCATTTGGTAGGGCTCCTTATTTTCTCCTCTGAATGCTTTTCGGGGTGTAGGATATGTACTGCAGCATATAGCAGGGCGATTTCACTCATAATTGTAAACAGGTAGTAAACAGGCTCAAGATCCCCCAGGGTCTCTCCACACTATTTTTTTGCCGGTGGAGTGAACTTCCCTCAAGGGGAGGGGTCCACGGTGATTCACTGTAAGAAAAACTACCTGCTTTACATTATTACAAAGATACCAGCTGTCTGTGTCACAGCCTCTGGCAGTGTGATTTCACTTGCTGCAGTGCTGCTTTCTCTTCAGTACTGCTTTTCAGGTCTTTTTGTTTGGCTTCCTTCTCTCGGGCTCTTCTTCTTAGTGGATCTGCTGTGTTTAGCACTTTGTAGGACTCTTTTAACCACTGTGTGCTGTTTTCATTACCTTTTTCTCAGGCATGCTTTGACAGAGCTCTTCTTACTACTCCTTGTGGTTTTGCCCTTTTTAAACATTTCTTGCTGTGCATAGGGCTCCTTTCCATATTGTGCATTTTTATGCCCTGTTCCTATGGGGCTTTTGCTTTGGCCTTCAAACCAGCAATTATTGTCAATGGATCTGTTCTTTTTAGCACTCCTTTCCCTTCTGGATATTTCTTTGGGGGGCTTTTTCTTATGCCTTCTGCTTCCCAGATATTCATCTTAGTTGGTTACTTCTTGTTTAGCATTTTGTAGGGCTCATTTCTTCTCAGAGTGCTTTTCATAGGGCTCTTTCCATATATATATATATCTTAATTTTTTATGCTGTGTCCCTTTGGGTCTTTTTCTTTGGCCTTCTACCCAGTTATTGTTGTTCGTGGATCTGTTCTTTTTAGCTCTTCATAGGGCTTCTTTCTCTTCTGGACATTTCTTAGGGCTTTTTCTTATGCCTTCTACTAGTGTTACCCAGATCTTCTCTGTGGTTTTAGTGTTCTTTAAGCATTTCATAGGGCTCTTTATTTTCTCCTCCGAATGCTTTTCGCGGTGTAGGACATGTGCCACAGCATATAGCAGGGTGATTTCACTCATAATTGTAAATGGGCAGTAAACAGGCTCAAGATCCCCCAGGGTCTCTCCATATAATTTTTTTCTATGGTGGAGTGAACTTCCCTCAAGGGGAGGGGTCCGCGGTGATTCATCGACGAAAAACTACCTGCTTTACAAAGATGCAAGTTGTCTGTGTCACAGCTTCTGGCAGTGTGATTTCACTTGCTGCAATGCTGCTTTCGCTTCAGTACTGCTATTTAGGTCTTTTTGTTCGGCTTTCTTCTCTCAGGCTCTTCTTAGTGGATCTGCTCTGTTTAGCACTTCATATAGCTCCCTTCTCCCCTGCGCGCTTCCTTTTCTGACGTTTTATTAGGCATCTTGACAGAGCTCCTCTTCATGGTGGTTTTATTCTTTTTTAGCATCCCATAGGGCTCCTTTATTCTCATGGTGCTTTTCATAGGGCTCCTGTCAGTAAGGGCTTTTTGTTTAGCCTTCTACCCAGCTATATTATTGTTAGTGGTTCTATTCATTTCAGCATTTTGTAGGGCTCCTTTCTTTCCTGAATGCTCTTCTTTTTGGTGGTTTTGTTCCTGCCTTCATTTCATGATGCCTTGTTTCTTGGTGTGCCTTTTTGGTCACTGATTTCTTTGGGCCATATTTGACTTTTTAGCAATTTGTGGGGCTCCTTTTTCTGCAGAATACTTGTTTCAGGGGATTTCTGTAGTCTTCTTCCTCCCAGCTTGTCTTTTTAGTCTTCCTGTTATTTTTAGTACTCTGTAGGGCTCCTTCCTCTTGAGTGCTTTCGTTCAGGACTTTTTCTTGGGCCTTCTATCCACCTATTCTTCTCAGTGAGTCTGTTCATTTTAGAACTTTGCAGAGTACTTCTTTTTTTATGGATTTTGTGAAGGTCTTCCACCCAGCTCTTCTTCATGGTAGTTCTGTTCTTACAGCAGTTCATAGGGCTCCCTTTTGTTCCAAGTGCTGAACTTGATGCCTCGTTTTTTTCTCTCCTGTTATTGTTACAACCTGAACCAGCTCTTCCATTTTGTGGTTCTGTACTTTGCAGGCCTCATTTCACTTTCAATATCAGTTGCTTTTTTGGTGGGGGTGGGGGCTGAGGGCTTTGTGTGCAGCCTTCCTCCATCTTGATCCTCTTCTTCACGATTCTGTTCATTTTAGCATGTCATAATTGGCTCTCTTTCTCTGCCTGTTTCTTTGTGTTAAGCCTTACTTCATCTTGATCCTCTTCTTCACGATTCTGTTCTTTTTAGCATGTCATAATTGGCTCTCTTTCTCAGTCTGTTTCTTTGTCTGAGGGCTTTTTGTTCAGCCTGACTTCATCTTGATCCTCTTCTTCATGATTCTGTTCTTTTTAGCATGTCATAATTGGCTCCCTTTCTCTGCCTGTTGTTTCTTTGTCTGAGGGCTTTGTGTTCAGCCTGACTTCATCTTGATCCTCTTCTTCAAGGTTCTGTTCTTTTTAGCATGTCATAATTGGCCCACTTTCTCTCTCTGTCTGTCTGTCTCTCTCTTTCTTTCTTTAAATGTTTTATTTTGCTTTGCTGTTGTTTTTGTAATGTAAAAGAGTATGTATAAAGTGCTTTCACCTAACCTGAGTCCAAAGCACACAATACAAAAACAATAGGGTCAACAAAAATATGTATGGAGCCAAGAGTACGATGAAATCCTGCTGATTATATTTAAACAAATATTGAAATGTCAGAACACTCATTGTCTTTCTGTTCACTTCCAGTACACACATGCGTACACACAAACATGTGTGCATTCACATGCAGGTGTGCACACAACAGCAAACACACACAACAACACACACACACACACACACACACACGTAGCATACAGTGATCTTCTATTCAGTGTTTAGATGTGAAAAGATGGATCTTGAGGGCAGAATTAACTGATGCTATGGAAGAAGAATGTCGGAGAGAGTAAGGTAGCTTGTTCCAGAGTAATGGTGCTCAGTGGAAGGTGTGTTGACCAGAAGACTTGAGGTGAGCAGATGGAAGATGAAGTAGTCTAGCTAGCATCAGCAAACAAGATGAGTAATTGGCATGACAGAGCATACAGCTGGATGAGATCAGAGAAACAGGAAAGGGCTTGGTTGCTCAATGATTTAAAGGTAAGAAGATTTTTGTACTGAACACATGACTGAACAGGAAGCCAGTGCAGAGCATGATGGATCAGAGGTATGTAATCAGACCAAGCAGAACAACAGATGAGGCGGGCAGCATTGGTTTTGAAGCCAACAATTAACAGACTGCCTTTCTGTTTTGAAATCTTTTCTGTTAACCTTTCTTCCACCCTGCTCATCATCTTAGTGGCTGTATTATTTGTAGCTTTACTTTCTTGGTCCTTTACATCCACAGAGGCGAGATGGCCTATTAGGGACGGGGACAGAGTGAAGGCTCGACCGCAGAAACCGCCCGAAAAAGACAGGAGAGACCGTGGACCGCCGCCAGAACAATGGAAGTGTTAGGGCGGTTTCCCCTCGCCATTGCCCAGCGACATGTGCACTGCGCAATTGCTGTTTCAACTGCTGTGCTTGGCCAGAGTCACAAAGACAATGTCCGTTGCACTGCTGTTGACGAACAACTTGGACGACTCAAGCAAAGGAAGTCCAGCTTTCTTAGCCCAGCTCCACCTCCCTACTCATGATCTCTTCTGGGCTAAGTTGAGGGTCCAGCTCCACCTCCCTCCTCTAAGATCTCTTGATCTTTTGATCTCGCCTGGAACCCTGCATTTGTAGCACTTCGTAGCATTCTTTTGTATTCTGACTGCTTCCCTTTAGGGCTTTATTGTTTTAACTTTTTAGGCCTTCATCTACCCAGCTGTTTTTATTAGTGGTTCTGTTCTTTTATGCACTTTGTAGGACTCCAGTCTTTTCTTAATGTTTCTTTACAGGCCTTTTTCTGAGGCCTTCTTAGCCCAGGTTTTCTCAGCAGTTGTTCTTCTTAGCATTTGCTGTACCCCTTTCTCCTCTGAGCATTCTTTTTTTATTTTTGTGCTAGGACTTTTTATTAGGCCTTTTGCCTTTCTGCTCCTCTTTGTAGTGGCTATGTTCTTTTTAGTACTTGTAGAGCTACTTTGTCTTCTGTGGTTTTTCTTTTGAGTGCTTTCCTCCCTCTTCGGTCAGGCTATTAGTTCTAAGTGCTTCTGTTCCTTTTAGCATTTCAGAGGGAGGGCTTTTTCTTGGGCTTTGCAGTTTGAAATAAAAGGGGAAAAGAACTACTACTCAGAATATGCTTTCTGGCAGCTAGTGAACCGTTCAGTTTGAATAATCTAAGAATGATTCATATAGTGCAGGGATGAAGAAGCTAAAGCAGTTATTTCTAGATGCGTTTGCATTTGATGAGAAAGTGCTTACAGCATTGTTTTTTTGTTTGCTCCCAGGGACAGTTTGCTTTTCATGTTGATCTCTTGCAGATGAACTTGTGACCTCTAGAAGCTCTAGTGGGACGAGTTTGGACAGTAAAGCTAGTTACAGTGGTTGATTTAATTTTTCTTTTTTGTTGTTGTTGATCTGTTTAGTTTCAGCGTGTATATAAATGTGGGAGTTAGTGAGCTTTTACAATGCTGTTCTCCAGTGCAGACACTGGACAATGAGGAAAGATGTCTGGGGCAGTAATACCAATGTCCACAATGCTGATGTTATTGTGTACAACATACCAGAGTCATCAGGAGTCAACCTGGCATGCCAATCAAGTAAGACAGGAGTTGATTGGTGTAGAAGCCATCAGCAAGGCTTTTCCTCAGGGACTTGAAAAAAAGTATTTACTCAGTTATGTGAATTTTCTTCACATTTTAAGTTTTTGTTTCCTTTTATTTTGTTTCATTGTCAATGGGTGGGAGGTGGGGTTATATTTGTTTGTTAAGAAGAAACTCTGTACACCCACTGACAGAGAGAGGCTAGCACAGGGTGTGTAAGAGAAACCCCACAGAAGGAAGTCAGCAGCACGGGGCATGTAAGACTAAAACAAAACTCCAAATAAGACAGCATGGAGCATGCAGGAATAAATCCCCACAGAAAGAAATAAGCAGCTGGTCGCACAGGGTGTGCAAAGCCCCCCGCCCTCCCCCCAACAAAACAACAACAACAAAACAGACAAAAACAAAACAACAAAAAACAATAGCACACAAAAAACAATCACAACATGCACTTTAACTATGACTCGCATTCTCTTTTTCTCTCTATCACACACACATACACCCACCCACTTACACACTTGACATACACAAAACAAGCATTACAAAAAATCTTGCAACATATTCAGAAGTTTGAAAAACTTACCACTCATTTAGTTTTTTGTCAGCCATTACAAAACTTCTTTTTCTCTCTACTTCATCAAATCACCCTGATATAACTGTACTGGTTGACTGGGCGTAAAACACCGGCTTACTTACTACTTCATCAAGTTCATGCATGCAAGTTTCCAAGAGTCACTGACTGTCACCTGATAGTGCAAAAGCGCCCCAGACCAACCCACCTTCGCTGAAAGTCATTGACTGTCACCTGATAGTGCAAAAGCCCCCAAAACCAACCCACCTTCACTGCACAGGTGTATGTTTGATTTGGCCCAGATACTTGTATCCTGATGTTACAATGTAATTATATATGATTTGGCAATGACCCAAATTCATCTTATCAAAACTGGCAAAGAACAGATTGTTGTATTTAACGTAATACATGCCCAAGGCTGCACTCTGGGTGTTGGTAAACATTCAGACAATCAAGATGAATCATGTTTTTCCTCCAGATAAGGGAAGGGAGACTAATTTACTTGGTTACAAGTACAGTCATAGCTCTAATTCTTTCAGCACCAGGAGCATCAGTTGTTATTTGCACCATATGTGATTTGCCATATCCTTGGTGGTCGCTATCATAATTTGAGACTTGTAGCTGCAAAACATTGCCACTTCAGTTAAGGTCCATGTTTGCAACTGTAAATCTGTGTTTGTACTGCAAATGCACACTTTGCAAGAAGAGCTTCACTTTTGCAGCTACCTGAGCAGGAGGACATTTTGCAGCAACAAAATCAACTTTGCCACTGAATAGAACAGGTTTTTTTGGGTGCAGATCCAAGTTTAATTCAAGTGCACAGTCCACTTATAATTGTTTTTAAAATCTGTACATTTGATTGAAATGAATGGTGGCTGAAGAAAAATGAACTGAAAAGCATTTTTGGTTTTGCTGTTGTTGTCGCCGTTATCAAGTATATGCATCATTGTGAACTCATCTACTTCACGTTCTTTTCCTTTTTTCTGAACTCCCCCTTCAGAGCTCCACAGCGTCATCCAGTCCAACATCTCAATCAACAGACGCCACACCACTGAGAAATCCAGTTACCTTTAATGCCTAGATGCTTTGGCCAGTCATGACGAGCATTGTTCCACCCAAATGACAGAAGCTGAATGAGAGGTGAGTGCAGAAACCAGACATAATACTTGTACCATTCTTTTGCAACAAGGTGAAAATCGTTTCATAACGGAGATGGAGAGGACATGGAAGGCCTGAAAACCCATACTCTTCTTTTACATTCCCTTTTTTTCTAGCTGGGTAGTACACCTGCTTTTTCAGAGATGCATTGCAAATATATACATGTGCGACTTATTCCCCTGCCACTGGGGCATCAGTACTCTGTTACGGGTTGACCAAGTGTATTCTGTATGTTTGCATGTCCAAACAATGGCATGGCTGCCAGTGCTTCAGATTTGTAATATTCACACAGATGTTCAGGCATGCGATTGCACATGTGGGCTATATGAACGCCACAAGAGAGTCTGTACTGAAAGTTGACTCTGGGGGAAGAAATCCTTGCCACACTGGGGAGTCAAACCTTAATTCTTTGCCATAAAGCAAGAAATGGTCTACAGCAGCTGATTATAGTATTTATCAGACAATATTGCTGACAGTGCTTTCTTTCATCACATTATTATGAATGTCCTATTACTACAGAGTTATTTCAGAAAAATGGATGTAAGAGATATTTTGTATAATACTGATGTTATTACTAATATTGTCAAATCGATTGTTCATAGTCCTGTGGGAAAGTTAGTATAAATAATAATTATATGTTGTTGTTTTTTGGTCTAATATCACCTCGATGTGAACAGACATAAAATAAAATATTGATTGATTCCATCACGTTTCAACTAGCAAAGTAACATCTTGAGTCTGTTAATCACACACCCACACTGTGGAAGCAAGAACACCATAATTAACTCAGGCTCTGAGTCACACCTGACTGTACTGAGATGAAATCTGATGAGATGGTGTCAAGGCACCTGCAGTGCCACAGGGTGCGTTCTGTCCAGTGCCAGTCATTCCTTTGACGTTACCTACACTGGCTGCACTTAGCACAGCACTGAATATGAGCAGTGCACTCTGCTTCATGCTGTCCCTTACATTTTGTTCCTTAGGAATGTTCAGGTCCTGACATAATTATAACAGAAACATATTTTAATGACAGAAACATATTTTAATGACAGAAGAGTAAAGGTAGACTGTGGATGACTGCAGACTGTAGTTTTCACAAATATTGCGCCTGTCAAATCAATTCACCTCTTCTGCACCCTAATTCTCATCTAATTTTCCTCCTGACTTACTATCACTACTTTGTATGCTGACTTTTAAAGTAAATATTTCAAAATGAAATGCAAGGACAAGTGTTGAAAAATATTATGTAACTCAGTGTGAAGATAGCAATTCAACTTGCATGGCAAATGTGTTGAACCTAAACAGTTCGAACGCATAAAGCTAGTATTCAGACAAAACGAAACGGGCATCTGGAAAACTTCTCCAAAGTGATGAAGCTGTTTTTGATGTTAAAACTGGTTTGAACACAAATGGGGTGAAGTTTTGCATGTTCGATCACTGGCATTTTGCATTTTCATGTTTAAAAGTACTTCTTTGGTTGGATCAGAGAATGTTTTCTTTTGGTTGCTACGCCAAGACAAGTCTACATAGTCCTTTACTCTGACCTTCCTTCAATCCTTGTTCAACAATTTCTTCTGCAGTTTGATTAACCTTCACCGTACGCAGTTGGTGAAAATTCAACCCTAATTCATTTGAAAATTTGTAACTCAATAAATATTTGAATTACGAAACAGAAATTTCATGACTTTGTCAACTACTTTTTCCCCCCTTGTGCTTGCTAAAGATTGTGTATGTTTGTGAAATACAAAAAATTTAAATAATAAAAAAAATACAGATTTGACAAATGGATCTGACACACTGTACTAGCATGTACACAACACAGATATTTATAAATAAAAACAGTTACCGGACATTACATAGTATTGTGCAAACCCGGTAATCGTTAATCAACTTGATTTTTAAAAAAGTAAAAGTTTTTTCTTCTTCTTCTTTTCACTTTGTTAAAAACCTGATCAGTTTATTAGAGCCTCCACTAGACTCTCAGTACGCAGTACTGGCAATACTTTTTTCAATTCCAGTAAGTCTGTACAACCCTAAGTCGGCCGGTACAGTCAACATTACCTAGGGTCTAATATTATTTTTTGGATTGATTGATTGATGATCGCTTATATAACTTATGTGAAACTCATGGGTAAATTTTCACCCACAACGTATTGGAAGGAAGTTTTATAGCGACATACGGCGAAGGTTAAAGAAAACAGAATTATGAAACACATTAGAGTGTATGTACAAATTGCACTGAAACGCAATACAAACACATATGGTAAAGGAGTGACAGAGACTGGAAATATAAACTCTCTTAAACTGACGTTTATAATGATTTTAATGTAAAAGAAGGACGGGGGGGGGGGATGGAAGCCATTCAGCATCACTTCTTTATGGTTTGATGTGATGGCACTTATTGTTTTATTCTTGTTATTGTTGCTCTGTGCTTCAGTCAGTAAGTAAGAATGTTTAAACCCAGTTCATCTCCAGTGTCAGAGTGCAGCTGCTACACTGCAGCTGCAACACTGCACTTGCATGTATGACAGTATGTACAGGTGTGGGGAAATGGCTGCGCACACTACCCTTTCACCTAACACTGGGAGAACTTGAGGGTTAAGCTGAGGAATGCTAACAAACAAATCCAGTTTCCCTTTAATTTATGTAGTTCTGATTTGAAAATGGATTTTTACTGACTTGAACATGTGGAATAATCATGGTTTCAGAATGATCAGGGGTACAGTGCTGACATTTTATTACAGAAAACATTGCAACAATACAACTCAATACAACTTGCATATCCATCTATAGTCTAAAACACATTAACAACAGGGTATTTTGGGACACAAATACAGTGCCACCTTCACACATAAAGTTGAAAGGCAAACCAAAAAAAAGCACCATTGAGGAAGAAGGAAAAATGAAGAGCCCGACTTGAAATGATAGGTAAAGTAGAGATGGATTGTGAAGTAGAGAATTGAGGGGTGGGGGAGGCGGAGAGGTTCTGACCTTTTGGGGAAGAGAATGCTTTTCTCCATTTTCCCCTTTACTACTCCACTGGAATTCTCTCAGGGAAGCTTAGGTCAATTTCCCCTGGGAATACTAGCTGTAACAGTCACGCTACATGGCCTTCCTACACACAACCTTTAAAAAGCAACCTGAGAATGAAGCGAATGTACTACATAGCAGTACAGCACAAAATGCACACCATATTTGCCCCCCCACTTGAGAGAAAATATGTCTGTAGATCATCTAGATGTAATGACAACAACATTTCACTGCGATCTGAACAACAGACACCCTCTGTGAACAATGGCAACAAAAAATCTGTGTGAACAGCCAGTTGGGTGGTGCCTACTTGAATGGTATCATTGGTGGGAGCTGCCACAAGTATAATTTTTGTCATGACAAAAGTATGCTTGTTGCGACAAAAATATTTTGTTGCAAGAAAACTTTTGTTACAACAAACATAATTTTGTTGCGACAAAAGATGTGTTTTGTCGTGACAAACACGTGTTTGTCGCAACAAAAGTATGCTTGTCGCAGTTTTGTCACGACAAAATTATGTTGCAACAAATATTTTTAGCAACAAAAGTTTTGTCACGACAACAAAAGTTTTTTCGCAACAAGCACATTTTTGTCACAACAAAAGACATATTTTGTCATGACAAATGTGTTTGTTGCAACAAAGACATGTTTATCATGACAAAACTTTTGTCATGACAACAATGATACTTGTGGCAGCTCCCACCAATGATAGTAAGGAGCATGCACACCTCTCATCAACACTTGCAGGCCTTGGTTAACTGAAACAACTGACCTGAAAATGTTGTGGTAATGTTTTTAAAATAGTACAGCTGACAGGTTTTGATACTTAGTTAGCTGGTTGAGGTTCAGTGGTTCACTGTAGAAGAATATTCCTGTGGTTCACTGTAGAAGAATAATTCCTGTCACTACAAAATCTGGGACAGAACATGGTAAAAAGGATAAGCAGTCAGTGACTGCTGGATAGAACCAAACATAGACATGACATTGCAATGACATGAATATTCTGACATCCCATAAAGGCCCTGTGACGCATACCATATCGGTACAGTTTTTCTCATCAACCTATTCATTTGTATGAAGGCAGGCCCTGGAAAACCGAAACAACTGACCTGAAAATATGGTACTGCTTCCAAAATACTGCAGCTGGCAGAACAAAAAAATGGGTGGGGAGGGGTTGTGGGGAATTTAAAAAAGATTTTTGCAAAACTTCACACTCGTAAAAAGTCTGATTTCAGACTTGGTTGATGATTCTCATGCCTGAAAACAAAACATGGAGGCAAATACTACAGTGGAACTCTTTCAGTGCCCCCCCTCCCTCCCAACCACCACCACCACTACCACAAAAGGTCTTAAAAGGGGTGGTCTTCACTGAGCACTTCACCTACACATTAATACGAATGAATAGGTTTGAAAACAAAGCGGCCCTAAAAGAGGAGCGAGTTTTGCTATAGTTCTGCTACCAGGGAAACCAAAACAGCAGCGATGAAACTCATCAAGATACACAATGACAGTACTGAACAGATCACTGTTGAAGCTGAATATGACACAGCAAAATAAGGCACTCTTTTGTGCATGAAATCTTCCTTCTATACATTTTGGTCTTGGGCAACAAATTACAGAAGCTGTCCATTAAGTGAAATGTACACACCGGTACAGCAAAACTTTCGGACTCTGGCGAGATGAAATTTAACGTGGTTGGAACACCCCCACTACATTTTCTCCTTGTAATATTTGTTCTTTTATGGCAAAATACTTAAGGAACTAATTCTGATGGTCAGTAACCAGATGGTTACACTGTAAATATAAAACAATGCATGGTACTTCACAGAAAACTCCATGCAGTTTTACCTGGCTGCAGGTATCAAAGTGCAGCATGCCTACATGCATTCAGGAATGGTAACTGCTATCCAAATAACAAAACTACCCCAGCTGAATTGGGTCCCAGCATACACTAATACAGGAACAAAACAACACACCTGCTTGTGCCCCAACTTTTACATAAATAATAACGAGGTATCTCTCTGCACTCCCTGTACCTCCTCACAGTCACAGACACTGCAGCACACTGGTGGTGGTAGAAAAACGCAGCAAACTAACTGAACCCGTTCAAAGTGGACGCACATGGGCTGGTCTACTGCCACCACAGTTCACTTTCTTGCATAGATTTGGCACAAGTTCACGTCTTACACAGACCAGAAAAACCTCTGCAGAAATCTAAAACTGTACAAAACTAAATATTACCTGAAGGACAAAGGGAACCAACACTGGAGGAGGTTTGGGGCATAAGAGGAGAGGGGGGAAATTTGCAGGTAGAAGTGGGAAAATAGAGGGGGGGAGGGGGGCGCAGTGAATTGCTTGCAAGAAGAGAGCACACTGGAAGCTGAAAGAAAGGACTGTAGAAAAGGATGGAACAGGTAATGGACAAAAAGTAGGGCAGGAAGTGTTGAGAAGAGGGTGACAAATGCAGTACCAAGAGAAAGAGGAGTGGGGAAATGGGAGTGCTGAGGAAAATGGGAAAGTGGTTGCTGGGAGAAAGGAAAGAGGGTGGAAATGGGAGTATTAGGGGAAATGGGAAAGTGGTTACTGAGAGAAAGGAAAGAGTGGGGGAAATGGGAGTGTTAGGGGAAATGGGAAAGTGGTTACTGAGAGAAAGGAAAGAGGGTGGAAATGGGAGTATTAGGGGAAATGGGAAAGTGGTTACTGAGAGAAAGGAAAGAGTGGTGGAAATGGGAGTGTTAGGGGAAATGGGAAAGTGGTTACTGAGAGAAAGAAAAGAGTGGGGGAAATGGGAGTGTTAGGGGAAATGGGAAAGTGGTTACTGAGAGAAAGGAAAGAGTGGGGGAAATGGGAGTGTTAGGGGAAATGGGAAAGTGGTTACTGAGAGAAAGGAAAGAGTGGGGGAAATGGGAGTGTTAGGGGAAATGGGAAAGTGGTTACTGAGAGAAAGAAAAGAGTGGGGGAAATGGGAGTGTTAGGGGAAATGGGAAAGTGGTTACTGAGAGAAAGGAAAGAGTGGGGGAAATGGGAGTGTTAGGGGAAATGGGAAAGTGGTTACTGAGAGAAAGGAAAGAGTGGGGGAAATGGGATTGCTGAGGAAAATGTGAAAGTAGTTACTGAGAGAAAGAAAAGAGGACAGAAATGGGAGCATTTAGGAAAAGGGGAAGGTAGTTACTGACAAAAAGGAAAGGAAAGCAGGAATGGGAATGTTGAGAAAAATAGGAAGATGGTTACTGACAGAAAGAATGGGAATGGGAATTTTGAGGAATATGGGAAGGTGGTCATCACTGACAGAGTGGGAATATTAAAGAAAATGTGAAGGTGCTTACGGATAGAAAGTGTGGGTTTGTTGAGAAAAAAGGGGAAGGTGGTTACTAACAGAAAGAAAAGAGTGGGAACAGGAGTGTTGAGGAAAATGGGAGGGTGGTTATTAACAGAAAGAAAAGAGTGGGAACAGGAGTGTTGAGGAAAATGGGAGGGTGGTTATTAACAGAAAGAAAAGAGTGGGAACAGGAGTGTTGAGGAAAATGGGAGGGTGGTTATTAACTGAAAGAAAAGAGTGGGAACAGGAGTGTTGAGGAAAATGGGAGGGTGGTTATTAACAGAAAGAAAAGAGTGGGAACAGGAGTGTTGAGGAAAATGGGAGGGTGGTTATTAACAGAAAGAAAAGAGTGGGAACAGGAGTGTTGAGGAAAATGGGAGGGTGGTTATTAACTGAAAGAAAAGAGTGGGAACAGGAGTGTTGAGGAAAATGGGAGGGTGGTTACTTAGCATAAGGAAAAGTGGGAATGGGAGTGTTGAGGAAAATGGGAAGGTGGCTAAAGGGCAATCAAGTCAGTCTTGTCCATTTTTCACTGATGGCCCACAAGCGCTTGGCTGCATCATCATCCTTGGCTTGCTCTGCCACTTCCTTCTCCTTGCAGTCACTGGAGCACAGAAACACACCACCCTCTGTAGTTAGCACACTGCTGACTGGTGCAGCAACACAGAAGTAAACAACACACTTGTAGCACATTACTGACTGGTTGGCAATGGAAGAGTCAAATGCATTTATAACATATCTTGCTGTTGTTTTTTTCTTTCTTCCTGAAATGTAATCATATTCTGGTAAACAATACCATGACAGGAAATGCAAAAAAAATATATCAATAAAAAAACTGGTCTAATATTCAAATGACTGTATCTTATTTCCATTTATTATGGTGTGTACCTGCTCCTTGGATAAAGTAGATGGAAGTTTCATGAACAAAACTTCAGTCAGCAAATCTTCTTTTGGAAGCTCATTTTCTAACCACTTAAAACTGGTTTTGCTCCCGTCCTACAACTGAGCCACATTCTGCTTGCAGCACATGGCAGTGCAGTGACGTTACGTGTACTATAATAAACTGCTGCCAGTGTTAATGACAAAGGAGCAGGTGGGGGTAGGGGGATAGGGGTGGGGGGTGGGGTGAAGGTACTACAAGCAATGACAGCTTCTGTTCTGATTAGCACATTTTAAATAATGAACTGTTAATAATAAACTAAACACAAGACGGGAAGTAACTGAAGAAGAGCAACCCTCACCTGAAGTACTTGCCGGTGACCCCCTCCAACTTGGTGTCAAGAGCACAGTAGAGCGAGGTCTGGGCACCCTGAATGGGTGATTTTAAGAGCAGCCATTTCAGTGGGGCCAAGAAAAAGCTGGACACGTATGACTTGCTGATGGCCATGTGTCGCCCCAGTTCAGTGTTGACCACACCAGGGTGTAAAGCGTTCACTGTTACACTTGTGTCTGTGGACACAAGATGAAATTGTGAGGCCAGGTTCTAACTATTCATGCAAACAGCTAGCTTGGCATTTACTCCAAAATATTCTGAAAGGCTAATTGTCAAACTACATGGGGGTACCTTGAAGCATGACAAGAACTTGCATTCAAAATCAAAAATACATAATGGAAAATATTATTTTAATAGGCTGCTGCCTCTACAACCACAACACCATGGCTGGTTTTGTAAAACCCTGCAGGAATTTTTAAAAACAACAAAAGGCAAAAGACAAAACAAAAATGACCACGAAAAAACTAACTTTTGTGACATACCTTCAAGTCTTTTTGCCAGCTCACGAGTAAACAGAATGTTGGCAAGTTTGCTCTGTGCGTACGCTGATGCTGGGTCATAGGATTTGGAACTGTTAAGGTCATCAAAGTTGATGACGCCTCGTGTGTGGGCAAGGCTGGAAACATTAATGATGCGACTTGGTGCCGATGACTTCAGCTTGTCCAGCAACAGCATGGTCAACAGAAAATGACCTGTAGGGGTGTACAATGAAACAGTTTAATTTCTGTTTTACTGTCAGTAACAGCAGTGTCAACAGAAAATGACCTGTAGGGGTGTACAATGAAACAGTTACATTTCTGTTTTACTGTCAGTAACAGCAGTGTCAACAGAAAATAACCTGTAGGGGTCTAAAATAAAACAGTTTAATTTCTGTCTTACTCAGTTACTGTCGGTAACAACAGTGTCAACTGAAAATCACCTGTAATAACATGAGGTTATGATAAAAGAAAATGGAGCAACATATTAAGCAAGCCTTCACAAGCAAAGACAAAATGCACCCCCATCCCTCTCCCCTCTGAAAATTATACCCAGTGCCATGTGATATCAAATGTGGCCATAAGTAGCCATATATATATATATATATATATATATATATATATATATATATATATATATATATATATATATATGTACACTTGATCAGAAACCTGGGAGTATGAAATATGGTTCCTTGGGTTGAGTGGTCTAAATGTGGAGCTTGTTACAACAGGGTACTATTACAATGCAGGTGACATTTAGCAGAGTAAATGTCGTGTAAAAGAGTATTTGTAAGGTGCTTACACCCAAGTAATGTGGGCCCAAAGCACATGTACATCTTGTTTATACAGACCCACAGTTTGAACATGAACCATAAAGGCAGAATAGAACAGTTAAAACATAAGAGGGAGAACAATAGCATCAGTGCTTATTTCACCAATATGGGAGGTTTCAATACATCTAAGGAAACTGTGCTTACCTAAATGGTTCACACCCAGCTGCATCTCAAAACCATCTTCAGTCAACATTTTGGGACAGCGCATGATCCCAGCATTGTTGATGAGGATTTCAACATGGGGCTCCGCTGGAAACGAAAGCAAAGTCAATAATAACAAAATGCAGTTAACATAGAAATCGTCTCCAAATGTAGAAATCATCTCCAAATGTGTTGTTTGTTGTCACCCCCCCCCCCCCCCCCCCACTACCAGAGAAGTAAACAATAAATCTATGCAAATGTTCACAGCACAGAAGAACCAAAAGAAGAAATGAAAGACGAGCTCTGACATCAGCATATGATTGTGTATTCTGTATAATGTATTCCCTTCTGGCACATTGTGTAGTGAGAATGTCTTTGGTGGAGATTTGAGACCATGAAGTCTGTGTGGATATTCCCTTCTCACAGAAAGTACAACAACGAGAATGCCTTTGGTTGAGATTTGAGACCATGAAGTCTGCTTGAATATTCCCTTCTCACAGAAAGTACAACAACGAGAATGCCTTTGGTCGAGATTTGAGACCATGAAGTCTGCTTGAATATTCCCTTCTCACAGAAAGTACAACAACGAGAATGCCTTTGGTCGAGATTTGAGACCATGAAGTCTGCTTGAATATTCCCTTCTCACAGAAAGTACAACAACGAGAATGCCTTTGGTCGAGATTTGAGACCATGAAGTCTGCTTGAATATTCCCTTCTCACAGAAAGTACAACAACGAGAATGCCTTTGGTCGAGATTTGAGACCATGAAGTCTGCTTGAATATTCCCTTCTCACAGAAAGTACAACAACGAGAATGCCTTTGGTTGAGATTTGAGACCATGAAGTCTGCTTGAATATTCCCTTCTCACAGAAAGTACAACAACGAGAATGCTTTTGGTCGAGATTTGAGACCATGAAGTCTGCTTGAATATTCCCTTCTCACAGAAAGTACAACAACGAGAATGCCTTTGGTCGAGATTTGAGACCATGAAGTCTGCTTGAATATTCCCTTCTCACAGAAAGTACAACAACGAGAATGCCTTTGGTCGAGATTTGAGACCATGAAGTCTGCTTGAATATTCCCTTCTCACAGAAAGTACAACAACGAGAATGCCTTTGGTTGAGATTTGAGACCATGAAGTACATTTGAAATATTTCATTCCAGCAGATTATTCGAGAGTGAGAGTACCTTTGGTGGAGACGAGAGAATGTAAAGTACATTTGAAGTATATTCTCCCAGCAGAATATGTTTTTATTATGATGATGAGAGTGCCTTTGGTGGAGAAGTACATTTGAAGTATATTCTCCTGGCATAATTTCTTTTTATTATGATGATGAGAGTGCCTTTGGTGGAGATCCGAGATCATGAAGTACATTTGAAGTATATTCTCCTGGCAGAATATCTTTTTATTATGATGATGAGAGTGCCTTTGGAGGAGATCCGAGATCATGAAGTACATTTGAAGTATATTCTCCTGGCAGAATATCTTTTTATTATGATGATGAGAGTGCCTTTGGTGGAGATCATGAAGTACATTTGAAGTATATTCTCCTGGCAGAATATCTTTTTATTATAATTATGATGATGAGAGTGCCTTTCGAGGATATTAGAGATCACAAAAAAAGGGGGGGGGATGAGAGTGAATGCAAACAACAAACTGATCATGGAATGGGGTACTTCATGACTGTGAATTGCCAGCTATGTGAAAGAAATCGAAGGAGAGTTAAAAACAAAACAACAACACTCGCACACACAAAAACAATAGTAAATGAGCAGAACAAGATACACAACAGGTTAAAAAGAATGCTTATTTCAGTAGGACAATACAAAATATGCACAGCTTTTCAAGACGGATTGTTTCTTTTTTTCATTTCTGCATATATATATATATATATATATATATATATATATATATCTCTACAGCCGACTACTATGTATAATTGTACATTCATAGGTGGGGTGGTGGGTTCTTGTGTACTTTACTGGTGTGAATGTCTCTGGCGTTGTAAATACACATTTTTGTGATGAAATTTGTATGTGCCACATGTAAATTTTTATTCACTCATTCAAATATTCAGTGAACTCAGTGTGAAAATTGGAACACAGCAAAGGTTATCCATACTTACTATACAGTAAGAATTATGAAAGAAAATGAATCTTACAGGTACTAATAAAGTGATTTAAAAAAAAAAAAACTTTTACAAAAGAGGGCAAGTGCTACTGGCACTGACAATTATTAACAACAACAAAAAAGAAAAGGGTAGGGTCTTACAAGCATTGATATCTTTCGCAAAAGCACGTATAGATCCAAGAGAAGCTAGATCCAGAAGCTTCACAACCACATTTCGGTTCGCTGTTTCCAACACAATCTCTGCCCTGGCTTGCTCCGCTCTCTCTAAATCTCGGCATGCCAAAATCACTCGGCCACCTGCAGAATGCCAAAGCATCATATTCAATAATACATGAACACCATTTAACACAACAGATAATTATGGATCCCACGGAATGCAGATCATAAAGCATACTGGAACTGTATCAAAGGAATGACACTGGAAAAGTTTCTCAGAGGTGGTGTGGACTATACATGGGCTTCCCTGTGTGTTTGGATACCGTCTAGGACTGACCTGACCTATGTTTAATAATTAGCTAGAATTGCCTCAAAGTAATGAAGCAAGACTGATTTCAAATATATGGACCCTGCTTTGTAATGTTCCTGTTGTATCAGTTCTTTCATGACACATTCGCTGTCGGGTGGGTTCTTTCCCCTGATATGATCATCATGCTGCATAAAAAGGGTTGCAGACTTCGCTATTTTTTAAACTTCCAATTTGTTAGCATGTAAAATATGGACAGTGACTGAGTGATGTTGGGTATCACTCAAAAGAACATTAGAACAAACCAAATGAAGTAGTTTTTCTGCTTTTACTGAACTCCACTTTGACCATAAGTGAGCAAAACAACATGACCAACAGTACAATTCCAACAGAGCCCTGTCAGATAAGTCAGTATTGTTTCCCCCCTCCCCCCCATAAGCATTACAGTTTCTGTGGACATAAAGCACCATGTTTACTTACTTAAATCAGCATTGCCCCCCCCCCCCCCCCCCCCCGACCCCTTTCCCCTTCTCTTCAGCATTACTTAAATACAATGTAGTTAGTACACATTTCATCAGATCCACATTAAGTAACCAATTCCCAAAGTTCATGCTCTGGCATTACTTAAATACAATGTAGTTAGTACCCATTTCATCAGATCCACATTAAGTAACCAATTCCCAAAGTTCATGCTCTGGCATTACTTAAATACAATGTAGTTTTAGGACCCATTTCATCAGATCCACATTAAGTAACCAATTCCCAAAGTTCATGCTCTGGCATTACTTAAATACAATGTAGTTTTAGTACCCATTTCATCAGATCCACATTAAGTAACCAATTCCCAAAGTTCATGCTCTGGCACAACAGCCTCCCATGCCTGCTGGATATTTTGGCACAAACATTTAAACTACAGCACTATAAAAAGTGCTTTTGATGTGTATATATATAATAATATCACAAGATAAGTGGATTGCAGTTCAGAAGAAAAGAAAAAACTTAAGTGGTTTTGTTTTTACAGAGACCTTTTTTATTTTTATTCCTCAAACTCAAGTTCTCGACGTAGGCAGGGTGACAGCTCTCAAAATGCCTGAAGTGTCTTCACAGTGTAAGCTCTCAACAAACACAAATGCCTCTTTTTATGTCACACCAGGAGGATTTTGGGTAGCATTTTTTTTCTTTTTTCTTTTCTTTTCCTGTATCTTTTATTCTGTTTGCTTAAGGTTACATTAAAATATTGTTATGTGCTGCATATGTAGTTATGTGGGAAATATCTTCAGCCACGATAAGCTCTTTGCATAACAGCATCTCCCTTCCATAAATAAAATGGAAATAAATCCTCTGAACACGCTGTGTGGCTGCCCACGCACAATCCTCTCACCTTATGAGATGCATTTGACGATTTGTAAGTGTACGACTGCAGATACCCAGTGACGCCCAGGATGTTCAGCTGGGGAATGTTAAAACATTAACAGGTTTCAGAAAGAGCGGTTTCAATTGGTACGTTACCTCTACGAGCCAGTTCTTTAGCAGTTTCCTTGCCGATGCCAGTGTTGGCACCTGTCACTATGACTGTTTTGCCAAGAATCCGCTCCTTGCCTGAGAATCTCCCCCCTGACATGTAGTCCCTGCAACCAAATTACCCCTGAGGTTATTGACTGCATGAAGGTCATTGCAGTACCATCAAAGGTAGTTACATCACTTCCTGCACCATCGATGACATCCTGTTTCTGCACTGTACATAAACATAGACATGTATGTATTCTGAGTGAACTTTTTTTATGGAATGGATTGTTTCGCAATTGGATGAATAATAATTTGTTCTGAATCAACTTAAGCATACTTCAAATAATGTCAAACTGAAAGCTAAACTGAAAGCCAGGCAGTGACATATATATATACAGCAAGGTCACATGTCTCTGCACTCAGCAGAACTCATGGTATGATGGTAAAGGGAATGCCTCACATGAAATCACCCTGTTCCCTGCCCTTCAGATGCTGCCACAGCCTCTAGGTGCAAAGTGTACCTAGTTTGCCTGTAGGATATATATATATATAAGATCTATATACAGGGTGTCTCAAAACAGATGGAACCCATTAGCATGATAATAATTTATTACTCAGACAAGAAACTCGCATAAAGATTACATAATATATATCCTTTGAGCTGACCTCAAATCTTCAGTTTGTTTAACTGTCGTCGTATCAGCTTCCAGGAAATGTAATCTTTTGGGGGAGTATCTTGTCTGAGTAATAAATTATTATTATGTTAATGGGTTCCATTTATTTTGAGACACCCTGTGTGTGTGTGTATATATATATATATATATATATATATTTAATGTGGTGTCCTCGAAAATCCCACTTTTCAATTTCATGCATTCTTGTGTAGATGTTTATGATGTATTTTAATTTCTACTCAACCTTTCAGTTTCATGCATTCTCGTGTAGATATTTGCAATGCATTTTAATTATATATATATATTTTGAGACATATATATATATATATATATATATATATATATATATATAATGTGGTGTCCTCGAAAATCCCACTTTTCAATTTCATGCATTCTTGTGTAGATGTTTATGATGTATTTTAATTTCTACTCAACCTTTCAGTTTCATGCATTCTCGTGTAGATGTTTGCAATGCATTTAAATTTTTACTCAACCCCTCTTTGATCCTGTTCTTGCAAGGAGCACCAGCTGTACAGCTGCTTTGTCAGGGAAAGAGTTACAGCCACACTGTAGTAAACTTTTCTGTTCATATTTCTGGTTCCAGTTCCATGTTAAATGAACTGCCGATCAAAGACAACCCACCCCTAAAGACCACTCTGGGAGTGTTGATTTTTGGAACAGTCTGAAAACAATATGACTTTACTAGATTGTAAATAGACCATAATAATAATGAAAGTTAATGCTTGTAGCCTATTTTAATTTTATGCCAAACACTAAGACAGTGGCTGTAATCTAAGCGTAGGAGTTACTGAATAAGATTAAGAGGCATAGTGCATACAAAAACAGCAGGCAATCTTAATTTAAAACTTGCATTTCCAGATATATTTGACCACTGCATAACAAAACCCTACTGTGTTGTATATAAAACTTTATTAGTGCCCTTTACTAGTATGGGTTGAGTTGCAACAAAACATTCTTTTAAACAAATATTCACAACGCATACACCATATAATTAAATACTGGAAGTGGGAGTCATGGAAAACAGCAGATTAAGAGGAAGAAAAAGAGTCAAAGTTCAGGAGCTGTGTGAGAGTCGAGGTGGCCATCCTGGGCTGTCCGTCATAAGGAGCCTTATGGTTTCCTTGGACGTAAAGCAATATTGAACCATGCTTCTGCATTGGTCTTAGCTTAACCCTAAGATGTCAGCCGACATCCGAGGACATTAAGCAACTCAACTGAACCGAAGAAAAAGAGACTGTAAGTGTAACTAGTAAGAGGGTAGATATTTAATAATTATAAGATTGAAAAGGAGACTGTAACGAGTAAGAGGGTAAACATTTAAGTGTATATATATGTATATAATTATTATTCAAGCTGAACTGACTTGAGGAGAACAATGCTGCCCGCAGCTGTCCCAAGGATGCTGAGAGGAACAACGTATCCAGGAAGAACCATTGTTCCACTTTAGGCTTGGTTTCACCAATCACTGTGTGTCTGTGAATGGACAAAATAAAAAGGTATTAACATATAATTTACATACTGTCATACATCTGCAAAAAGGGGAAAGAAAAAACGAAGAAAAAAAACGTGGGACAAATCAGGACATGCTGAAGATAATTAAATCAAAAGGGCTCGAGAACCTGGAAATCCCCTGACCCTTGTTTACCTTCAGCAACAATTATACAACTGTATAACTAGCATTCTGTGCTGGGACTCTGAAGTAATAGCATCCTACTATTTTCCTTATTTTGTCACTCTTCCTGCGGCGGGTGCGAGTGTGTGTTAGACAGACAGACAGACGGAGACAGTTTGTCTCGCGAAAATACCAGAGATTTTCAAAACCACAATACATCAGCGCTGAATCTCAAATCGACGGACTACAAACCTGGGCAAAAGAATCTATCTAGCCGTTTAAAAACAATGGCACAGTTTGCATCATCTCACTTAAGTTTACTCTAAACTGCCGCCACGACATTGACAGACACGTGTATATGGATGCCACGTTTTATATGTGCACTTTTCAGTGGCATAACTGATTTTTAAATTATTTTTTTAACCAAACCATTAACCTACTACCTTTTATACAAGTTTCAATGCCAGCGGGTTGAAGTTGAACCTTGTGTCGCACAATCACATCAAGTTACTCCCCTTCGTGCTAAGGGAGGGAATCGACAGTGCCCGAGCCTGGCCCTATGACCTTTGAACTCTGACTGCCCCTGCTCTGTTGTCATTCCATCAGTGTACATTTGTATATCTAAATACATAGATGGTCTTTTAAAATAATACCGAGCCTTTTGGGCTGGTTTTTACTCACATTTTAATGGTACGGTCCAACAGTGGAGCCGGCAGATGTTAACACCGTTGGATTACACCGCTACCACTGAGTCAGTCACGTCGAGTTACCGTGATGGGCATAGCCGGACTGACCCTGAATCCGTTCCGACAATAGTATACATCAGTGATACACCGGCCCGACCCCCAGTGTCTCTACCTCCGCCCCCATCCCCTTCCCAGATGTTAGCACACCCGTTATTCAGGTCACTTACTGACTTGTTCGTCTAGTGCCGGAACATGCCCGGGCCGCGCCGGTAGTGACGGAAAAGGCAGTCACTGAGCCGGCGTTGACGCGACTGAATGCCCAGTAAGACTGGACATATTATTCAATGTCTGTGGACTCTGTCCCCCTAGCCCGCCGCCTCCTCCCTCCCCCTCCCTCCATAGCCGCTCACCAGCCGGCCCACCACTCAGTGACGGCCCCGCCATTCTCCCGTGGGCCCGTCGTCCGGCCTAAGACTGGACTCCAGCTTATGATAAGCTTCAATTTTGGTTTCTGTGGACTGACCGTGTATCGGTGTTTACTTTTACTGACGCAGTTACAGAGTACTAGTGGCGAGTACTAGTGGCGAAACCCGGCCATGGACCTGTAGATACTATAGGTCCATGAGTGGAACTGAACCGGCTAGACTGAGGCCAGCCTAGATTCTCACCTCCGCATCCGAGTGGCGGTTGATCGGGCCGAGCGGCCACGAACTGTTTGGGTTTATACCCCAGCGACGGGTTGAAGGTTCTGGCAAATGCCGCCGAACTATGGATGTATCAGTATACGCATGGCGGACCCGCTATATATATATATATATATATATATATATATCAGTCGAGGGGGGGGGGGGGGGTACGACTCACAAGCCGAGTTGACTCAGTCTTTGTGAACACTTAGTTCGGTCTTAGTCATTGTTTTTTATTCTTCGAGCTTTAGTCACCTGATATTTTAGAATCGTTGTGTGAACTGTATGTTTTTACCCGCGTTCAGTTGTTAAGAATAAACCGCCGAGCCTGGAAGGCGTCAGCCCGGCGAAAATTTGGGAACTTTTATGCCAACTTGTTTTTTTCTTTGATTTTATCAGTTTATATATATATATATATATATATATATATATATATAATATATATATATATATGTGTGTGTGTGTGTGTGTGTGTGTGGGGTGTGTGTGTGTATGTATGTATGTATATATATATATATATATATATATATATATATATATATATATATATTATATATATATAGATACTGAGATATATGGTGTCTATGTGTGTATATATATATATAGATAGATAGATAGATAGATAGATAGATTGATAGATAGATACTGAGATAGATAGATACTGAGATAGATAGATAGATGGATATGTATATACGGGTCCATGACTGAATTAACCCCGCGCAGCGCCGGTCGACCGTCTTTTAGTCAGCTGGGTAGTAACTTCAGTCGAGGACTTTGTGGTCCAGCAGCCGGCTCGGAACACGGCTGACACTCAGTGACAAGCAGCCGCCCCGGCCTGGCGGTACTCGCAGAAACCGTCTTATACTGAATTATGTCAAACTGATTA